>CM053769.1:362671543-362913202 GCA_028658325.1 Potorous gilbertii | reverse complement strand
ATTATGGGGTGGGGGAGGGGAGAGATTTTGTGGAAGTGAATGCAGAAAACTAAAAATAAATAAATAAATTTTTTTTAAAAAAAGGAAAAGAAATAATCTAGAAAATTGCCCTGATAGCCTAGAACCAGAGGATAAAATGGATATTGAAAGATTGCACTGATGATTTCCTGAAAGTGAAAACTTCCAGGAATATTATAGCCAAATTCCAGAGCTCCCAGGTCAAGAAGAAAATATTGCAAGTGGACAAAAGGAAAAAATTCAATTATTGTGGAGCAATAGTCAGTTCAACACAAAATTTAGCATCTTTTACCTTAAAGGATCAGAAAACTTAGAATGTTATGTTCTGGAGGGAAAAGGAGCTAGAATTACAACCAAGAATTACCTACCCAGCAAAACTGAGTATAATGTCTTTGAGGGGGGAAGGACTATTTAATTAAATAAAGGACTTTCAAGCATTCTTGATTCCTGATTCTGATCTTTTGACCAGAGCTGAATAGGAATTTGACTTTCAAATACAATACTCAAGAGAAGCATAAAAAGGTAAATAGGGAAAAAAATCATAAAAGATTCAATAAGATTGAACTGTTTATATTCCTATGTGGAAAGATGATCCTTGTAACTCCTGCGAACTTTATCATTATTAAGGCAGTTAGAAGGAGTGCACATAGACAGAGGGCACAAGTATGAGTTGACTATGACAGGATGATATATAAAAAATAAAAGTAAGGAGTGAAAAAGAGAAATGTACTAGGAGAAGGGGGAAAGGAGAGGTGGAATGGGGAAATTATCTCACATAAAAGAGGCACAAAAGAGCTTTTACAATGGAAGAGAAGATGGAGTGGTTAGTAGACAATGCTTGAACCTTATTTCTATCAGGACTAGCTCAAAAAGGGAATAACATATATACTAAGATGGGTATAAAAGTCTGTCTTACCCTATAGGAAAGTAGGAGGGTAAGGGGATAAGAGAAGGAGGGAGAGCTGACAGAAGGGAGGCAGATTGTGGGAAGTAGTGGTCAGAAGCACAACACTTTTGAGGGGAGATGGAGGCGGGGAGAGACAGAGAGACAGAGAGAGACAAAGAGAGAAGGATAAGTGGAATAAAAAAGGATGGAGAGAAATACACAGTAATCATAACTGTGAATAAAAATTACAAGTTTCTCTGATAAAGGCCTCATTTCTCAAATACATAGAGAACTAAGTCAAATTTATTAGAATACAAATCATTCCCCATTTATTAAGTGGTCAAAGGATATGAACAGATATATACCAGATATAACCAAAGGATGTTTGGTTTCAGACAAAGAAACCAAATCTATCTATAGTCATAGGAAAAAATGCTCTAGATTATTATTGATTAGAGAAATATAAATCAAAATGACTTTAATGCAACAACCTCTGATAAAACAATCAGATTGGCTAATATGACAGAAAATAACCAATGTTGGAGAGGATGTGGGAAAACTGGGATACCAAAGCATTGCTGGTGGAATTATGAACTGATCCAGCCATTCTGGAGAGAATTATTCATAAAAGGCTATAAACCTGTGCATATCCTTTGACCTAGACATAGCACTATGAGATCTGTATCCCAAAGAGATTTTTTAAAGAAAAAAATCTATATCTACAAAAATGTTATAGCAACTCTTTTTGTGGTATCAAAGAATTGGAAGTGGAGGGGATGCATATCAATTGAAAAATGACTGAACAATTTGATAATATGATTGTGATGAAATATTACCTTGCTGTAAGAAATGGCAAGGTAGATGCTATAAAAAATGTGGCAAGACTTAGACGAACTGATACAAAGTGAAGTGAGCAGAATTAGTAGAATAGAGTACACAATAATAACAATATTGTACAGTAACCAACTGTGAATAACTTTGCTGTTTTCAGTAGTACAATGATCCAAGATAGTTCCAATTTTATGATAAAAAATGCCATCCATCTCCAGAGAAAGAACTGATGAAGTCCAAATGCAGATCAAAGCATACTTTTTTAAACTTTGTTTTTCTTGGGTTAGATTTTGTTTCTGGGTATTTGGGGGGTTTTTTGGTCTTTTTTTTCACAGTATGACTAATATGGAAATATATTTTGCTGAATGCACATGTATAACATATGTCAACTGATTGCCTTCTCAACAAAGGAGGGAGTAGAGGAAGGTAGGGAGGGATATCAAATGTTTAAAATTGGTTTTACGTGTAATTAGAAAAAATGATTTTTTATAATAATAAAATATCTGGAATAGAAAAGGTTTATGAAGTCAGTGAACTTCTTGGTTTCTTTTCCTGCTCTTCAGGAGTGGTAGGTAAGGGATCAAAGAACAGAGACTACCTTGGGAAGTGAGATTATAATTTATGTGAATGTGAAAGGGGAGAAAGAAGTTTATGAACAAACCCTAAACTATGTTGCCCCTCCTCCTCTTCAGAAGCTTGACCTGAGGAAAGGCATTACGCCTACTACAGTTTGTGTTAATCTGATGTTAGCATGTTTTTCTTCTCTTTTAATTGTTGATATACTACACTATCAATTTTGAGTGATTTGTTAATGTCAGCTGTATCTAAGAAGAAGGATTTGGAGAAAGGGCAGGAAATGAGCAAATGTAGAATAACTTGAATCCAGACAACTAGTTAAGTCTTGTGAATAACAGGAAGTATTCTGGGGGACGGTGTCATATGACTATTGAAGACAATAACACTGAGTTAAATACCTATATTCCTCCGAAAACAACAGATCTATGCTTTAGGTCAGAAATCATAAAACCAAAAAGTCAGAAGGGGATAAGAGAGAAAGTGTACAAAAGAGACTGATGAAACATGATAACAGGGAGGTAATCATGGTCAGGGTTGTAGAATACAGGATAGTACTAGAGGCAGAGTTTATCTCTGCTTTATCCTGTTCTTACCAACTCCTGTTCCACAAGTGATAAACTAGGCATGGGGAGAACCATTCACAAGTTCTTGCCAATCACAAGTCAACATGGACAAGTACTACATCCCAAGTCCATTCTCTGAGCTGTTAGAAGTCCTGAATCTTGAGTTTATGAATCTCCATTTATAGACTGCCCCTACCACTTTTAGGTCTCTATCCCAAAGAGATCAAAGAAAAAGGACTCAGATGTACAACAATATTTATAACTTCTCTTTTCGTGGTATCAAAGATTAGGCAATTGAGGAGATGCCCATCAGTTAGGGAATGGCTGAATAAGTTGTGGTATGTGATAATGATGGAATACCGTTGTGACATAAGAAATGACAAGGGGGATGGTTTAATTAAAAAATATGGCAAGATCTATATGAATTGATGCCAAGTGAAATGAGCAGAACCATGAGATCATTGTACATAGTAACAGCAATATTGTGAGGACAATTAGCTGTGAAAGATTTAGCTATTCTGATCAATACGATGATTCAAAACAGTTCCAAAAGATTCATGATGAAAAGTGCTGTTTACTTCCAGAGAGAAAATTGATGGACTCTGAATGCAAATTGAAGTATAATTTTCTTACTTTCTTTATTTTTCTTGCTTTTTAATGTGATTAATATGAAAATATGTTTGGCATGATTTCACATGTAGAATTAGAATATTACAATCTAAAAACTTTTAATAATGTTAAAAATAAATAACAAATGTGTGTGTGTATATGTGTGTGTGTAAAATTACAAACTGACTAGGAAAGCTGCATGTATATGGAAAAAGCTCTATGCTGGGGAGCCTGGAAAACTAAGGCTTTATTCTGGCTCTGTAACAAAATGACTAAGTGTCCTTGTACCAACTGAGCAACTTTCCTAGGAGCTTGTTTCCTATTCAGTAAAATAAGAGAGTTGAATGCAATATTCTCTCCAGTTCCCCCCAAAATGATGAAGATTGGCTTTACTGGATTTTGAGTTGAATGTGAGTTTTGAATTCTGCTATATTGTCTACACTTTTATGTCTACTCATAAATGGAGTGGATGTGGAAATAACAAAATGAACTGCATTTCCTAGAACACCTGTTTTTGGAGTGGATGGAAAGTATGTATTATCTGGAAAACTGCCTGGGCTTGGGAAAGGCTGTGGGCTCTTAGCCATGTAGTGGATATTTTAATATGTATTGTTTATTGCTCTCATTGATTGTATGCCAAGAGCCAACTGTCTACAATTAGGCGTGTTTTGTCTGTTCCCTCAGGAAAGCAACTGCATTATGCCAGAGTCATGTGACTAAGACTCAATGAAATATAGCAACTTCAGGAAGGAGTCAGGGTTTTGTAATAGGATGGCTGCTGCAAGCAGATTCTGATTGGGCAAATCCTCATTAATCCATTCTTCCTAGGGAGTGTGTCAGGGTAAGCTACCCAAAAAGAGATAGAGCTGGAGGACACATCTGCTCTTTGAGAACCTCATAGTTTGGCATTCCCTCAGCATGTCTACTTAGGTAGAGTCATAACCACCGTTAGCACAAGATTAGCCCGGCTCTGGATCCTACACATGAAATAGAGTCAGAGTGATGACCAGCAGGGCCACATGGTGGTTAAATATGAGAGTCATTAATATCCTAGCAGCGACCCTTCCAAGACACGCTAGACCAAGAATCCCCATAATGACTTCCCTGACAAGTGGTCATCCAACTTCTGTTTGGAAGTATCTAGTAGGAAGAGTCCACCCTCTCTGAAGTGACCCTGTTCAGTGTGGGACAATCCTCTTAGAGATTTTTCCCAAAGTTGAGTTAAAAATGACCTGCCTGAAACTTCCACATTACTCCTATTTCTGCCGTTGGAGTCGATCAGACCAAATCCAATCTCTCTTCCATGTAATGGTCCATTAAGTACTCTAAGATTGCCTAAAGAATGGGAGAGGAGAGGGCTCATTTTTTCCCCTTGGGGGAGAGAAGAGATATATACATAAATGACTGTTATGACTTGTGACTGAGGTATTAAGAAAAGATTGGCATCTGAAGGTGCTAAAGAGCTATTCTTAACTGAATTGAATTATTAGATTTGAATCGAATTGAAAGGTAGCTGTTAAGCCTCTAATGCCTAGTTTTACATGTGTTCATCAGTTCATTTTCCATTAAAAAGAGAAATCTGGTTGCCTGCAAGTATTCAAGTCATGGGGAAAGTGAAGCTTCCTCAGTGGAAGAAGGAATAGGTTTAGGGAAGGAAGGGAGGGTCAAAACTATACAGAAAACAATCACTCTCTCATAAATTTGTGCTTTAATATTTACAAAATGCTTTCCTTTCTTTGGCTCATTTAATACAATAAACCCAGGAGATAGACATTATAGATATTTTTATCCATATAAGATTTGGATAAATGAACTGACTTACTCCTGGTCACATAGGTATTAAGTGGTAGAACCAGGATTTTAGCATAGGTCTCTTTATTCCAAGCCTCTCTCTTCCACTGCTATCCACCACTGTGCTTCTAGGACACAAATGGAAAGCTGGAAAGAGTATCACTCATTTATGTTTTTCACTCTGAAGGTCAGACAAAGCTAAATAAGGTCCCTGTCCCTACTATATTCAATCTGTTACTTAATTCTCTACAAAGAGCTCTTTGGGTAATGTTAAAAGATTTCAACTGTCCTGTCATGATATACTTAATCATCGTCTTTTATGTTCTCAAACAGGAACACACCAGGCTTTGGGGTTCCTGAAAGGAAAGATATGAATCTTTTATGGGCTGCTGCTTCATTCTAAAAGCTAGAAAGCAGTTGTGGAAAGGTAATATGATTGGGAAAAAAGGGCTACTGCATCACTCCACTAACCTCTGCAGAATATTAGGCATGTGAGAGCTCAATAGGAACTGCTGCCTAAGAACAAGGACAAAAGAGGGTTCAATATTTTTCCCCTAGTTGAGAGAGGGGATAGATATATCAAGAAGTACTGTAAAATCATTAGGCATCAAAAAGTATTTAAAAGAAAAAAAACAGAAAAATGGATAAAGTTTTGACAAAAAAGGAATTAGGGAGAGAGAAATGAAGAGGATATGTATTCTAAATAAAGGAAATTGTCCAAAGACATGGAGATGGGAGATGGGTAGTGACATGCCAAGGGATGCAGCAAGAGGAATCCTGGAAGTCCCCCTTTTCTACTGTCTCCCAACAAAATGTGAATTCTTCTTGTTCTGGATCCTCATTGCTTCCTTAACTTGGCTTTTGTTTTGACAGTGACTCAAATTCACAACTTTGAAGTTGAAGCAGCAGCAATAAAGACCATTGGATTTATAGTTCAGGAATAAGGTTTTATATATCTGAACTGGTCCTTGGCTATGGGCCCATAAAAGGAAAGAAAGAGAAGGTAGGTTCAGGGAGAGTTAGGAAAGAGGAGAGCTATTAAATAGTTTGTGAACTTAGAAAACAGGGTACAAATCCATGTGTCCCTTACAAGGCCATATACAATGAGAAATAGGGTCAGACGGAAATTCAGAAAGAGTTATGGAACCTTGACAAGAGTAGGGGTCAAGGGATTCATACCCTGGATGAGAAAATGAGATCAAATGGATGCTGAGCCTCAATGAGAAGAGATTAAAAGCAGGGCAAGGGGCAGTAGAGAAAGGAGTTTAGATCCTTGAAACGAAAAGAAGCAGAAAGGAATTTTGAGCTTAGATCAGAGAAAACAAAAGAAGAGATAGAAATGCTTATGTTCACTTTGACCTAGAAAGAAGCACATAGCCTGGACCATCTGTATGTAGGATTGGCACAACAGGGAACCACGTGCATCAAGGAGCAACCCAGATGCTACACAGATATCCCAAACTCAACATGTCCAAAATAAAACTCACCATTTATCCCAAATTTCCCTATTACTGTCAAGGGCACCATCACCCTCCCAGTTACTCAGGTCTGAAACTGCGATGATTTTTTTTGACCCCTTGTTCTTACCCTCCCCATATATTGGAAATTTTGCCAAGTCATATTCACAATGTCTCTCTGTTTCTCCACTCCTAAAGCCACCACCCTAGGAGAGCTCTCTCACCTAGGCCTTTGAAATAGACTTCAAACATTCTTCCCTATCCTCAGTGTCTCCTTATTCTAACATACCCTCCATTCAGCTGTCAAAGTGATTTTCCTAAATAAATAGCTGTTATCCTCCTATCAAAATAAACTTTAGTGGCTTCCAGTTACCACTAAGATCAAACGTAATCTCCTTTATTTGACACTTAAAGATTTTCATAATCTGGCCTCTTCCCAACTTTCCTAGAAAGAAGTCCATAGCCTGGACCATCTGTATGTAGGATTGGCACAACAGGGAACCATGTGCATCAAGGAGCAACCCAGATGTCATTCTTATACATTACTCCCCTCCACAAACCCTAGAAGTTAGCCACACTGGTTCTTTAAATACAACACTCCATTTGTCATCTGGGCCTTTACACTGGCTATCACCCATGCCTGGAATGCTCTGCTCCCCCACTTCTACCTTTTAGTTTTTCTAGCTTCCTTCAAGATTCAATCAAATAACATAGAGAAAATCCTCTACTCTCCAGGAGGCCTTGCCTTAGCTCTTCAGCCTTGTGTTCTCAGATACCTTGCATTTACTTTGTTTGCATATAGCTGCTATTTAAATTTTGTCTACCACATTAGAATATAACCTTCTTGATGTCAGGGACTGATTTACTTTCTTTCTTTTTTCTTTTTCTTTTTTTGCCTTTCCTTGTATTCCCAGTGCTTAGCATAGTGCCCAACACAGAATGAGCTCTTGATAAATGCTTGTTGATTTTCTATTGGGTGAAATAAAAATCCATTCTGTATTCAATGTATTTTTAGGCTGAGCACTTGTAGGGGAGCTGAGAGCCTTTTAAAGAAGAACCAAAATAAACAAGATATTGCTATTTTGCAGATATTGATATTCTGCATTTTTTTCTGGTGGTAGGCATTAGCCAAAAGATTTTTGTTTTGTTTTGTTTTGCATGTGAGAGGGAGAGGGAAGGAGAGAGAGAGAGAGAGAGAGAGAGAGAGAGAGGAGGGAGAGAAACAGAAGCAGACAAACAGTCATAGAAACCTTGGATATTTATATTCTTCATGTTTCTCTGGGAGTGAGCATAAGCCAGAGTAATTTTGTACAGATTTCCCCTAATTGTACCCAAATCATCATGCCAAAGGCTAGGATCCAAGTGGTACATGTATTGGGGCCGCAGCAGGAACAGATTATATCTAATGTTGGCATCATATATGGAGATAATGGAAGCTATTTGATCAAATTCTACTGACTTGTCACACCTCTACCTGGTTAAATGCACTTAGACAAGAACACAGAGAAAAATGCTCAGATTATTAATAGTATTTAATTTTAAAGCATGAACTTAACAATGAATTACATATGTATTGTTTGAGGATCAGCTTAGAGAAGTACTGAGATGATGATCACTAGGGTAACCATAGGGTGATGATTTTTTTCAGCTACAGCAACTCACTAAAAATATTTAAATGTAGGTGTACTAAGAGGGTGTGTTGGGGGATGTTGTAATCTTAAGCAATAGAGAGGGCATCCACTCTGATCAAATTTTGGCTCCTTGGGGAATTGAAATATAATATGCTTAAAATATTATACTAAATAACATTCATACAAAATATGATAAAATAGAGAAGATCCTCACCTTACATTGTAAAACTAGTCCTATCTGAAGATAAAAGAATAGGAGAGATAACCTACTATGCCAGAGGCTCTGAACCTGGACTCTGTGAACTTGTTCTTTATAACATTTTGATAACTGTATTTCAATATGATTGGTTTCCTTGGAAATCTATAGATTTTATTTTATACATTTAAGAATATTATTCAGAGAAGGGTTCCAAAACCTTCACCAGATTTCTAGAAGGGTCTATGAAACAAAAAAGGGTAAGAACCCCTGCTCTAACATTTTAGCCAGGCCTGTGTTTTTGTGATTGGCAGCTTTTTTGGTTTACACAATTCTGTGACAAAACACAGTTTATCTTGAGATTAAGGCACACCATGAGAAGGGGATGAAAGTAGAGCAAGGAATCACTGAAACCTTTTGCTGCTATGTATGGGCAGCCCCACTGATACCCTTCCGCCAGTCCCACTGAAGTGCAAGCATCCTTGAAACATCTATGATGATCTGGCAATGTGCCAGAGACCCCTGAGCAACCTTAGGATTACTTGAAGTTTAATGAGTTTAAGGGGATGTGGGCCCTTCCTGGGGGCTACCAAAAGTTCTGAACTTTCTGCCTCAATTTACCTAGCAATGGTAATTCCTCAGAGTTTGCCTGATGTAAGTTGAGTTCTATTTTCCCATTGCTGTGCACTTGTCTTATCTCTCCTAGCAGACTGTGAATTCTATGAAAGGTGTGTCTTATTTATATCTGTCTTTCAAAATGCCTAGAATATAGTAGATATTGTGATGAATATTTATTAAATGAATGGACAAATGGATGAGTTATTAAACATATAAATGAATGAATGAATAATATTGTTCCTTATACACAACACTCCATCTTCCATCTGTGCCTTTGGACAGGCTATGGAGTTCCCTATGCCTAGAATGCACTTCCTCCTCATTTCTGTCTCTTAAAATTCTTTGTTTTCCTTCAAAACTTGGCTCAAATACTGTCACATCCCACATGAAGTCTTGGCTCATCCCCCCCAACATTGAGGGCCCTCTCTCTCAAATTTCCTTGTATTTATTTTGGACATTCTCCCTATATGTTTTCAAATGTATATGTTGTCTCCTCTGATAGCTTATAAGCTCCTTAAGGACTTGGACTGCTTTGTTTTTGTCCTTGTATCCCTCAGTGTCTAGGACATAGCCTGGCAAATCATAGGCATTTAATAGATATTTGTTAATTAATGAGGATAATCCCTTAAATGAAGAAATGAGGCTTAGAGAGGTTAAGTGATTTGTCCATGGTTATAGTTGTTTGAACCCAAACTCAAACCCAGTTCTCCTGACTCCAAAATAGATGTCATTTTCTCCACATTGTATACTCTTCCAACTCAATAAACATTCATTAGGCTCCTCCTGTATGTCAGATACTGTGCTAAAAGCTAGAGATACAGTTAAGAAGAAAGACAGTCATTGGCTTTAAGGAGTTTATAATCTAATGAGGGGACATAGAATATAAAGGAGGTAGGAAAGTAGGGGCAACCCAAATGCATACCCAATGCAGAGGCATCTTGGTCAATGGAATTGAAACCAGAAAGGGCAGCAGATGCAGTGGAATGAGTGAACTAAGAGTCTGGTTTCTCCCCTCTACAAAGAAAGGCTTTGGAAGGAGTTTGGTACAGTGCTTCCCAGCCCTCTAGTCAGAGGGGAAAGGTGACTGAAGAAGGTGGTGTCAGTCAAGACTTGAGTTAGCAGCCTGGTGATGACATTACAAATCATTAGTTCAATCTGGGAGGCATCTTGTTCAGTGGAGTTGTAAACTGGCCAAACAGCAATGGAGTGAGCCTTTCTACTACTACACAGTGCTATCATAAATTCAATTTAATTTTTAAAAAATAACAAACATAGAATACCTGAAGTCTACAAAATACTTGATAAGTTTTCTCCTTTACTTTTGATAATAACCCTAGGAAATAAGTATTGTAGGTTTTACTAGTTTCATTTTAAAAGGGACAAAACAGAATCAGTGAGATTAAGTTGATTTGTCCTATGATAGTGCAGCTGGTGTCTGAGGACAGCTTTAAATCCAGGTTTCTCTTGACTCTAAATCTGATATTCTTTCCCCCATATCACTGATGTCTTAATAAACAAATATTCAGTGAACAGATACTGTGTATTAACTACTATGCCAGACTTTGAGGTTGAGTTTAATTCAGCAAACGTTCATTGTCTCTACAGTGTGTAGAGTCCAGTGTTCAGTTTTGGATTCTAAGTTCTGTTCACTTTAACATTTGCAAAGTACAGTGTTTATTTTGGGTGAGATACAAACTTTAGATGAGACAGAGACTCTCACCTCAAGGTTTTGGGGCTTTTTTATGTGTCCATATTTCAAAAATATATCTCAAAAATGTATAATGAAATAAATGTATAAGTTGAAAATATACCTATTATAAGGATGGGATTAATTCAAGTACATGTACGTGGACCCTCAAAAGACTGGTTTAAAGATACACAGGCACGGCAGGGTGAGTTTTTAAAACACAACTACCGAAAATGAGGGAGGAAAAAAACATAAATATCACAATAAATTTACAGAAATATTAGAAGTCATAAGAAATATTTCAAAAATAGTCATTTTAGGTTGCTCTCACTGTTTGTTTTTAATTTTTATTTTTTCATCTGTGTTCAAATTGAAACAGAATGAAAAGTTTAGAAATAAAGTGTTATCATAAGTTATCGGTAGTAGTAGCCTACATGCCTACAACTACAAGACTAGCTTTTGCTTTTAAAAAAAGCAATAATTTTAAAAAATTGAGTATAATTTAGATGTTTGCCCTCATAGAAAACTATGGCAATGGTTTTTTGCAAGTAGCCTAACCTTTTTCTTTCCACTTGTATGACTTATAAACAATTAAAATGTCCATATTGAAATTAATTTCCTCTTCTCTCGTTTACAACTGCCCCAAATCCCAGTTGCAATATTGGAAATTCTGCAAGAAGACTCTCTTTTGAAAAATATTGGCAGATTTTTCAGAATAGAAACAATTGATATTTTGAATTGCTGTGTTCATCTTCATAAATACTGTACAAAAGTTGCTTACAAATACTAAAAAAAGTGTTCATCATCACTTGGAGGCTAACTCTAAATATTATGGGTAAAGACTTCTGCAAACTTTCTGCAAAAGTCCTACCATCCAACTCTAGAATTTTTAAAATGTTTTGTGGAGTTTTCTTCCCTTCCCAGAGCTATCCAAGTGTCCCCTTTTATCTCTGCCCCCCAAGGCCTCTGTACAAAATTAGTCCCAGTTCATCCAGCATGAGGCTAGAAGACAGGCACCTGTGACTACAACCAATCGAGAAGTGTATGAGGGGTACTGAAAAAAAAAGCACCCAATGAAGAAAACTGTCAATGATTATAGTTGTCTTTTCACAAAGCACTTTCCCAGAATACCCCTACAAAGCAAATAAGAGTTCAGAGTGGTACCATAGAAAAAGTGTGCCGGATTGAATGTAGAAAGGTATGGGTTCAAGTCCTCCCTCTGCTTCTTATTCCCTGAGTTAGTTTGGACATGTCCTTCACCTCTTTGGACCTCAGTTCCTCATTTGTAAAATGGGTGGCAGGGCTAACTACTTGATCTCTAAGGTCTCTTTTACCTCTAATTCTCAGATTCTGTGACTACAGATTTTCTGTAGTAAAACAGTCTGTATCCTCTAGATGAGGATATAGAGGTTCAGAAAGATTGAATTAATCAAATGATTTAATCCGGGTCACACAGGTTTAGTTGTTAGAATCAAAATTTGAACCCAGGTCTTCTGACTTCAAGTTTGGTGCTTTCCACTACATCCTGGTGCTGATTTTGTAAAGCAAAGAATCTTTTTTTGAATAACTCTACTTCCCACCTACCAACTCTACTTCCTACCCACTAATTTATCTCTTGTGTAAGTTTGGATTTTCCATTTGTTTTTCTTTAAGGTAGGGTGAGCTTGTGCTGAAGGGTTAAGTCATGGGTGACTTGTAGCAAGGAATGTGATGGTAAATGTTTAACAGCAATCTGGAAATCCCCTACATACATACACATACATACACACATACACACACAGGAGAGAGGTTTCAGTTTAATTTGAAGTATTACCATTTTCTCTATCACTTTCTTAAGTCTAGACAATGAACAAAAAAATAAATTAAACTAGATGACACAGTAGATAGAGCACTGGACTTGGAATCAGGAAGGCTTGTCTTCCTGAGTTCAAATCCAGTCTCAGACACTTACTAGTTGTGCGAGCCTGGACAAAATCGCTTAATTCAGCTTGTCTGTTTCCTTATCTGTAAAATGAGCTGGAGAAGGAAATGGCAAATCACTCCAGTATGTTTGCCAAAAAAAAAACCCCAGCAACCCAAATGGAGTCATGAAAGAGTCAGAACACGCCTGAAATGAATGAATAGCAACTTTTAGGGTTTGCCAATTCCCAAGGTGTAAGTACTTACACTAAAAATTTAATAACAAGCTCTCTCAAACCTGTTGAAGCTGACTCTACCTCTCTTTCTCTCTCTCTCTGTGCACATATGTGTGTGTTTATATAAACACACATGTATACACACATGCATATATACATGTGTGTGTATATGTGTACATGTATGTACACACATTACACATACATATGTGTGTGTCATGTCTATTTACCTCAGTTATTTCTCAAATGAAATAAATAAACCTCTTCTCTTCTCTTTTCTAGGGCATCCAGAGCAGCTAATGAGAAGACCTTACCAAGGAATGCTACACTGTAGGTGCTGAGAAGACTGGAACTGGGGGGGGGAGGGGGGAAATAACTAAATGAATGAATGAAATGGCAGCACCTATTTGAAAGGCATTCAAACCCTCATAGACTCATTTCCACAAAGAACAATGTCCAAGAAAGGACGGAGTAAGGGCGAGAAGCCTGAGGTGCTGATTGTGGCTCTTCAGGCTGCCAATGAAGACCTCAGAACCAAGCTCACTGACATTCAGATAGAACTGCACCAGGAGAAGTCTAAGGTGAGTTGGAAAGGACAGCAGGACGCTCACATGGGATCTGTTGACCTTTCCAGGGAGCATTAACCGCTTTAGCCCATGTTGATGTCAGATTTTCCCCTCCTCTTCTGAGAGGGTCATGGCATCAAACATGACCATGGACCTTTCCCAGGTGAAGCATCACCACCTGGCACAATCTTGGCATAATGGAGAGAGCAGTGAACTAGAAACCAGGAGACTTCATTTTATTTCCTGACTTTGCCACTTACCAATAGCTGCGGCATCATGTAAAGAGTGTTGACTTCAACTAGCTGTATACCCTTGGGTACATCTAGGCTTTCCTAGGCCTTGATTTAGAGATAGATTCTTTAAGATTCTTAAGATTTAGACCTCAATATTATAAATATAAATTTATATATATTATTTATATACATATTACAAATATGTATTTATATACATACTTATATATGTATATATATACATATTACAAATAGGTATTTATATACATATTTTGTATATGTATTTACATATTTATATATATGTTTATATATGTATATATACTTCATCTTATTATAATTATACTTCATATATTTCTAGTCTTTCTTTTATAGATGAAGAAACTGATGTTCACAGAAATTAAGTGACTTGCCTGCTGTCACAAAGCTGATAATTCTGGGAAGCAGACTTAAATCCCATGCCTTTTGTCACCAAGCCAGCAGCCTTTCCATGATACCATGCAGCCTTCATGAGGTAGACTGGATACTCTCTCAGATCTATTTCAGCTTGAACAATTTATATATAAAAATCTTCCTCCTCTTATTTCTCCTCTATAGCTAGGTGATACTCAGGAATGAGTTCAAATTTGACCTCAAACTCTTACTTAACTGTGTGACCCTAGGCAAGTCACTTAAACCCTCTGTCTGCCTCAGTTTTCTCATCTAAAAAATTGAGACAATAATAGCATCTTCTTCCCCAGGTTATTGTGAGGATAAAATAAGATAATATTTGTAATGTGCATTGTAAACCTTAGAATGCTATATAAATGTTAGCTATTATGTAAATGCCATTACTATTACCTACATGTGCCTAGCTTTTTAAGATTGACAAAGTGTTTCCCTTATAACACTGTAAGGCAGACAGCATAAGTACTATTATTTCCATTTTCTGTTGAGGAAATTGGAACTCAGAAACCTCGAATTAATAATTTAATCTCTATAGGACTCAGTTTCCTCATCTATAAAATGAGATCATTGAAACAGATTATCTCTAAAGTCCCTTCCAGCTCTAAGTCGTTGGATCCTTTAATGGAGAATTAAAAAGATTTGCTCAAAATTTCACACAGAACAGGGCAGGAATTGAAATCCAGGTACATACACTCTGAATTTGCTATCTTTTTGCTATATTAAGAGGAACCTATAAAGAAGGAAGGAAGGAAGGAAGGAAGGAAGGAAGGAAGGAAGGAAGGAAGGAAGTGGGATGGAGGGAGGAAGAAATTTTATTATTGTTAAAAAAGGCACTTTGAGAAATAAAAAAATAAACAAAATAGGCAACTAAAACCCAAGATAACTATGTAACCAAGCTTATTTACATTTTAAAAATAAAATAATCTTTCTACTATTGCATAGTAGAAAGAACAGGGAACTTGGAATTCAGAATTAAGGTTTGTGATAAGGTTGGTCTAAATGCCTTTTGAGACTCTTTCTATTGTGCACATTTTATGATACTATTCATCTGATTTTCTCTGGGTCTCCATTTTCCCAATTGAAAAATGATAGAAATTGGAATGGATCTCTAAGCTCTGTCCTGCTCTAAACTCCAGGATTTATATCTTATCCCTGGTTGAGGGAGCTCACCCTGGGGCTAGAGATGGAAGGAATTGTAAGATCATGAAGCTAAATTCCACTCTTTTACAGCCAAGGAAATTGATGCCTAGAGAGCTCAAATGACTTTCCCACAGTCACAGAGGGAATAATTGGCAACTCTGGAATTCAAAACCTATTTCTAACTCTAGTCTTCTAACTCCACAACAGTGTATTACATGGGGCTATGCCCATCTTTTCCCTATCCCTGACATATGAGACAACTGTTTCCACACTTTTTTTTAGCAAACCTGCTCCAAAAGAGATTGGGAAAATTGAAAAACTATCTTGAACTGTATGAGTACTCCAGTAGATATCCAAATATCCAGCTTCATGTTTTTTTAATCCTTGCCCTTCCTAAAGAAGCCCTCATCTCTGATCCCCATCCTGACAGGAATGCTGAAATTTATCCTGCTTTTCCACCCCCTCTCACCATCCCCTCCCCCTACAAATCAATAACAGTCTTTTCCCTTTACTCTCATGTAGCACTTCATTTTCCCTTCTCCAATGTGCTTACCACAGAGGCAATGTGGCATAAAGGGTATCACTTTGTGAACGATAAGCCAAGCTTAAATTCAGGAAAGCTCTACCTCTGTTACAAGTGAGCTACGTGACCCCTAGGTTGGTCAGTTAATCTCTCAATGCACCAGAAAAATCTCAAATAATAGCATGGACTAAGAAGTTTCCCCAAAAAGAGATCCCTTTACCAATAAAATCACAGATTTATATGCCCATGCAAAAAGAAAAAAACTATGCACTTATTGCAAAATATCTTTCTGTGAGAATAGAGACTATATCTTAGCTAAACTCGATACATCTCTCTCCATCTCCCACTCTCACTTCTTGCACAGTGCTCTGTACTTAGGAGGGGCTCAATAAATGTCAGTTGAATGAACTGTAAAATTTTACTTTAACAAAACAAGGTTTTTCAACCTTAGTAGTAAATAAAGCTGTGATCCCAGAGTCTTTACTTCCTTTCTTAAATCTGCAATACCCATGAACAATCAGTATTAACTGCTACTACTACTACTACTACTGCAATTTGTATAGTGCTTTAAGATTTGCAAAATGACATAGTTATTATCTCATTTGAATCTCTATGCTATGATTAACTCATTTTATAAATAAAGAAAAGAAGGGTAAGAGAGGTTCAGTCACTTGCCCAGGGTCACACAGCTAATGTCCGAAACAAATGGGGCTAGATGAGCTCTAAAGTCCCTCCCATCTCTTAAGTTCTGTTCTCTAAGATACCTTTCAGCTCCATGCTCTAAGTTTTGTGGTCCTGTCAGCCCTAGCATTCTGTGTTCTCAATGCAATCCAATAAACATTTATTAAGTGCCTTCTTTGCACCAGGCACTGTACTACTTGCTAGGGATATAATTAAGGACAAGAAAGTTCCCTTAAGGAACTTGCTTACAATCTAAAGGGGAATCTAAGACACAAAAGGAGGCAGGAAAGCAGAGGAGAGTGATGTGGCACCTTATTGAAAACCAGAAAGGGCAGCAGATACAAAATGGAGTGAGCTGAGAGTCCAGTTTCTGCCCTCTATAAAGAAAGGCATTGGGAGGAATTTAGTGCTCCTCCCTCCAGCCCTCTAATCAGAGGAGAGAAGAGACCAAACGGTAAATTTAGAAGTGATGAGCTTATCGTGGAGGAAGGAGGAATCTTGTTCTGTAGAGTGGAAACCACACAGGGCAACAGATGAAAGGTGGAGTGTTCTGAGGTGACTTCCAACACTGACATTCTATGACAACTTTATTGGTCAAGTTGAGGGATATGGATTTAAATTTGGGAAAGACAGGGTGAAAGGATGAAGCCAACATCTGGTTAACATTCCCTCTCAAGATTTGTAGCCATTACATTCAAAATCATTCAAAACTTAACCAATAGATGGAATTTGAAAAGACAGCATCAAAAAGTATACACTCTTCCAAATTCAAAAATTCTAAACTCTAAAAACAGGTTGAACCTAAGTTTGGAAAAGGCTAAATGTTTAATCTGTCTTAACATCAGTTTCTACACCAATTCAAAGAGATTGAATGTGGAGGCAGGAATTTTGAATGAGCAGATTCCCCTTCTTCCTTTTTGCTTCCTTCTCTTCTAGTCTTTCCCATATTGGATATCTAGATAAATAAGGATTCCAGTAGAGTTCTTATATACAGTACTCACCAGTCTGGCAGCAACTCTCCCAAGGGCAAGAGAAATTGAGAAGACTTATGTAATAAAGTCATTTTATTATAAATAACTAGAATTATGATTTCAGAGGCCTAGGCCTTGAGAGGGAGAATACAAACTAAGCCAAGAAATTAGTATGGGCTCCATATTTCTCCCTTAGATTGTAGAGATAAAGGGAATAAATTAACTGAATAATAAAAAACAGTTTAGAAGCTATAAGAAATTACCATAATACTGCCTCAAATACTTAAAAACTCCTATCATGCTTCCCCAATCTTCTACAAGGTAAATACCCCTGACTCGTTATGTCAATTCTTGATTAACGTGACCTCCAAGCATCTAACCACCCTGGGCACGCCTCAGCTTCTTGATGCCTTTCCTAACTTGTGGTACCCACAACTGAGCATTATACTCCCTATGTCATCCAGAGGAGAGTGAAATTATCACTTCCATCACTGTAAACGTTGAATTTCTCTGGCATCGCTTTGGGGCTGCTGGGGCACACTGGTAATACTGACCCAAAACCTCCAGCCACTTCCACGTGAAACATTGCTTGTTGACGCTGTACATATCTTGTACTTCTGTATTTGATACTTTTGAACCCAAATACCATATTAGACTTTTGCCATCATCTGTTTTATATTTTATCTTAGTAGATTTAACTCATTGTTCCAGCTTGTTTAGATCTTTTTGGTTTTCTGTGATCCACTGTGTTGACAATTTCTTCCATTCCCAACATAATCTGCAAAATTGAGAAGAATGATGTTGTGCTTTCATTCATGTCATTGATAACAACATAAAAGTTCAGTGGTCCTTGTTCCATTCATATTCTGTATCACACTCTTCCACCCCTCTACTTCCTAACTCAAGTTAAGATTCCCTTCTGCTTCTTCATATTGTTTTTCTTTTGTTTTCCTTTTAAACCCTCCATCCATTCTTCCTTCCCCCTGATAACCTGGATAATAGAGAGTTATGCCTCTAGGTTCATGATGATCCATAAATGACTAATATTTGGGTCCAGTCATTCAATGAGTTCCACACTCATCCCTCTTTACTTTCACTTGTCCCACATTTCTCCAATTTGTCAATCACCATAGCAAGAGCATCTATGAAAAACATCTTTCTGAAAGCCAGTGTCTGTGGCATTCTACTGTACCAGGTTATTAGCCTTGTTGAAAAGGAAATTAATTTAATCTGACATGGTCTGTTCCTGATGAATCCCTGTTGGAGTTTGGTGGGTATTTCCTTTGTAAAATATTCACAAATCGTCCCTTCTCTAGTGTATTCTGCCATTTTGCCAGGAATGGGAGACAAGCTTACTGACCTTTAATGGAAATTGAGGCAAGTGATTACCTTCAGTTCTGTGATGCCATTTGTTCCAGAACAGCTTTCAAAGACAAATGAAAGATGCTCAGAAAATCATATCAACAAGTTCTTCTGGCATCTTGGGATATAATTTATATATGGGCTTAGATTCATTGAGAACAGATAACCACAGCTTTAGAATTCTTTCCAATTATTTAGACTTTCAACTCCCTGTTAATTATTTTTTCTATTCCTCTCAACCAGAGAACATTCATTTGGTTTAAAAAATTAGCAGTAACAAAAGAAGAGTTGAATAAACCTACTCTCAATCATTTCTTATAGTTGACAATTCTACCCCAGGCTATGGTTAAATTACTTCTTTGATCTTCCTTTTGTCCATAATACAGTTCTTTAAAAAGCTCTTTGTGTTATCTTTAGCATTTATTGCCAAATGTAGTGAAATGGAAAGGAGGATACTTTGGCATGAATGAAAGGAAGCAAGGAAAGGAGAGAAAAGAAAGAGAATGAAAGAAAAGGGGAGAAAGCAAGAAAAAGAGAAAGAACAGAGGGAGGGAGAGAAGGAAGGAAGGAAGGAAGGAAGGAAGGAAAGAAGAACATTTATTAAGGGTTTAGTTTGTGCCAAGAATTGTGCTAAACACCAGGCATGCAAATAGAAAAAGCACAACAATCTTTGCTGTCAAGGTATTAGCTCTATAACTGAGTGAGTCAAACCATAAAAGAAAGTCCAACTGTATGATGGATACTAAAGCCCGGACATCCTAAGAGTTTATGGCAAATTATGGGAGTCCTAAGGTTACATTTGTAAGTTAGACATAGATGCAGGACAGATGGTAAGAGCTATTTTCTGAAGAACAATAGGGATCAGTGGCAGGGCAGTTGGTAAGACCTAATGGACTTCTTTCTCTGTAAAAGGAATTGGTGATTCCTATCTCATATGGCTTAGATGAGACTACTCAAGTAGCCCTCATGAGTTCTAGGTGATCTGAGACTGGAGAGAAAGAAAAGGGAAGGGGAAGTCAAGGAGGGAAGGATTTCTAACCTCCTAACCCTCCTGGATGAATTTGTAGTGGTCTGAGGCCCGGAGAAGAGGCAAAGGAAGAAGTCAATGGGGAAAGAAGAAGGGTTCAAATCCAACCTCAGACACTGTAGGCTTCAGTTTCATCATCTGTAAAATGACGATCCAAATAGAGTCAAGCTCATGGATTGCTGTGAGGATCAGATAAGATAAATTATGTAAAGAATCTTGCACACCTTAAAGGGTTCTGTGAATGTTCTCTTATTTTTTTTTTCTTTTTGTGCTTTAGGTGGCAAAGCTCGAAAGAGAGAAAACCCAAGAAACCAAACGGATACGTGAATTGGAGCAGCGCAAACATACAGTCCTGGTCACAGAGCTTAAGGCCAAACTCCATGAGGAAAAAATGAAGGAACTGCAGGCTGTCCGGGAGAACCTGATCAAGCAACATGAGCAGGAAATGGCACGGACGGTCAAAGTACGTGATGGGGAGATCCAGAGGCTCAAGTCAGCCCTGTTTGCCCTCCGGGATGGCAGCAGTGACAAAGTAAGGACAGCGTTGACCATCGAGGCCCGGGAAGAGGCCCGGAAACTCTTTGACTCAGAGCGCCTCAAGCTTCTACAGGAGATCACTGACCTCAAGTCAGCCAAAAAGCAGGTGGATGAGGCCCTGAACAACATGATCCAGGCCGACAAAATCAAGGCAGGGGATCTGCGGAGCGAGCACCAGTCCCACCAGGAAGCCATCTCCAAGATCAAATGGGAATGCGAGCGGGACATCCGGAGGCTGGTTAGTAGGGGTGCTTGGCGGGGACTGATGGAGGGCTGTTACTCTGAGATCACTGGGAAATGTGTCTCCCCATCTCCCTATCAATCCCGGCCTCATGCCTGGTGAATTGATAACCTTCCCTGAAACACAAGGGAATTGCATGAAATGTAACATACACATTCACATATACACACCACATACCACACACACATCATACCATGCACACATGCATCATACACACATTACATATACACACCACATACATACACACATCACACACATATACACCACTCACATACACACAGCACATACACACACCACACATATACATGCCATTCACATACACAATCACACACCATACATATATACATGTCACACATATACATACATACATACAAAACACGCATGTACACATATCACACAATACACATACACATGCACAGACATCACACATCATACATATACACATGTCACACATATAAACACTTGACACATATACACATCATACATGTATATACACTACATACATAATACACACCACTCACACACATCACGTGCTTATACATACCACGCACACACATATCATGCATATACACACATCACACACATATACACACTACTCATACACACATCACACACCATATATACACACATACATCACACATACATACACACCACACACATACACATACCACACATATACATACCACTCACATACATATGTCACACACATACACATGCCACACACATCACACATCACACCATATATACATACATCACAATATACATATATGCCACACACATACACACATCATACTACACACATACATACATCACACCACATACATACACACATATTGTACACATACATATATACACACATCACACATATACATACCACTCACACACATCACACACATACACATGCCACACATATCCCACACACATGCATACACACAACACACACATATGCACATCGCACAGCACACAGCAGAATTGGGTCTGTGGAATTTAAGCCTTTTGATTTCACCTTTCTGTCCTGGGATCTGTGCTCTATCAATGCTTAATTATACTAAGAGTTCACATTTCTATGATGCTTAAAGATTTACAAAGGGACAATTATCCTAAATAGAAATTGTAGTCGTAATGGAAGAAGAAAAACAATCAAGTAACAACAAATGAGAGGCAAGACCTGAGTTCAAGTCTTGTTATTCCGTCGTTTAAGTCATATCCAACTCTTTGTGACCCATTTTCTATCAAGGATACTGGAGCGGTTTGCCATTTCCTGCTCCAGCTCACTTTACAGATGAGGAACCAAGGCAAACAGGGTTAAGTGACTCACCCAGCATCACATCAAATCCAAGGCTGGATGTGAGCCCATGAAGATGAATCTTCCTGACTCCAGGCCTGGTGCTCTATCCACTGTACACCCAGCTACCTAGTGATTTAATGTATGACCTTGGTCAACTCCCTTTCATTCTGGGTTTCAGTTTCCAACTCACTCAAAATGAAGTAGATAGTACAGCAGCAGCAGAACTAGCTCTGCAGTCAGAAGGTTTCAGTTCATATCTTGCCTTTGAAAGTGATTACTTCTGTGTCCTTGGACTCACTTAACTCTACTGGCTTCAGTTTCCTCATCTGTAAAATGAAGGAGCTGGACTGGATGGCCCCTTTTTAGATCTATGATCCCTACAGTCTTATGAATCCATGATCCTATGACCCTATGAACACATTATTATAAAACCTTTAAGGTTTGTGATTTGCTTTCCTCTACCCTGTGAGATAGCTAATATAGGAATTACTAGTTCCATTTTGCAGATAAGGAAATCAAGGTCTAGAGCAGTGAATTTAAGTTGCTCAGAGTTACCTAGCTAGTAAATGGATGAGATAAAACTCCAGCACCATCTAGTTCCATTTCCATGTACCATGAAACTTCTCACCAAGCATATTTCTACAAGTACTTATAAATTGATTCCTTCTGGCCCAGATGTGCCTATAAGCGGTTGTCTAAATAGAGACAGTCAAGACTTGGACTCAGGAGAGGGAGGCTTGAATTCCAGTCTTTCCACTTACTACATGACCCTGAGAAAAGGTCACTCCTTTTCTCTGAGCCTCTGTGTCCTCATCTGCAATATGGGAAATATACATTTGTTAGACCTAATTATAAATAATTCACAAGGCTGCTGCAAAAACATCAAGTGTTTTATTTACCTTAAAGCACTTTAGAAATTGGAACTATAATTAAATAGCTATCTCTTCCCAAATCATTTTTCTTTGTGAGTTATTAAGGGTCATTCTTATGACTTTCAAAATGCCTCTGGGAATGTTGTGAGTAGATTTTTCTGGTCATCTGTCCAAAGACTCACACTTAAAAGCAGAATCCAAAAATATATAAGCTCAAATCATTTAAAAATAGAAACTGCCTTCCCCAATGAAAGTTTCCAAGATGGAGGCCATATTGAAAGCAAAAGAATCTTTAAAAGTCATCCATCTGGTGGTGTATTTTCTAGACTTAGCTAGACTCCTAAAGAGATGCTCTTTCCTGCTAATTTGATTCACCAAGAAAGGAACACATGAGTTGTTTACCCTTATTTGACAAAAGTCACAACACCCCATGATAACCTTGAAAAAAGGCTCTTTAAGCACCCAGCACCAGAGTGTTTTAGCATGTGAAATGCCAAATTAGAGTAAAATCAAAATTACCCTCAGTCATTAGAATGTACTTTATGATCTTCCCAAATTATTGGTTTCTTTAGAAAACCTATACCTCAGTGACATGTTTAGATTTTAAATAAAGAATTTCAAAGACCTGTACTCAAGATGGTAATTAGGTGCTCTATCAGATTTACATTTTAAATCCATAAAGTTACTATTATCAGTTTCCTCTCTTGATGTTCTCCTGGAATGCCTTACTATGGCAAGGAGGTGACCCTGGTATCTCATTGTAGTTCATTGCAGTGGGATGCTAACTGTGGCAGGTCCTACCAGGCTGGAGTGTTTGCCTAGATAGATTCAGTGACACACCATGAGTCCTCCATCCAAAGACTAGCCCAGCTAAGTGCAGAGAGGCTCATTCCCAAAGTGGGGACCCCAAAGAGATTTTTTTTTGTTCACAACCACTCATAAAGGCAATCTCCTAAGTCATGGAGCAGCTGGGTTCTATAATTGGTCTGAGGGAACACCCAGGCAACTGAGCCTATAGAACTAAGAAGTCATGAAGTAAGTCTAGTTACCATGGAGCCGATCTGCTTTTTTTTGACCCAAGCATGTCCAACATACTGTGTTCTGAGATGAATCACAGTTTTTGAACATCGTTTTTATTTCATTTTGTTTTTTGTGTGTTTGTATGTATATTTTTGTTTTTATTTTTTATTTTTTTTTTGATGTAGTAGAAAGAGCACTGGATTTGGAGTGAGAAACCTTGATCTAAATTTTAGTTCTTCTCCTTACTACCAAACTTACCTTGGGTAATTCTCTTCCCCTCATTGGGTACAAGTTTGTTAATCTCAAAACAAAACAAAACAAAACTAGGGAGTTGATCCAGATGACCTCTGAAGTCCCTTCTAGCTTGACAGCTATGATTCTTTTTTCTAACTACTCTTTTCACAATTCCGTTCAATACAATTGCTAACACTCCCAAAGCCATGGCATTGGTTTATAGAAAGGAATGCAGGACCATGAACTCTGAAAGTGTCAGAAGGAAGGAGGAAGCAATGTTCAAAGGTTTGTTTTCTCAAGGTCTTGTCTACAAGTGGATCCTGCCATGGATCTGCCATTTCAAGCATTTCTTTCTGCTGACTTCTTCCCATTGGCACATGACACCATGGGATGGATACTCTAGCTTCCTTTTCTATAGAAATTGTTCCCTTATCACAATTTTTTTCTTTTTTAAATTAAAGCTCGGGGGTTTCTTTCATGATCCCTAAGGACAAGCCCAGGCCTATAGAAGTCAAAGTTTGTATTTGTCTGCCCCACTCTCCTCATTCTATGATTCATATACCCACCACACAGGGTGCTGCCTTCTTTTCTCCTCTCTCACATAGAATCTCACATTTAGAGCTAGAAGAAATCTTACAAATTATTTAATCCAGTCCCTACAATCACTTTTACATTTGTGTAAGTGATAAATAAACCTTAACATATTACCCCCCTCCCCCTTCTTTCTCTCCGGCATTTGAGTATGAAGAGAGAACAAAGTTGATCTAAGGGAACAAAACCCCCAGAATAGAATCTACAGGCCCCAACCAGTGGGTAGGGGAAGGACTTAAGGAGTCAGGGACCTTCCTGGCACCTCTGGTAGAATCCAGGGGAGCTGGTTGTCCATTCCACTGGAATAATAATATGTGTCAGGCAAAATGATTTAGTGGCAGCAGAATAACTGGCTTCAAATCCTGACTCTGTCATTTGTTAATCATGAAGTCATCCCACTGAGCCCCCAGTATGTCTTGGTATATGGAACATGGGAATCATAATATCTGTCCTACCGACCTATGTGAAGATCAATTGAAATAATGGGCCAGTTTTTAAGGGCTACAGAATTTTAAAGCTAGGGTAGAGCATGGAGAATGTTGGGTATGGAATCAGAAAACCTAATTGCATGGTAGATTGGAAAGAATGCAGCCTCTGCAGTCAGAAGTTCTGGGTTCGAATACTACCTTTGGCACTCACTACTTTTTTGACATTGAGCAAGCCATTGGATTTCTCTAAGCCTCATTTTCCTCATCTATAAAATTGTCAGGGGTAGAAAACCTGTGGTTCTGTGAAGTCTGGATTCAGTTAAAGGGCCACACTTGAGGATCTAGAGGGCCACGTGTGGCCTTGAGGCTGCAGGTTCCCCACTCCTGGATTAGATGATTTTTTGAGAACCTTTTCAGGTTTTCGTGCCATGACCCTGGACATGCCATTTTTCTGAGTCTCATGGTCGTCATTCTCACAATTAGGGAGCTAGATGAGATGAAGATTATTAATATCATCATCATCATTTTCATAATCTCAGTGATGCAGTTGGTAGAACACTAGCCTTGAAGTCAGGATGATGAGTTCAAATCCAGCCTCAGACACTTACTAACTCTGTGACCCTGGGCAAGTCATTTCACTTCTTTTTGCCTGCGTTTCCTCATCTATAAAATGATTGCTATAATAGCACCAACTTTTCAGGGTTGTGATGATAAAATGAGATAATTATAAAGCACTTAGTGCTTGGCAAATAGTGAGAGCTAGCACTCTCCCTCTCTCCATCTGTGTGTGTGTGTATACACATATATACACACATATATTCATATTAACTGTTAAATTATCTGCAGTAGTCAAAAGTTCAAAACCACAAATATTATACTTCAGGAATTTTTTTTTAAATTTAAACAGGACCTAGAAGTACCCATTTTAAAAGAAGGCAAATTTGCATTTTTTTAAAGTTTGTTAGAGTTTAGAATCAAAGTCTGCTCAAACTGGAAAAAGTTTTAAAGATGACATATTCTAATGTCATTTTACAGTGAAGGAAACTGAAGCCCAGAGAAGGATTTAAGATCATAAGATCATCGGTCAAGAGCTACGAAGGAACTCAGTTCATCTGGTCGAACCTCTCATTTTACAAATGAGGAAACTGAGGCACAGAAAGAGCAAATGATTTGCTCAAGGTCCCACAAATAGTAAACATTAGAGACAAGACTTCAACCCAAGTAGTCTGGTTCAAGAGCCAATCCTCTCTGCACTGTAACAAGAAAAGTGACTTGTTTATGGTTACGTAGCTAGTAAGAGGGAGAGCTGAGATCATAGCCTCGATCTCCTGACTCCAAGTCCATAACCCCTATATCTGCTTTATAATACTTATTTTCACATAAAGGAGTAAGGATGAGGGGCGGAAGAACATATTATTTGCTCTTTCTTTATCCATGATCTGACTGGTTCTCAGATTATCCTTCAATGGGCATTAGCAAAATACTTGTTATATTAAGGAATACGGCAGAGGCATTTTACCTGAGTGTACAATGTGACATGACTTCAAATCTCACCTTAGACACTTGACACTCCCTAGCTGCGTGACCTTGAGTAAGTCACCAATTGCTTCATCCCGGGTCATCTTCTGTCATCCTGATGAATATCTGGTCACTGGATTCAGATGCCTCTGAAGGAGATGTGAGGGTGATGACCTGCACAGCCCTCCCTCACTCGAAAAAAAAACAAAGTCAAGCGCAAGTCATGTCATTATTTCTCTGATGGTATGGTCTTCTTTGACAACGAAGGATGAACACACACACATATACAAATAAATATTTAAATATAAAATAACAAGGTCATGGAAAACTGTAAATAAAACCACAAAGTCACCATTCTGCCAAATGAATGTGTGATTCAAATAAGAGCAACATTGTTTCTTTTTGGGTTCCAGTGCCCACATACCACCTGGGAGTTAGTGATACATTAAAGACTACATTCTTTTAAGTCAGAGGGGCCACATTTAATGTACCATCCAGGCACCAAATGTGGCCCTATGAAGTCTTAAACATGAGGCCAGCTCCCAAATATATAAATTTCATTTCAGTTCAATAGATATTTTAAACTGTGTGATCTTGGGCAACTCATTCAACCTCTTTGCCTCAGTTTCTTTATCTGTTAAATGAGGATAATGGAATCAATAAACTTCCCTTCCAGCTCTAAGTCTATGATACTACAATGACATTATGCACAAGGCCTTGAACTTGGCTCTGAAAGGGGTGCATCATGAAAAATGACACAGGTCCTGCCTTCAAGGAGCTTATTATCCAAAAGTGGACATATGTCTTATTTAAAATAAGTATGATACAAGATTGAATGTGACAGCAGTAGAGGAGAGAGTTCAACAAAGTAGTCTGGGAAAATCAGAAGAGAAAGAAAACACTTTTGGCTGGGGAAGATCATGGAAGACTTCATGGAGAGTGTCAACTCCATTCCCAATTAAATGCAAGTTTTTTGAGGGCAGAGACAGTTTTAAAGTTTCTTTTTTTTTATTCCCTCTACCTAACACAGTATTTGTCTTACTAGGCACTTGAAAATTTGATTAATTGAATAAACTGAATGGAGGAAAAAGGCCTGAGGTTAAACCTTCAAAAAAGAGAAGAATTTCAATAGACAGAATGTGGCGAGAGTGTCTGGTTGATGTTCAGTTGTTTTTCAGTTGTATCCAACTCATCATGACCCCATTTAGGAGTTTTCTTGGCAAAAATACTGGAGTGGTTTGCCATTTCCTTCTCCAGATCATTTTATAGATGAGGAAACTGAGGCAAACTGGGTTAAGTGACTTAACTAAGGTCGCATAGCTAGTAAATGTCTGAGCCTGGATTTGAACTCAGAAAGATGAACCTTCCTGACTCCACTGCAGCACCTAGCTGCTCAAGTATTTTTCCAGGTTTCTGCAAATGCATGGAGGAAGTAGAAACTGGATTGAAACTGAGAATGAAGAGTCTAATTTGGCTGGAATGGAGAATCTGTGAAGGGGAGGAATGTGCAGTGCCAGACTAAGAAATTGTCCTTTCCAATTTTGAACCTATGATCAAATAGAAGAGTTTAGTCTAATGGGTGCCCTTGACAGAGCCCTGTAGAGTTTACAAAATGCTTTATATAATCTATCTCATTTGATCTGCACATCTATGTGAGGCTAATAACGCATACATTGTTCTCCCTTATTGTACATGAGAGATAAGGTAGTGTAGTGGTTAGTGACCTGGCCTCTGAGTCAGGAAGGCCATTCCAAAGGGCAAAAGGGAGGTGTTTGAGCAGGAGAGTTATATGGTCTAAGCTGTGAACAGGAAGATTCTTTTGTTAGATGTCTGCAAGGTGGATTGAAGGGAAGGAAGAGGAAGTCAGAGGTAGGTCAATATTTATAATATTTATAATAATTTGTAGTAATCCACACTAGAGATAATGAGGACCTGAAATAGTGTAGTAGCCGCAGTTAGGGGACAGATAAAGTGACTCAGACTCAGACAGTATCTCATATATATTAATATGCAAAAAGTATAATGGAATTACTGTGTTTTGTGTCTAGAAAATAATGGAAAACATTGAATTTTTTTAAATGAAAGACAGGAGTGTTATATTATAAGAAGAGCCCTGGGTTTAATTCAGAATAACTAGGGTTTGAGGGATAGCTCTGCTATGATCCATGTGTCCTGGGGTAAGTTATTTTAGCCCCCTGGAACGTAGTTTCCTCTCAAGATATAGGGACCTATCACACACAAATAACCCTCTCATACCCCAGTCTAATACAACGGGAAAAGTGGAGAAGTTTTAAATTAGAAGACGAGTTCAAATCATACCTTGATCACTTACTACCTGTATGCCTTGGGAAAGTCATTTACACTAGCCAGACCTGTTAGCCTCTGTGTAAAATGAGACCATTGGTTTTGATGGATTCCAGAGCCAGATGACTCTGGAAGGGAAAGTGAGGCTTTGGTGACTTTGCACAGCCCTCCCTCAAATCAAAGTCAATTGCAAGAAATGTCACCACCTCCCTGATGTCATGGTCCTCTTTGAGAATGAAGGACAAATCACAAATCCATGCTCCTCACCTGCTGCTATATATCGATGAGCCAGGTCATCTGGAATCCACCCCATGTACCCTTATAACAGCTAACTCTATCCCAACTTTGGGGTTTTGGTACCAAAGTTGTTGGTAAGCTTTGGTTCTTCTGGGACATAGGACATGACCTTGCATCAAATTCTCAGGATGGGGAATTTTTGTGGGGTCTAGAGTCATATTAAGCTGCTTCAGCTTGAGAATGTGACTCTAATCAATCTATACCTTCCATAGTTCTAACAACAATGGTCAACATTTCTATAGTGTTTTTAAATTTTACATTGTGTGTGTGTGTGTGTGTGTGTGTGTGTGTTTAATAACATTTCTGGGATATTGTTAGTAAAAAGATTTTTTTTCCTGAATTTGTGATTTTATCAGTGAAGGGAACTCCCAGTGAGGAAATGCTCTCTACCAATGGAGATCTACCAGTAACTTGAGAGCGGCCAAGGACACTGAGAAGCAAGTGGCTTGTCCAGAATCATACAGTCAACATGTATTTGAAGTTGAATTTTGAAAAAATTCCTGAGGCAGGTCTTCCTTGAGACAGGCTCTCTAACCACAATACTGACACTATGTTTATACAACATTGCACTCAATTAATACTATTTCTGTTTGACCAACGATGAAAATGAGACTCAAAGAGATGAGATGATTTGGCCACAGACACATGTGTGTGTTCATCCTTCATTGCCAAAGAAGACTATGCCATCAGAGAAATAATGACATGACTTGCACTTGACTTTGTTTTGAGGGAGGGAGGGCTGTGCAGGTCACTAACCTCCCTTCTCCTCCAGAGTCATCTGATTCCAGTGACCAGATATTCATCAGGATGACTGGAGATGACCCAGGATGAGGCAATTGGGGTTAAGTGACTTACTCAAGGTCACGCAGCTAGTGAGGGTCAAGCATCTGAGGTGGGATTTGAACTCAGGTCCTCCTGACCCCTGCACTGGTGCTCTATCCACTGCACCATCTAGCTGCCCCTCCACAGTCACATAGGAAGTAAGGGAAACAAATACTCACTAAGTATCTGTTATGGGCCTGACACTGTGCTCAGGACTTCATGACCTCATTTCACCCTCACAACAATCCTAGGAGTAGATGCTATTATCGTCCCATTTTAGAGACTGAGGAAGCTGGAGCACTCAGTGATTAAATGACTCACCCAGGGTCCCACAGCTAATAAGGCAGATCTGAGCTCAGATCTTCCTGACTCCGAGCCCAATGTACTACACTACTCAGCTGCCTGATCACTGGTAAGTGTCAGAGCCAGGCTGCCAAGCTAATTTTTTACCATGAGACGTATGCCCTTTCCATGACACACATCATGTTTTCACAATTATCAGACACTGGGCATAGCTAAGATCTTGCCAATGAGGAGGTGCCAGATAAGAGAGCACTGAGACAAATTTCAAAAGGTTGAGGAGAGCTATATTCATAAGAATCATTTTACATAATGATAATATCATGAGAGTGATACAGACATATGATAATATAATTAATGATACATGATGATCATCATGACAACATTTTATTAGAATTAAAATACCAATTATCACTCCCAGTCAATAAATATTTAGTAAACACCTGCTATGCGCCAGGCTCTATGCTAAGCACTGAAAATACAAATAAGGTCAAAAGACAGTCCCTGCTCTCAAGGAGTTCCCAATCTTATGTTAACATTTACATAACCTTATAAGTTTGTAAAGGACTTTTCTCCTCTATCTCACTTGATCTTCACAACCAGGGGAAGCCAGTTGTACATGCATGATTATGCCTTACTGTAGATGAGAGACAGCCAGGTGTAGGGAAGGGCATAAACATTTATAAATGTGCCCAACATTGTTCTAAGTGCTTCTGACAAGTATCATTCATTCAATCCTCTCAATGAACTTACTGTTAATTATCCCCATGTTATAGTTGAGGAAACTGAGGCAGACTAAGGTTAAGGAATTTACCCAGACATGCACAGCTGGTAAGTATCTGAGGCCAGATTTTGAAATCGGATTTTCCGCATTCCTTGCCCAGCACTCTTACTACTCTGCTTCCATCTGCCTCTAGTGCAGGAGATAGAGACATGGTCTCAGTCAGGAAAACTTGGTTCAAATCCAGCCTCAGACACTTACTAGCTATATGACCCTGTGCAAGTCACTTAACCCTGTTTGCCTCAGTTTCCTCATCTGTTAATGAGCTAGAGAAGGAAATGGCAAACCACTCCGATATCTTTGCCAAGGAAACCCCAAAGAGAGTCAAAGAAAGTTGTCCAAGACTGAAATGCCTGAGCAACAACAAAACAATGTACCAGTGAATTCATAGGTGCAGTCTAAAAAAGTGGTGGGAGGGATGACAGAAAACAGAGAGGCAGACAGGTTAAGACACTTCCCCAAGGTCATACAGCCAGTACCTGGTAGGACTAGAATTCCAACCAAGGTTTTATGATTCCAAATCCAAGGGTCCTGCGTACTGTACCACACTTCTCTCCTTATGTTGTAGTATTATTACAGCCAGATACATCATCCTTCCCTCCACAATACACATATATATATACAAGCAAACAGCCCTTTAAACACACATTCATATCTCTATATGAGCTACCTTGTTGTGGCTGGTTTTAAGTCCTTCTCCTACATGTAATTAAGATGTACAATTCCTTTCTTCCTGAAACAGAACATAGAATTAGTGTCAAAAGACCTGAGTCTGGATCCTGCTTTTCCCACTTGTTATACTTACATGACCCTGGGACCCTCACGTTACCTCCTCCTGAACTTCATTTCCTTATCCAACGAGAAAATCTTTGTGAAGCATTTAACACAGTGCCCAGAACATAGTAGGTGCTTGTTTCCTTCCCTCATTTAGGAAATGAGAGAGCTGGTTTAATAGTTTCTTAAAAAAAAAAAACCTTCCCACTATACAAGGTCAACTTATATAGTAGAGAGAATTCTGATTAGGATCATAAGACTTGGTTTAAATCTTAGCCTTGCCACTTCCATCATGAGCTTGGGCCAAGTCCTGGCTTTGAAGCAGTGGGTACGTTCCCCTCTCTAGTGCAGTTTACTGATCTGTAAAATTCAGCATTAGGCCTGTTAATATCTGAGGGTCTCTCTGTTGTCTAATCCTTTAGCATGAATGATGAAAGTTATTCATTAAATGCTCCACATTATTCAGTAGCACAAATGACTTGCAATCAAGGAAAACAGGTTAATCTCATTGCTGCTTTCCTTGTAAGTTTTCATCATGTAGGAGGGAAGTATAATATGGTGGGAAAAGCTGGATTTTGAAGCACAGGACTTGGTCCCATCTGCCTCTAGTCTGTCTCTTACTTTCTGTATTATTTATTATTTTTCTATTTATTATTTATTATCTGTATGAATTTGGGCAAATCCTCTACTCTCTCTGTACCTTAATTTACCCTCTATAAAATAAGAGTGTTATAGCAGAGGAGTCTTTCAGGTCTGTCATTTTGTGACTCTTTGACCTTAACTTGTTTCTCCTTTCATTTAGATGGATGAAATCAAGGCCAAGGACAGGATCATCTTTTCCCTGGAGAAAGAGCTGGAGACCCAGACGGGGTATGTACAGAAGCTCCAGCTGCAAAAGGAGGCTTTGGATGAGCAGCTCTTTCTGGTGAAGGAGGCAGAGTGCAACATGAGCAGCCCCAAACGAGAAATTCCAGGAAGAGCTGGAGACGGCTCTGACCACTGCGGCAGCCCTGTAAGTCTGGTCCCAGGGACATGAACTCTGGTGCCGTTTTTTATTTGCTCTATCCAACTTTACAGTTTGCCTGTTAGTCTCTTCCCCACCCCACCCCCTCAGTTCACCTCAGAGAAAATCAATCCTACTTCCTCCTACCTAAACCACTAGTATCCAGATAATGGGGGTTTCTAAACTCCAAGCAACAGTCTGGTTGGCATCCCATTAGAGAGCTCCAGGAGACTCATAAATCTCTCTTCCTATCTCCCATAGCTGTGGTTTTAGCCCCAGCACACCTGCCTGGCTTCCAACCTGTGGTCAGAATCAGAAGTTGGAGGAAAAAGACTTTGCCTCCAGCCAAGACTGGTAATTTTCCCCTGTGGGAGCAGTCAGAATGGAGGTTGGTCAGAAGACTCATAGTCTACAGGGGTCAACATTTATCATCTTTCGTTGATTCCAAAAGGTGCCATTAGCGGATTGAAACCTTTGGAATGGCTGCCTAAAATCTTCTAGTTCAATTTAACTATCCATTAAATTCCTTCAATGTCTATCATTAGTAGAAAAATTACATTTAGGACTGCAGGGATGGAAATGAGTATATATGTTTGATTTGTTTTTCTATGAGATCTGCCAGTTCATCTTACAAATTATTTAATACCTATAATAAAATAAATAACCCAAATGCAAATTTTTAAAACTTTCATTATTTTTACCATCTCAATTTGAGTCCACTCTAAGGCCTCACAGTACTGTGGAAGTGACCTTGGGTACCCAAGGTTACGGCAGTGGAGCCTAAGTTCGGCAGTTCCTAGGAGTCTGCATGTGTGACATCTGAGGACCAGCCTAGTTAAGCTAAAAAAGTTTCATCAGTTAGTTAGCCAAAGGATAAGAAATTTGGGGGTCACAACCACACCTAAAGATTGCCTATCAACCTGGAGAGAGGTTGTAATCTGCATCAATGGGAGGAATGCCTCATATTTAAATTGTCCTAATAGCTCCCCCTTTCCTAAGAGACATAATAGAGAATTTCTTCTCCCAGATGTGTCTGGTCTTGATTGGATGGGAGAATGGTGGAGGGAGATAGAGGAAAAAATCTTTCCTTTTTCCTCCCTAACTAAGAAAAAGTATGGTTATCACTCTTCAATTCTGGGAAGAGAAATTAGCAAAGATTTGATTTTCCTGAGGACAGACGAAAAGTATTTTGATTTTATTTTGCTTACAGGACTTACGAAGAAACCAGAAGAGAATAGCTGAGTTGAATGCCACCATAAGGAAGCTGGAGGATCGAAATACATTGCTTGGAGATGAAAGAAATGAGTTGGTGTGTATTAAGCCAGTTTTGCTTTTCTTAGGGTCTCAGATGCTTCAAGTTAGCTTGAATAGTAAAAAAAAAAAATCACTCACCTCACTGTAGAGTCAGTGTCTCTAAGAGTCAGCTAGGCATGGAAGCTAGGTGAATTAAACACGAGACCTGAAGTCAGAAAGAGTCCAACTTCAGATATTTCCTAACTGTGGGACCCTGGCCAAGTCCCTTAACCCTGTTTGCCTCAGTTTCCTCATCTGTAAAATGAGCTAGAGAAGGAAATGGCAAACCACTCTAATGTCTTTGTCAAGAAAACCTCAAATGAGGATGTGAGGAATCATACATGACTAAACAACAACGACGGATTGGGGCTAACGACAGCATCGATCTTTCAGATTGTTGTGAGAATTAAATGAGATATCTGTAAAGTTGTTAGCACAGTGCCTAGCATATTGTAAGAGCAGAAAATTTTTTATCCCCTTCTTCTATTTGATATAGTTGCTAATAGATTTCCATTTTCCTTCCCTTTAAATTCTCTAGTATAGCCTGACATCAATGCCTTATCATGTTAGGAATAGGACCCTAGACTCCCAAAGACTGTGCCCATGAAAGACAAGCTCTGCAAGGTCCTACTGGCAAGTTAGGTGACACAGTCAGTCGAACAATGGACTTTGAGTCAGGAAGACCTGACATCAAATGCTGCCGCAAATGATTGCCAGCTGTGTGACCCTAGACAAGTCCATTAACTCCTCTCAGCCTCCATTTCTTAATCGATAAAATGGTAAGGATATTAGCATCTACCTCACAAAGTTGTGACAATCAAATAAAGTAATATGCAGAAAGAGTTTGTAAACATTAAAGTGTAAATACTTATTTAAAATAAATGATAACTCTTATTATTAGCACTATCAAGTTAGAAAGGGCTCCAGCTTGACAGGTTATATGCCTGTGTTCTAGCTAAACCAGCCTAGCTAGGTTTAGAAGTTGATGGCAGCTAAGTGGCTCAGTGGAAAAAGCACCAGCCCTGGGGGCCAGGAGAACTTGAGTTCAAATTTGACCTCAGACACTTATAGTTGTGTGACCCCAGGCAAGTCACTTAAGTTTGATTACCTAAAAAACAAATTTAGAAAGGCAAGAAGCCTGGCCACCAAGTAAAGAACTCTTCTGTCCCAGTAACTTATTAACCATCTGAGGAAGTTAAATGACACAAAGGGCGAAACACTAGACTTCAAGTCAGGAAGACCCAAGTTCAAATACTGCCCCTAAAACTCATTAACTGTGTGACCCTGGAGAGGTCACCACCTCTCAGCCTCAGCTTACTCATTTGTAAAGTGAGGAGCTTACTCAATAACTTACTTACTTACTCCTAACTATACATCCATCATCTTCTGATATACTAAGATGTGGAACTGCTGTCATATGCATGACCAGAGGGATAGCCATGCTGATAAAAGCACATATCCTTGAAGTATTCTTTCAAGTATCTGGTATTCCTGCTTTCAGTACCCTGTGATCTTAGTCAAATTTACTTATGCAAATCAAATTATATGTTTGCCCTTTGGGAGGAATATATGTTAATAAGTTGGGGGCACTGTAAAGTGTAAATTGGTAGAAAGTAAACTCACAGATTCACAATATTGAAAAGGGCCTAGTCCAATCTTTGTCTGAACATGAATCTCATCCTGCCTTTTTTCTGGTGAGAAAGATTCCAGCCCCCCTGAGGTGATCCTTTCATTTTTGGACTTTAATTATAAACACTGTTTTCCTTTCCTTCTTATATCAAGCCTAAATCTATCTCTTTTAACCATTTTCCTAATTTCTGCCTAAACTCTGGGGCAGGGAAGAACAAATCTATTCTTGCTTCCACTTGAAAGCCCTTTAAATACTTATGAATAGCTCTCCTCAGTCTTCTCTAGGAAAACATTCCTATTCCTTCCATAGATGCTGATAATGGATCAGGGTCTCACACTTTCCTGGCTCCCTGTCCCTAGATATGTTTCAACTTTTCCTTCCTAATATGTGGCATAAAGACCTGAAAAGGGTTTTCCAATGTGTTCGTACTCAGGCAGAATACAGTGGGAGCTCCGCCTACCTCTTGCTTTCTGGACACTGTGCCTGTCTTAATGCAGTCAAGAATATCAGCCAAATCAGCTGCTTTATCAGAATTTTATTCTTATTGAACTTAAAGTCCCCCAAAGCATTTCTTCTCATGACCTGCTCTCTAGCCATGTGGAGCCCATCTGTACTTCTCAAGTTGATTGCTTTTTTTGTAATCCAAGGGTGGGACTTTACATTGATATCTCTTCAGTGTCACCTCATAAACTTCATCCCATTGAAATATTTTCAATTCTTGATCCTTTTATCCACTGTAGCTTGCTCCCCCCTTCTAGCTTCACACATTTAATAATAAACATGGCATCTGTACCAACATGGATAAAAACGTTAAATATCACAGAACCAAGAACAGGTCCCTGGATTCTCCCTCACCCCACATATCCAGTCCAAATCTTATATATTCTACCTCCTCAACATCTCCAGTGTCTGTGCCTTTCTTTCTCCTACCACAACCACAATTCTAGTTCAGACTAATCACTCTTTGTCTAGACTGCTGCAATGGAGAGGCCTCATGCCTCTCCTTCCTCTGATTCATCTTCCACATGTCTGCCAAAGAGGTTTTCCTATGTCACAGGTGTGATTATCTCATTGACTTTCTCAGTAAACTTCTAAGGCTCCCTATTATCTCTAGTATAAAGTATCAATTCCTCTTATTGGCATTTAAAACCCTTGACAACATGCCTTCTCCCTACTTTTCCAGCTTTGCTATACATTACTCCCTTTCATGTACCCTAGAATCCAACCAAACTAGCCATCCTGGTATTCCTCAGATACAACATTCCATCTCCTCCGGTATAACCTTAGCATAGGCTATCATCATGTCTTGAAGTTATTTCTTCCTCAATTCTATCTCCCCTTCCCTCTAGCTCCTTCAAAATTTAGCAAAGATTTAAGCTCCAGATTCTATACAAAGCCTTTCCTGGTTCTCTCATAAGCTAATATGCCTCCCTACCATTTTTTTACCTTGTATTTATTTTATGTGTATTTTGGATATGCTTATATAGCAAGGTCAATTGAGGTCAACCACATTTCCTTGTATGTCACCCTTCAGCCTACCATGCGACTCATTGTTATATTTAATTTTTATTATCCTGAGTTCTAGAGCAATCAAGGGGTATGGTTAAATAGTTTCTTATTAATTAATAAAATTGTAACTTCTTTCTCACTAATTAATCAAAACCCTCACCAGTTTTTTAATTATTTATTGAAGAAGCTAAATAAACTTCCAAATAATATTCATATTTATTAGCAAATAAAATCATTAATAAAGCAGACATAAATAACTATAATATTTTGGTTGTGAGAAAATTCATAGTCAGAGTCATCTCAAATCCTCAATATAATAGTGGATGGCTCCTCTTCACTTCTAAAAGTATAGTTTCACCATTTCCTTCACTCCATATACTGATTATAGTCTCCTAACATTTTTCTTCACATTAAATTGAGACTCCCATGAAATAAACTAGGCAAGTCCCATTTTTTTCTTCAGTCATCACAGGAAAGTCTTTCCAACATACACTGTCCTTCGTAGCTCTTCCCAGAATCTTCTTAGCATGGTCTTCAAAATATAGCAATTAAGACAGTCTTGTCAAAGAAAAAAAGGTATTCACACCTCCATCTTTATCTCTTCCACAGATTCTTTATAGGTCTTCACAGGTCCAAGATAAATCATAGATATTCTGCCATGATCCATAGAGGGAAACATCTCCTAACAAGGCCTTTTTTCAGCTAATTTGAAACTGCCAACATAAACCAGCTTTTCTGAAACATTAGATTTGGCTCTTACAGATGCGGTTACAGTGCAAGTGAAGCACTTATATGTGTACATCAGTCAGTCAATAAACATTTATTAAATGTTATACATGTATAACATTTATTAAGTGATATATATTTAAACTAAAATAACAAAAAAAGTTTAAAACACATGGTCCTTACTCTCAAGGTGCTCAGAATCTTAGAGGTGAAGACAACATGTAAAATTGTATATGTAAGATATATATAGTATACATAGAAGGCAGTCTCAGAGGGAAGGCACTGGCAGTGGAAAGGGGAAACTGAAGGAGTAAGGAAGGTCCTGCAGAAGAAAGGATTTAAAGTGAGTCTTGAAGGAAGCCAAGATAGGGAGGTAAGGAAGGAGAGCATTTAAGGCATGGAGGATAGCCACTGAAAAGATATGGAGTCAAGAGGTGTGATGTCACATATAAGGAAGGGCAAGAAGGTCAGTGAATCATAAAATATGTGGAGAAGAATAAAATGTAAGAATACTCAAAAGATAGTGGTAGCCCATATTGTGAAGGGGTTTAAAAGCCAGAGGATTTTAGATTTGATCCTGGGGACAATAGGGAGCCACTGGAGTGTATTGACTAGGAGAGTAACATGATCAGACCTAACTTTTAGAAAAATTACTTTGGCAGCTGAATAGAAGCTATATTAGAGAGAGGAAAAATTGTAAAAGTCCACATGTGAGGCGAGAAGGGCCTGCACCAGCGTAGTAACTATATAAATGGAGAAATGGAAAATATACAAAAGATATTATTAAAGTATAGATGGTAAGACAGCAACAGATTGGATGTGAGGGTGAGAGAGAATGAGGAGTCAAGGGTGGCAGTGAGGTTGTGGGTAATAGAGAAGATGCTGGTGCCCTCACCAATAGGATGTAAGTTTCAGTCAGAAATAGTTTCATTTTTGTCTGTGTGTACCCAATACTAGCACATCTTGGCACACAGTATGCATTTAAGAAATGTCTATTGATTGATTGATTGATGTATCTGTAAGAAAAATATGTATGTGTGTCAAAATATTAGAGCTCAAAGTCATATATTAGCCGCTGCCAGTATTGTTTGTAAAGAATGTGTGTGTGTGAAACAATTAGAGCTCAAAGTCATATATAAGCTGCTGCCATTTTTTAAAGGAACTGAGGGTCTTTAGCTTAGAGAAAAGAAGACTAGTGGTAGCTATAATTGCTTGTGTTCAAGTATTTTAAGGGCCATCATGTCAAAAGGGAATTAGATTTGTTCTGCTTAATCCTAGAGGGCGAGACTAGGAGCACTGGTTTGAAGCTGAACATAATTAGACATATACTCAATAGAAGGAAAAGCTTCCTAACTATTGGAGCTATCCAAAACTGACTACACAAGGTGGTGAGCTCTCCATCAGTGGAGGTCTTGAAGAAGAAAATAAATGAGCTTCTTTCAAGGATATCATAGAAAAGATTCCTGTTTAGGTGTGAATTAAACCAAATTATCACTGAGCTTCCTTACAACTATTATTTGTGTGTGCGTGTGTGTGTTGTAAGAGAGAAAGACAGAGAGAGACAGAGACAGAAACAGACACAGACAGAGATGGAAAAGAGAAACAGAGACAAAAGCAGAGAGTCATAGAGACAGAAATACAGAGACAGAGAGAGACAAAAAAAACAGAGACTGAGATAGAGATAGAGACCAAGAGAGAAAGAGACAGAGACAGAAAGATTAGAAAAAAAGCAAAGACAGAGACTGAGCTATAGATAAGAGATAAAGATAGACAGATGGAGAAGACAGAGGCAGAGAGACAGAGGCAGAGAGACAGAGGCAGAGAGACAGAGGCAGAGACAGAGGCAGAGAAAGAGAGAAATATAGAAGTGTGTTTGTGTATGTGTGTTACACAAGTGAATTTGTATAAATAAATGAATAAAAAGTAGGCAGGAACCAGAATGGATTTTGTTCAGGAGATGAGACATGATCTATTTTTTAAAAAATCCACAGGACTTAAATGGAGGAAAGAAGAGAGAAAGGACATGTCAGGTAGAAGAAATTACATCAGCAAAGGTTTGGAGATGAAACTAAACACATTGTGTTGTAAGGAAAATGAATCTAGATAAGGCCAGGAATTGTTTTTCTTGGGTTTTTTTTGTTAGTTCTGGTTTTTTACTTTTTAGTGGGGGGTGGGGTTGAAAGAAACTTCCTTGTTTATGTCTTCTCACAGTTAAAACGTGTACGAGAAACTGAAAAACAGTGTAAACCTCTCCTGGAAAGGAACAAGTGCCTCACCAAGAGAAATGATGAGCTGATGCTGTCTCTTCAGCGAATGGAGGAAAAGCTAAAAGCCATCACCAAGGAGAATTCTGAAATGGTTTGTATCACCAGAAGTGCAGAACAGCACTTTTCTCAGAACAGTATAATGCAAAGGAGGTGAGACTAAGTTTCAGGAAACCAACGCTCCAATTCTAGCTCTGCACTCCCTTTGCTTGAGCCTCAGTTTCCACAACTGGAAGATGAGAATACTAATAACTGTACAATCTGTCTAACAGAGATGTTGAGGAGGAAGGGAAACTGACTTACAAGACACAAAGTGATCATCATCCACAGTCGTAATAGTCACAGTTACGATAAACAGTAGTAATGTTATTTCATAAATTTGACTCATTAGCCAAAGCAGAAAAATGAGCTCATTTTCTCTGTCTGATTTCTTCTACAGCTAAATCCCAAATAAATTACTGAAAATAATGAGTACCTTGAAGTGGTCACATGTATTTGAATGTGTACTTTTTGAATTTATAATAATATAAAATATGATACTTGGCTCTAGCCCAGTGGAAATATGTGGTATGGATTTGAATGATGTAACCATTTCAGGGGATTCATTGTTCACACTATGCAGGCCTAGCTGTAATATAAGCTAGCACCAGAGATTACTCACTTTGATATCATGGCCTTCTAAATGTTTAGAGCTATAAGAATGTTTCCAGGAAACTCAGTATCTCCCTGTGAGTCATGGGCAAATGTCAAAGCCAGTAGAGCTTCCCCAGCAAGGCTTTAGCCCAGCTCTTAGCCAGCTATGCACAGGAATTTCTTTCTAGGAATTATGCAGTTGACAGGAATAGCCCCCTGACCCCATGCTATTGTAATACCATGGTGGAATATACCTGAATAGCAACACATGCAGTTCTGTGAAAATTTGCCACCTGTCTCCATTTATGATACAACCCAAGTCAAATATACAGTCTTCATAGGTCAATAAAGATTATCACTGCATAAATAACAGTAAGTGTACTGGTTTACATTTTCTGTAGCAGATGAGATGTAGTTAGGAGGGTATGTTAAGATAAATCTCCAAAACTATGGGAATCCACCTTCTCCATGAGTTTTCTGTGCTTTTCAAAAGTCTCCTGTTTTCACTACTAACAAGATACTTTTCCCTCCTTTTAGGATAGAGGTAAGGGACTATAAATAGGAAATATGTTACATGGTACTAGACCACATCAGTTTGTTAGTTGGTTTTGCTTAAATGTTTTACCTTATTAGAATGGAAGGTTTTGTTGTACAGGTAGGGGAAGGTATCCAAAACAAAACAACCTTGGTGTAAAAACAAAAGGCAATAAATTTTCAAGTCTCCTTCTCAACCTTATTTGTGTTGTAATTTTTAACTTAGAGGGATAAAATGACATCACATCCTCCCTTGAAGAAGTTAAAGTCTCTGAATGACCTTGACCAAGCTAATGAAGAGCAGGAGACAGAGTTTTTAAAACTTCAAGTCATTGAGCAGCAAAACATCATTGATGAATTAACTAGGGTAAGTTATAATCACACTTTACCTGTGAGTAGGTAGTCTACCAAGATCAACATTGATGGTAAGGTAAACTCTTATAAGAAGCCTTGCTGCTCCTCCCTCAAATTACTTGGTAAATATTTTATTCTCACTAATTTCTATCTCTATTGTTTTCTTCCAGTAGAAAGTAAACTTTCTGAGGGCAGGAACTATTTCATTTTTAACTTTGTGTCTCCAGCACCTGGTACAGCATTTGGACCATAATAAAATCTTATTTAATTAGAAACAAAGTTAGCCCCAAGATTGTATCCTGGCACAAAGATCAGTGGTCACACACTAACTCAGTAAGCTTTAAGATGGCATCATTGTGCACCTATTAGGGATAAACTTGTGATGGAGTTCCTACAGCCTCCAGACTCATTTTATCACTCAAACAAAAAGAAATATTTATAAATACATGCTTTAAGACAACTCCTTTAATACTAAGGCCACCAGATTTGGAAGTCTACAGGCCAGGGTTCAGATCTTGGTTCCAATACTTCCTAGCTACATGGTTATAGGCAAGTCATTGAACTTTTCTGTGTCTTAGACCCTCCATTGTCAGTTGGGTATTCAAAGATTTATACTATCTAGCTCAGCAGGATTCTTGTGAGGAAAATCTTAAAGCACTATACAAATGAAAATTGTTAATCTGTCAAAGAGGCTTTAAAAGTTTTAAAGAACCTTGGAAATTTAATTAGTCTGGCACCCTCCTGGTTCAGGGTGGGGAAGCCTCAAGGTCACATGTAGCCTGCTAGGTCCTTGACTGTAATTTTTGGACTGAGTCCAAGTTTTGCAGAACAAATCCTTTTATTAAGGGAATTTGTTCTATAAAGTTTGGATTCCATCAAAGAATGTCCTAGAGGGCCACATGTGGCCTTGAGATCACAGGTTCCCCACCCCTGGTATAGATAGACTGTTGGAACAGAAAACCAGAGAAGCTTGCCTAAAGTCACTTAGGAAAGTAGAAGACAAAATTCCTAGCTGTGCAAGATTCTTCGAGTAATTTTGTAAGGCCTTAGTGGAACCTAGAGAGCATATTCAAAGAACTTAATTCCAAAAATAAATTAACTCGTCCATGTCTTATATTTTCAAAGTGCTATCATGGGGTTAGGTTAGGTAGTTAAGATTATCTTCATTTTAAAATGAAGACACTGAAGTTCAGAGAGCATGATTTAGTCATCAACTCGGTGTGTCATCACAGGCGTTTGTATCAGGAGGTCTTTGTGTTAGATGCTTCTTAGGGGCAGCTTTGGTGGGGGGCTATCATTAATGCAGACTGCTAATAGTCCCCAGTGGGAACCATGTGCCTTATAATTAGTTAACAGATCTGATAGCAGAATGAAGATTCCATCAGATTTCTCATTATACCAATCATTAGTATACCGGATTCCCCGAGGCCTGAGGCTGTTCCCTTTCTGCCTTTATATTTTCAACACCTAGTAGAGTGTATTTGATTCAATAAATATTTGTTGGATGGAAAAGAATTGATTGATTGCAATGGTGGATTTACTTTGAAATCGGGCAAAGCCTTGAAATCTAAACCCTTTTGTGGTACAGGAGTATTCAGAGAACAAGCAGTACCACAAAGGGGTAGCAGTTAAAAAAACTTACTGTTACTAGTAAGGGGAGGAAGAGAACAGAAACCACTGGGGAACAGTCTTGACATGTGGCCTCCATTGCCTGCAGTGCACAGGCGACACACTGGGGCTGTCCCTTCGGATGTGCACTACATAATGGGATCTGCAGTTCAATGGAAGGTCCAGAGACCCTTGGGGCCCAAACTTACATAGAATTTTAGATAAAGAATCCACTTATCAGACTCTGCCCAATCATCCACAGGCAATGATAATAGTATATAGTTGGGACCAAAAAGATGAGATCATTTTCTAAATTTCCAAGAATTAGGGGCAAGAATGCAGGAAAATTAATTTTAACTAACTAATTTAACAGTTTAACTGTTCCGTCAAGTAAGAGAATGGAGGAGGAAGTGGAATTGAAGAATGCATATTCTCTGAGTCAAACATGAATCCTAGGAAGATTGGGGCCATACCAGTCAAAATTATTTTCACCAACTGACATCCTTGATGGTAGAGTAGTTTTGGGTATAATACAGGTTGTTATATAGTAAGTCAAGTCTTGTGAGGTTTCTCCCTCCACCCCCTCCTCACCCTAGAATGCTTGGAATACTGGAAATTTTATCCCAAAGTTGCCTTGGCACGAAGCAGATAGACCAGGAGGACCTGAAGATTCCTGAGTCATGTTAGATTCTATAATCTATGTGCAAATTGTTGCTTCTGAAATTTCCCATTGGGGATCAATGAACTTTCTATAGCTATGAGACCATCTTTAGGCACAGCTTCAGGAAGAGAAAGGTCTAAGAGGCCTCTGGACATCTTGGTATATCTACTTGGTCAATCTGCTTAAAACTTGTTTCAACTCTTGTGAAACTAAGTTGATTTTGGTCTTCTCTGCAAATTTCTTAAGTATTCCAAGATGCTTTAGGAGGTTCCTAATAACTTAGGGGAATACATAGACCCTTTTCCACACTCAGTATTGCTGTAGGCTAGCCTGTGCCCAAACTGGATTCAGGAGATGTGGAAGGGAGAGCTGAACCCAAGTATGTGAGTGCACACAATAGCAAAAATGTTACCAGAGAACACAAATCAACCTATCATTAATCATCCTGCAATGAATCATCTTTGAGGTTCTTCATACTTCAATTACCTTGCAATATGCAAAATACAAATAAGGTAAGGTGGCCTGTTTTACATTGCCTACATTTTTTGTTCCTCAGAACTCAATTACTGGGACTTCACAGAGCAAGGGGATCAGATAAAGAATAAAAGAAAGGGAAGAGGAAGGAAATAATTTCAGGAATGAGAGTTCTTCAGTTGCTCCCTGTCACTACTATCATACAAATTCACAGAATGTCAGAGCTAGAAAGGGTCTTGGGACATAAAGATATTAGCGATGATAGGGGCCTTAGGACATAAAACATAGGACATAAAAAAGAGCTGGGATAGACTTTAAAAGAAGAAAAAAAACATGGAATGTTAACCCTGAGAGAGCCCTTATAATATATAGACTGTCAAAGCTAGAAGAGATCTTAGAACATAGTATATCAATTATCAGAGCTGCAAGTGACCTAATAGGTAGAGACCTTGGGGCAGCTAGGTGGCACAGTGGATAGTGCATCAAGCCTAAAGTCAGTAGGACCTGAATTCAAATTTGACCTCACACACTTCCTAGCCATGTGACCCAGGGCAAGTTCAATTAACCTTGTTTGCCTCAGTTTCCTCATCTGTAGAATGAGCTGGAGAAGAAAATGGCAAACCATTCCAATATCTTTGCCAAGACAACTCCATTGCATCACAAAGAGTCAGACATGACTGAAACGATTCAACAAAAACAAAGAGACCTTGGAGGTCATTTAAGTTCAACCCAATCATTTCATAAATAAAGCAACTGAAATGGATTTATACACAGAACAGCTGTTCAAAGTAAGAAACTTATCCCTTCTGCCAGAATATTTCTTTCTGTTGTTGAAATATAGCTGAAAACTCATTAAGGTAGGATGGTGTTCAAAAATAACTACAAAGTGTATTGGGGACTATTGTAAAAAAAAAGGCTTTTAATTTGCTAGAAGAACAATACTGCTTCCTTTATAATACAACAATATGACAACCTGTATGCCAAGTGAGTCTGTCAAACTCCTTAATCTTATTTTCCAGGACCGGGAAAAGCTTATCCGTCGCAGAAAACATAAAAGAAGTTCCAAGCCAATTAAGGTAAAAATGAAAACTAGGTTTACTGTGTATACTGGGCTTGCTAAAGGATTGTCCTGCAGCAGTATGATAAGCCAGATGTTGTCCAGCTAGACTGTAACACTATCTTAGGGGAGGAAGCAGGAAGCTCTCCTCTTCACATTGCTCAGAAATGAAGAAAAAATGTATGTTTTCATTAATGCCTTTCCTTTAACTCGTATTCATTCTGTCTTCACCATTTTGAGAGGCAATCTGAGACTGAGGTAGCCATTCATCCACCTTGCATAAATCACTTCCTCTCTCAGTGCCTTAGTTTCCCCATTTAAAAAAAAACAAGGGGGGACAAACTAAAAGGTCTTTAAGGTCTGGAAGATCTCTAGTTCTAAATCTAATGATTTTGATTTTTTGCTAAGAGGTCCCACAATAGAAATAGATCATTTCTGGGATCTGATGGTAGCTTATAATTACTTCCATATATTACCAGGTTGCTTTTAAGTCTCCAAAATTCAGGGGTTCCCAAGGTCCAGAGTTCCCTCCCTTTTCATTTATCATCTGGGATCTCAGAAACTTTGAATTGGCATCACTAGAGCATGAAACACTTGTTTTTTGAACCTTACTGAGCTGCCTACCATGAACCCACAAATATTTCTATAAGGTAAACAACCCAAAGTCAATAGTTCTCCATATTAGAGAGATAAGCTATATTCCAATTCTGTCCTCACCTCTATATTCCACTAAGAGAGATCTAGACGTTGACAATGACTTTTTCATCATGACAAGCTTCAATATTTGAGAAAATAATAATAGTAATAAATATTTCTATATTCAAATCATGTAGGCAAATTGCTATTTTGTTTCTTCCTTTAGAGGCCTATTTTGGACCCATTTATTGGATATGATGATGACTCCATGGATTCAGAGACATCATCCATGGCCTCCTTTAGAACAGACAGAACGCCAGCCACTCCAGATGATGACTTGGATGAGGTAAGCCTTCTCTCTGTGCTTTCATTTTAAATAGATTGTTACCATTAATTTTCTTTTCAAGCCGTGCCCCCCCCCCAAAAAATGTAATTCCACTTCTTATCGATATGTTTTCTTTGTAATCAATACTCAGTCCCCTACATGTGGGGCAAATGTTAAGGCCACTGTTGATTTTCTTATCTCTTGCTAACGCCCTAGAAAATCCGTTCTTGGAACTGAGCCAAAGCTTTATTTCCTTGACTTCAACTCAGCCATCTGAAATCTTTGCTTTTATTAGAAAACAGTTACCTCTCATATTCCATCTAAAGATGTGAGCCTGATAAGAAGTTCTGAGAGAAGACAGGTGAAGGTGAAGCTAGGGAGAAATCTCTTTGAGATTGCATATTCTCCATTACCAGCATGTAGTCAGGAGTAGAAAGGAGGTAGACAGAGGAATATGATGAAGAAAATGGATAGAGGTCCTTTTTTTTCCAAGGTGAATCTTCACAGGATGCTACCTTTGTGTTATGCTAGGTATTATGAGCTATCCTCTACTAAAATCTTTCTCTGATGCCCATTGTAGTGTGGGGGTGACACTGGTTTCTGAAAAGCAGGCTATAGGTTCTAGCAGGTGCCACCAATCAGGAAAGGCTTTGAGTACAGACCTCCCAATAAACTTGAAGTTTGTTTTCTAAGAGGACATCATCATCACCCGATGGTTGACCTCTGGATGGCCATTTTTTTCAGCAAAAGCAAATCATGAAGATTATCTGTTAAAATATATTATCTTAGAATATCTGTATAGCATTCTCTTTATCAGCATAGATAGTAAAAATTTGACTGTTAAAAATATTTGCTGTACCTATTGTCAGCTCTATCAGTCAACAAATACTCCATGAAAACCTCTACCATGTCATCAGTGTGGGTACTCCCTCAGTAGTGTAGATAGCATCTCTATTCTGAAGTCTCTATGGCCAAGAAAAATGATTATCATCTGATCTACAGATGATCTTAAGAAGTCCTTTTTGGATTAAATTGAACTGAATTGAATTAAATTACATTGAGTCTGAGAATTTGCTAGGCTAATCTTCAGGTGACAGACTATATTTAAAACCTTTCCAGTTTTGTACAATAGACCATACCAGTGAAATCAGAGGTTTAGGGTTTTTTTAATGTGATTTAAAAAGGACAAAATATTTCTGAAGTCTCAGAGGTTCAAGTCCTACTTCTAACACATATTGGTCATGTGACCCTGAAAAAGTCACTTTACCTCTTGGTGCTCTAGAAAACTCTTTATGGTTATAAATTACAGAGAAGATTTCAGTCCTTCCATAGATTCATTTTCTGATATAAAAAAATTCCCCCTAGTTCACTCAGATTTATTCTATCAGCTTCTTCCATTGATTAATTAATAAAGTGAGTGAGGCTATAACTTTTAGTATCATTTCCTATAATCTATAAACAAGGATTTATGTAACACCAACTATATATTGGACACTGTGCTAGGCACTGGAGATGTCAGATAGTATAAATGAGGTGCTGAAATTTGTGCTTTTACCCACCTTGTTAATAATTATCTTAAAGGAAATGAGGGTAAGAAGCCCTGACTATTAGTGTGAGGAATAGGGACTGGACCTGAGCTGTCATTAGCATAAGGAACTCTTTGTTTTCTTGACCGATTCTTCAGACCCCATTTGGGATTTTCTTGGGAAAGATACTCTAAGTGGTTTGCATTTCCTTTTCCAGCTCATTTTACAAGTTAGACAAACAGGTTTAAATGATTTCCCCAGAATCACATAGCTAGCAAGTGTCTGAGGCTGGATTTGAACTCAGATCTTCCTGAGTTCAGGTCCAGTGCACTATCCACTGCACCATCTAGCTTCCCAGGAAACTCCATGAAGAAACTCCCTTTATCAATGCAGACTGGAACTTCTTCTGCAACCATAGCTTTGAAGAGTTTTCTAGAGCACCAGGAGAATAAATGACTTGCTCAGGGTCCCATGGCCAGTGTGGGTGAGACTTTCTGGTTTCAAGATCAGCTCTCCATCCACTACTACATTGTGTCTTTCTTTTTACTGGAGGAAACCTACCTTTTAGAATTGCTAAAGTCTACAGTGTAATAGACTTAGGACTTATCTAACAAAAAATTGTATAGCTATATATATAGTTGTAACAGAAATTTTACATAGTTATGTATAATTATTTTCATAAGTTGTAACAAAAAATTAACAAATGATCAAATGTTTCTTTTCTTTAAAAAAAATATTTCCAAAAGGCCAAAGCTTACCATTATATAAAATCTAGTCAAGAAATCGTCCATGTATACTAGGTGTTATGTGCAGTTAAACTTTTCTTTTAAACTGCTGCAATGCCCCTTCCAATGTGCCTCTCTGGCCAAAACTGAACTGTGAGCTGCATCTGTCATTTATCTCTTCATGTCTTTGTTCATCTCAAGAGTTTAGCAGCAGAAGAATCTGAGCTGCGCTTTCGCCAGTTAACAAAAGAATACCAAGCTCTTCAGAGAGCATACGCCCTTCTGCAGGAGCAGACTGGAGGCATCATAGATGCTGAAAGAGAAGCCAAGGTTAGTGTTGCTTGGAGAGAGGGCTGTGATGCTGGCTCAGTCTAGGAATAGTTTGGAATCACTATGGGAGGATAACACAGGAGCCAGAGGCCTTCCTCATATGTGTGTGTGTGTGTGTGTGTGTGTGTGTGTGTGTGTGTGAGAGAGAGACAGAGAGAGAGAGAAAGAGAAAGAGAGAGAGAGAGGCTTTGTTCCTCCCAAAAACATATATTTGTATATTCTCCTAATTATACAAAGCTGAATTTTTGAACCTGCCTTTCCTTGTTTCTAGTTATGGGAAAAACTAACAAAAAAGCCTTTAGCCACTGGAAGGTACAAGGTTTTATCATTTCCTATCTTTGGCTAACATTCAATTACTTTACAAAAAAGAGAGAGGCCCATAGTCATATTTTTTGTAACCATAGTGGTTTAAACAATATTGCAAAAAAATCACATGTGTTTTCTATCCTACTCCATATGTTTTGGTAGTTGTATTTGGCTAGAGTACATACATAGTAGCTTTGTTAGACTTCTAAGTGTACCTTTAAGCGCTCAGAGAAACTCAAGAGTTGGAAGCAACTTTAGAGGTGGGGTATCAATTTCAGCCCCTAACCCCCTCAACAACATTTTCAACAAGTGGTCATCCTTCATTCTGCAAATGTGAAAGAAGGTAAGGGCAGGAAACAAGCATTCATTAAGTACCTACTATGTACCAAGTTCTGTGCTAAGTGCTTTACAAATATTATCTCACTTAACCCTTACAACAACCCTGTAAGGTAGGTGCTTTCATTATTCCCATTTTAGAGCTGAGGAAACTGAGGCAGAAAGGTTAAATGGTTTGCCCAGGGTGACAGAGTTAGCAAATGTCTGAGGCTGGAAGGCTGTAGTCATGGAGAGATCACTACCTTTAAAGGCAGCCAACATACATTTGATCAATTCAGGTTATTAGTGAGATTTTCCCTGTATTGAGCCAAAATCTACCTCTCTGGAACTTGTTTACATTGTTCTAGATTCTGCAGAGCAATTCTGATATCTTATCTACATGAGTCATCTTCCTTCCTTTAGTCTAATGAAACCTGGTTTCCCCAAGTGATTTTTAAGTGGCCTGATTTCTAATCCCCTCTCCCATCTTGTTCACCCTACGTTTTATATATATATATATTCTAGTTTGCCAGCATCCTGTAAAAGCAAGGACCCCAACATATTCAGGAGGGCCTGCTGTATGGGTTCTTTGATCTGGTATTCTAAAAGAAAAGCAACTTTTGAGGGGTCAGTAATCACTTTAATCAAGCACATGTATCATTCACTTAGTTCAGGGGAAAAAGCACCCTGAAATTCAGAGAAAATACAAACAGAGAAACAAAGATCAACAGACAGGGATTCCAGCTGTCTGGCATAAGCAATACATACATCATAGATCAACAGACAGATCCAACTGTCTGACCATTACATACATAGTTACCACATAGAGAAGCACCCAACATCTGAGTTTTCAAAGGGGCTGGGGGGCGGTGCGTAATGGATAGGGAATTCTTTCTAATGAGTAAGCCCCAAAGTAAAACCTCATCTCAGAGTCTTTATACACTTTTTAGAGCCAGAGGGCATCACAACCCTTGAGAACAAGTGCCTCCTTAACAAAGGGTGTGGGCCTTCCAACAAATCTTGCCTAATCAAACTTCCTTTAATGGGCAGACCAATTAATGGATGGGGGAGATATTCCCATTAAGAAACAAAATTATATTAGCAATAAGCAAAAATAAATTATCAGTACACAAATCCATTAATTTGCTTCAACAATTCGGCTCATCCTAAGAAGCATAAGATGCTTGAGTTTAGAGTCTAATTAAACAAAGAAAACCAGGCCATGAGAAGATAACAATATCAAATAGCAAATTAGAGATGCAAAACGTTAAGTGCAATAAGGGTGACCTTGTTCCAGTCTCTTCTCCTCTTCAAGTCTGAATTTCCAAATTGGAAAAAAAAAATAATAATTTCTAGGTTCCCTTTCAGCTCCGTGATTACATATGAACAAAAAATAATACATGATCTAAGACAGTGGTTTCAAACTTAAATATAAACAGGATTGCTGTAGGCTACATATTGTTGTTCATTTATTTCCATCACATCTGACTCTTCATGACCCCATTTGGGGTTTCCTTGGTTAAGTGACTTGCCCAGGGTCACACAGTAAGTATCTAAGGCCAGATTTAAACTCAGAAACCTGAGTCTTCTTGAGCAAGCTGGATACTCTGTGCACTATGGTGCCACCTCGCTGCCCTTATGTACAGATTAGTGACACTTCTTTCTGTCTGAGTTTGACACCCCTGATCTACCCTCTCTCATTTTAATTAAATCTAGTCTAACATCTTATTTTAAAGATGAGAAAACTGAAGCACAGAAAGTTAAATGACTTGACTTGGGTCCCATAGGCAGTTAAATATTAGAGGTAGGATTTGAACTCATCTTCTGATTTCAGAATCAGAAGTCTTCCTCCAGTAATTCATGATCTTGAGGTAACTATAAGTATGCACAGAATCTGAGTATGCTGGCAAAGCTAACCAACCCATGCTCTGTACGCACATGGGGCAGCAACCCTGGGTTCTTGAATTCTATGCTAAAGAAGGCAAATTCTGGCAATTCTTACTACACTAGAATGACATTTTTTTTTGCTTTTTAATTTTTAATTTATGACATAAAGAAAGCATTTCCATAACATAGTAGAATAATAAAAAGATGACTGCATGTGAAACTGCAAATCTTTTAGGTACAACTTGCTATTTCTTTTAAATATATAGTAAATTTACAGTGCAAATTTCTTTTTTTCTTTTTTCTTCCCTCCCTCAGAGATGGCTACCATACATATAAATATGTATGGATATGCAAATTCATTTTATGAATACTTCTATTTATCAGTTCTTTCTCTGAATGCAGATAGCATCTTTCTCCATATGTCCTTTGTAGTTAATTTGGATATTTATAATAGTCGAAATGACCCAGTTGCTAAAAGTTGTTCTTAAAACGGTTTTGCTGTTTTGAATAGTCCTGGTGCTAGACAAACAGCCTACCCCATTTAGTCCAAATCAATCCAACAAGCCTTTACTAAACACTTACTATGTGCAAAGCAATGAAGAACTAAAGACAGAACAGAAAGGAGTCCCTGCCCTCAAAGTCATGATATAATTGTTCACAAGAATTCCTGAAACCATTTACTAGGCCTAGAAGTGATTGACATCAGAGACAGTACTGACATCACTAATTTCACACAATTAGTCAACATGCATGGAGGCATTTACATGTGCTTAGAACATGTATCAGGCACTGTTCTAAACCCTAGAGATACAAATAAAGGCGAAAATGTGGCCCCAACCTTCAAGAAACTCACAAACCAATGGAAAAGGCAATGTAAATAATTGTACTTGAATTGTATATACAACATATATGATATATATATAATATAGAGATATGTATATCTATCTGTCTATATTTATATACATATATATATGTATGTATGCATATATATATATAGAGAGAGAGAGAGAGAGAGAGAGAGAGAGAGAGAAAGTAAAAGGAAGGCAATCTCCAAGGGAGGGCACCATGGTGCAAGGGGCAGGAAAGGCCTCCTGCAGAAGAATTTTGAGCTGATCCTCAAGAGAATCTGGGCATGGAGGGTCAGCCAATGCAAAAAGTGATGGAGATGGAGTTTGGAGCTAGAGTGTCATGGATTCCAGCATGCATAGAGAGAAATAAAGTGCAAAAAGACTAGAAATATAGGAAGGGCCCAGGTTGGGAATGGTTTCACATGGCAAACAGAGGACTTTATATTTGATCCTGGGAGCAACAGGGTAGGATGGTCAAACATGCGTGTTAGGAAAACTACTTGGACAGCTGGGCAGAAGATGGATTGGAGTAGACCCACATCATTTGAAGTACAGAAGAGTAGTTAGCAAGGAATCAAAAAGAGCACTGATGATCTTAAGTGCCCAGCTAAGGACTTCCAGCTTCATCCTGTGAGCAGCAGGGAGCTGTTGAAAATTTTTGAGCATATGAGATGGTGAAAGTGGTGGTTTAGAATTATTCTTTCATTTATTTTTTTCATCAGCAAATTTAGTTGCTGCTATGCCAGGTTTGGTCTGTTGAGTTTGAAAACTAAGGGACCATTAAGATAATGGCTATTCATTTTGTTTGCTAATATGTTTTTGTTTATATATTTTGCTTATAATTTGTTTGCTAATGGCTACATAACTGGCTATACATTTTGTTTATTAAATTTTGGAATTTTGATTCCACTAGGCCCAGGAACAGCTACAAGCAGAAGTGCTCAGGTATAAAGCCAAAATTGAAGACCTGGAGGCAACTTTGGCTCAGAAGGGACAGGTAAGTAAAGGGTTAATTGAACCTTTATTTTTCCTTCAATCTCAAACTATTCCATCTAGTTTTCTTCTTGTCAAATCACTGATTTGTGCATGATTCTTCACACCCAGTCAAAGGCTGCTTGGCTGAACCCAGTGCCCTTCCTAATGCTGTATTGGACTGCTCACCTCCCCCTGAACAGCCAACAGTTTGGGCCCCCACAGTGGGTGAAGCCAGACAAGAGAGATGATGGCCAAGGAAGAGTCCTGACTCACATGCTAGCATTGCAGTGACCTGCTCAGAAGTTAGGCCTAGGACCCTCTATTGTGCTCCCTATGAACCTGCTGCATCTATAGCTTTGCATTGCAATGTTTTCCATCCCCATGTCCTTAGCCTGTACACATCTGTCCTGGTGGAATGAACCCTTTTCACCTCTTTCCTCTGTGATCACCTCTGAGTCCCCCAAAGGCTGGTCCTGGATTCTATAGACTGATTTTTTAAAATCACTAGTGGGGACTGTGGAAAGGGTCTTAGTTTTTCCTAGCAAGCTGAGCCCCAATTTCTTCATTATGTGGCTGGATGGGGTGGGGGATATCAGCCATTCTTTAGCTTTGGCAGGAAAGGGATCCAGATGAGAAGAGACAGCTGGCTAAGGGGCTGTCTCCCAAAGGGGTTTGGCTTCACAGATCTTCAGGGATGCTCTTTGAAATGCTGACTGCACACTATTCTTTGTCAAACAGGATTCACACTGGGTAGAAGATAAACAACTTTTCATTAAGAGAAACCAGGAGCTTTTAGAAAAGGTATGTGGGGTGCACCTTCCTAGAGGGGGCAGATAAGGAAGTGATGAGGGATCCAGGAGCAGCAGAGGGTATTCTCAGGAGTGGCACAGGGGACCTTGGGGAAGCGGGAGGCTGTGCCAGTGCATCCTCATCCCCTTCACCATCATCACCATTAATTAAATGCTGTTGTGTGCATGGCTCCCTGCTGGGCATGGTACAGATTATTTTAGAAAGGATGCAATCCCCAAATCTTATGGACTTTGATTGCTCTGTGTGTGTCTGTCTGTCTATAGAGAAAGAAAAAGGCAAAGAGGGACAGAGACAAGCAGAGAGAGACAGAAAAGAAGGAAGGAAGGAAGGAAGGAAGGAAGGAAGGAAGGAAGGAAGGAAGGAAGGAAGGAAGGAAGGAAAAGAAGGAAACAAACAAAGAGAAAGGGAAAAAAGTGTTCTCTCCAAACTTTCCAGTGCCCTGTAAATACAAGTCTGGTTATTCTGCAGCTGTTTGTATTCAAAAGTGATTCTGCAAATAATAATGAACATTGTGAGTGTGAATTTGTGCAAAAGTAAAAGATAACGTACTACAAGAGCAATATCCATGGCAATGGGAAAACGGGGTTCTGGTTATCAGCCAGTATTGGCCAAGTCAACCTCTGTTTATAATCACAAACAGGGGCCATTGTGCTAGCGAACAGTATGGGAGAGTGGAAAGACCAACTGGCCACAGAGTCATTAGGCGTGGCTCTGCCACTTATGCCCAAATTGCTGTACCACTCTGGTTCCCAGATTCCTCATCTGTACAGTAGAGTAGGCTTGATTAAGCAATCACTAAGGTCTTCTCCATCTCTAAAATTTTGTAGTCTTATGAAGTCTTAATTGAATTCAAGAAACGTATTTTCCAAAGTCATCATATGTTGTTCTAGGAGCTTGAGGAGAGATGAAGTAAAGATGCGATGTAGTTCCTGCCTTCTTAGAGCTTAGAGTTTAATAGACTCTAATCATGGACAAAAATAATATCTGTCTTTTTAATGGACCTGTGATTTCATCAATAGGAAGGCACTCCTGCAGAAGAAGCTCCTATTAGTGTGGACCTGCACTGACTTTGCAATTTATAATCTTAGAACGTTGCCTCAAGCAGTAAGAGGTTAAGTAACTTACCTAGGGTAACAAAGCCCTCCAAAGGCCAGTTTTCCATCCACTATGCCACGCTTCTATATAATATGAAGTAAAAACATCTGGAATTCCTATGACCCTATGAACTCATGGTCTTTTAACCCTCTGAACATGATAAGGACATTACATAGTAATAATTAAAAAATTATGTAAAGTCTGAGGGGAAAAACCCTCATTTGCCACCTGGGGAAAAGAGGGGATTGATCCAGTTCAATTAAGATATTTCATCTGTACACTAACTGAAGAACATTGTGCTCTGTGCTAAAACTCCTGCCCTATTTGGGCTTAGTCTGTGAGGAGGAAATAACATGTACACACTTAACTCTAACATAAAATAAAATATAGCAAGTGCAAAACAAAAAGTCTTTTGAGGTCCCAGGGAGAAATGTGTTTGCTAAGCAGTATTAGGGCTGGCCCCATGAAAGTGGTAACATTTAAGTTGAGAATGTGTAAAACTTCAATTGTTGAAGAGGAAAATTGGTGTGTTCCAGGCGTAGGAAATAACATAAACAAAAACCTTATTGAAAATTATAGTGTGTTCAGAGGACAAAGAGTAAGTTTCATTTAGGTAGACCATCAGTTATAGGCAGGAAAATTAGGAAGGTGCCAGATTGGAGGGGCCCTTAAATGCCAGGCAAAGGACTTTGAAGTTTACTTAATAGGTAGTAGGGAGCCAATGAAGATTCCATAGAGGGTGACATGACCAAATCAATGCATGTGGGATATCAATCTAACAATAGCATAAAGGATGACTTTTAGTCAGTAGTTAGTTCCAGCAAATATCTAGATAATTGATATCCTCCATCACTACCATACCATGTGCCTTAAAAATCTTGAGATGTTTCCTGAATTCTTCATTTATTTGTTCTTTTCATCTAGGTAGTCTGTAATATACTCCCATGATAACATCACTTCCATTTCTGCCTTCATTGATCTTTATGAAAATGTTCCCCATCTATTTTCTCCCTTCTGATTCCTGGATTCCATCATATGATTATATTTTCTTATTACACAATGCTGTTCCATTTCCCTGTTCTTATGAATAAAATATACTCTTCCAGGATAATATTTTTTGTCACAGAATCTATCCAAATCTCAGGGTTGGACCCATCAAGTCATATTTACTAATTGCATTAAACTCATTAGTGCCCTTTACTTATTATATCGTATTTTATCTAAGAAGTAATAGGAAACCACTATGAGTTCTTTTTAAAAATACATATTTTTAATGTCACTTACATTTCCCTGATATCATGATTATGTCTCTTCATGAGTTCAAATCCAGTCTCAGGCACTAACTAGCTGTGTGACCTAGGGCAAGTCACTGAACCCTGCCTCAGTTTCTTTATCTGTTAGATGATCTGGAGAAGGAAATGGCAAACTATTCTAGGATCTTTGCCAAGAAGGCTCTCAAGGAGTCAGGAAGCATTGGACACAACTGAAATGAATCAACAACAACAAGGGATGGATCCAGTAGATAATTAAAGACTAAAGATGGGAAAAGGGGCTGGTAAGATCCTAGGTGGAACAGGAGAGAATGGTACAAATACGGGGCTCCTATTTGGCAAAGAGAGAAGAAAAAAGGAAGAGAAAATGGAGGATGGCATTGAGAGGTTTTGAGTTGCTGAATTTGAGAGAAGGAACTCCTGGCAGATGGCATTGCTTCTAAAGAAGTATGAGGTGAAGTCTTCTCCTGAAAGGGAGAGAAGTGTAGGTAACCTGAAACAAAATAGAGGTTCAGAGCAATGAATGTGGGGAATTCAATAAAAAATCAGTAAAGGAAAGATTTTTTAAATCCTGTAAATCTGTAGCAGATCCATTTAATTCTATACCTTCCTCTAGTGGCACTTAGCAGCAAATGAGTAAAAGAAAAGAGAGAGGATGTTAGACAAAGTCTCTGATTGGGCTTTGATGAGAAGGAACTCTAATATGGACAGAAGGGATCTAGGGGCAGGGGACAGTGTAAATTTAACTGGTTACCCTTAGGGTCAAGATTCTCGAGAGAGGAAAATGAAGTCAGAGCCAGAGTGATAGATTGGAAGGATGAGGACAGAGTGGAGTGAATGGAGATCATGGTAAAGATTAAGAACAAGTCGAGGAGGGAAGGAGAGGAAAATACAAGATGATGATCTGAGAAAGGAATATTAGAGTTCGGGACTATAGAATATGTTCAGTTATGAGTGTTGATGAGAGCTATCCCTGTGCGTGACTGAAGTTGGATTAAACAAAGATAATGGGATTTGAAAAAAGTTGATAATTTTTGAGGCCAGGAGGTTCAAGGGGGCCTCAACATGTATATTAAAGTCCCTGTGTATTAGTTCAAGGAGTGGGGTGGAGAGAAAGAGTGTGATGTAAGTACTGAATGCATTGAGACTGGAGGACAGAGTGGCCTAGCCACAGGACGTACTAGCTATAGAACTGATGAATTACCCCCCTTCCCAGTAAGCAGTGGGAGCTCTATTTGTGTTTCTGTCTTGGTGGTAGCGGAGGGCAGAAAAATTGCTTTTCTGGTTTATCTCACGCTCCATTTCTTGCATGAAGCCTTTTCTCACCATCATCCCCATAACTCTGCCCTATTTTTCCAAACTACCTTGGACTATTTTGTGTGTATTTGTATTGCTTCATTTCATTTTTTTATGTATAATTTTACGTCTCCCCCATGAAAAATATTGCAAGTAGAGATTATTTCACATTCTTTGTACCTGTGTCCCCAATCTCACACACAGTGCCTGGAAGGTAGTAGGTGCTTAATAAATATTTGTTGATTGATTGGATGATTGCTAGAGAACAGTACTATGGATTTGAATTGAGTGCTATGGAATGATAGTGTGAGTTTCAGTAGAGGATAGAAAATGGATGCATGCTGGTGGCTGGTGGAAGTCACTAGAAGTGACAAGGAAAAACAAGAAGCAAAACTTCTCTTCCACCTAAAGAGTTGTGTGGAGAGAGAGGGCACATTCAGTATTGAAGAGGGTGAATGGGTCTATGGTGTCTTCTAGAAGAAGCCAAGTTTCTGTGATTGCCAATAAATGGAAGGAGATTGAGACAAAGTGGTTCGATATAAAGGACAATTTGACAGCAATAGAAGAGATTTCAGGAGGCACAATGGAAGGAGGGATAGGGTCTTTGGGAGAATAACTTGAGAGGGATTAGAATGAGAGACTTAAAGGAAGATGGAAAAGAAAGAGACTTTTTTCTAGGTAGCCTGTAATGCTAAATCATCAGGATTAAGGATGATATTGGTGAAAGGAATGTCTTAGTCATAAAACAGTTCATTCTCTTACCTTTCCCAGAAAGGAACAATAGCTTTCCTTGTGGCTCTAGCTTAGTAGTAACAGAGGTAAAGGAGATATTGATTTTGTGACTCTCCCTAGTAGCTATGGCTCTGGTCTTGGTCTTGGTCCTAGGTTATAGAATGTTATAGAAGGCTGTGATTTTGCTGATTTCTTCAAATGGAAGAAATTTTTCCATGTCACCTCACTTCCCACTCCCACCTCCAGCCTCCCTGGCTATTCATATTCTGTAGTGTTTCTTTTGGCCAGGAAAGCATCAGCTACTTACTTCTCACTGAGGTTCTCCACACAAAGATTCCCCAAGGGAATAAAAGAGAGACCAAGTATGTCTAATTATTTTAAGGCCCAATAGTCAATTCCCATTAGACCTCCTCTCTTTTAAAAAGAGAATATTGATATCTTTTGTTTTTACATCATCTTCATTTCTGAACATATTGCTTTCCCCTCCCCTAACCAACAAATTATCCCTTATAGTAAAGAAAAAAAATTTAATCAGTTCAGCAAAACTAAGCAATACATCAATTGAGTCAAACTGGATATGCAGTGTTCCATATCCATAGTCCTCCACCTCTGTAAAGAAGAAAGGCAGGAGCATTTCTCTGTCTCATCTTCAAGGCCTGGGCTTGGACCTGCTACCTTCACAGAACCATAGAACCTCGGGGTTGGAAGAGACCTTTAAAGCCCAAAAAGTCCAAGCTGTATCTGGGTAGCAATTGCCCTTCTCCATGTCTCTAACTTGGAGCTGTCCAGCCCTGCCTCAAAAACCTCCAGTATCAGGGAACCTTCTGTCTCTCAAAACAAAGCATTACAATTTGCAGTTTTCTCATGGCTACCTTACATGAAGCTGAAATCTGCCTATATGTGATTTCTCCCTTTGTTCCCAGTTCTTCCCTCTAGGGCCAAACTGAATAAGTGTTAATACCTCTTCTGCAGGGCAGCCCTTCAGATATTTCAAGACAGTGATCATGACCTCCTTCAGTATTCTTATCTTCATTTTCAACTCCTTTAGCTAATTTTCATATGATGTAGTTTTTCTGTACCCTTGGAGTCTTCCTCTGGATGTACTCTAGCTTGTCAGTAACCTTCCTGAACGGGTAACAGCTTTCCCTCAGGCTTCATTTTTAGTGAGGCACAAATTTTTACTTAGGTCTCCCAGGGGAAGAGGTTAAGTGAAGAAACCTAGTAAAAAGGACAGCCCTTTACTTCATGGCAGAGAGACCACCAGGGAACAGTAGGGATGAGATTTACTTTATAGGAACCTTGCTTATCTTTTTTTTTAATATGAACTATACAGAGTCACCCAACATAGCCAATGATGCAGTAAGCCAAGACAACAATCACCATTGGTAGAATCATCTATTTGTTCTCTCTGTCTCTGTCTATCTGTCTGTCTGTCCTCTTTCTATAAATAAATATAAGTGCCTACGTATCTGTCTCTGTTTCTCCTCTCGTGTTCTCTCTCTCTTCCTCTCTCTCTTCTCTCACTATATAAATAATATTTTTGTATATTTCCATATAGATATATCTCTATGTCTGTCTGTCTCTCTCTCTCCCTCCTATCTCTCTTTTTCAAAGATGTTACTTTCTGCAGCCCTATTGTTATTAATACCTTGTTACTCCAAGTAAGGGATGTATATTACATTGAATAGATATAAATCTTTCACAAACAACTTGTAGTTGGATCACTATTGAGGACCTTTACCTAACAAAGGTCAGCACAGTGTCTCCAGATTTGCCTTTGCCTTTGTGCCTGCTCTCCCCATGTCTGGCATGCACCTCCTGTATCTGTACATCTAGAGTTCTTCCCAATGAATGGAGAGAGTGGTCCGTGTTTCAAAAACAAACAAAAAAATAAAGGGGCCTTCTTTCTATTCCTATGCCTTTGCAGTGGCTGTGCCCCATGCCTGGAATGCCATCCCTCTTCATCTATGCTTCTTGGAATTCCTAGTTTCTTTTAAAATTCAGTTCAAGTGCCATTTGCTATTTGAGACATTGACTGAGTGCCCCCTCCAGTGTCATCCCCTCACAAATGATTTCTATTTCTTTTCCATGTATGTATGTACATGTGTGCATATACATATATTTTTATATAGTTATATTTTTAATTAACAGAAACTTATCTTTCCTACCTCACTGGGGGAAAAACACAAATACTTTGTAACAAATATTCATAGTCAAATGAAAAAAATTCCATTACTGACTGTGTCCAAAAAGATATGCCTTATTCTGCATCCCAGGGCCTTCACCTCTCTATTAGGTGTTTGTGGTGCTTCATCTCTGGTCCATTGGAATTCTGGATTGGTATTTTGTGTATGTCATGGATATAATTCATATATGTGCATGGTGTCTCCCTCAGTAAAATATCAGCTCCTTGATGGCAGAGTGTGTCCCATTTTTGTATTTGTATTCTCAGAGTCTAGCACAGTGCCAACAGCATGATAAATGATAAGTGTCTGTTGATTGATTTATTCTTAGTTCTTCTATAATAATCTACAGTACCAACAGACAGCACAAAACCAATAACTTCTAAATGTAAAATCAAGTAAATGCTTTGTGTTCATAGCTACCACCCAATCCAATCTATTCCAACAAAGTAAGAGACAACATAACATAATGCAGAAGTTCCCAAAATTTGGTCAAGGGAGCTCTGGAGGACCTTGGGACCTTTTCAGGGGATGCTCAAGCTCAAAACTGTCTTTATAATGATATTGAGATATTTTCATATCTAGTATAGTAAATACTAATATAAGATATAATGCATATAAAAAAATCCTGAAGGGGATCATCAATCATTTTAAGAAAGTAAAAGGGTCCTGAGATCAAAAAGTTGGAGAACTGCTGCCATAGAGCATACAAAGTCTGTGTGGAGTTAAGCAGAACTAGATTCAAGTCCTGTCTCTTAGTCTTTCTGATTATGTGACCATTAGCACCTCCTGGTGCTCCAGTCAACTCTCTCAAAATTACAAGTTACAGAAGAGTTAAAACAGTGTAAGGACTTTCCACACCAGGAGTTCCCCCAACAACGATATCACAATCTAGACTCCCACCCCCCCCCCCAAAAAATGTATAAGGCACTGTTCTAGGTATTGAGGATACACAGCAAGACAAAAACAAAACCCATGCTTGCACTCAGAAAGTCTACTTTCAGTTGGGAGTTTTCCTTCATAACCACCTGGTTTTTTGCTTTTTTTTTTTTTCTGGAAGGGATGGGGGAATGCTTGCTTTGTAAGAACTAACTTTGAAAAAATAAGAGCTATGATGTAGCCTTTGAATCAAGAGACCTGAACTCTTCATCTTTGTGGCTAGGAACAATTCACTCATGCTTTCTTCCCTCTGTCTCCATATGTGAAAACAGAAATGATTATCCTTATTCTTCACACCTTACAGAGACATTGGGAGTTAACTGTTTTATAAACCAGAAGGCACAATAAAGTGGATACCTGCTATTATAATGCTCTTTAAATGGTCCTCTAACTCAGCCTTTACTCCATTAGATAGAAAAACAGGAGACAGAAAACAACCGATTGCAACAGGAACTGCAGGATGCCAGAGACCAGAATGAGCTGCTGGAGTTCCGAAACCTAGAGCTGGAAGTAAGGATGGGCACCCACTCACAGGGAGGAGGAACCACTGAACATGACTCAAGCACTTGACCTGAACTTCAATTTCATCCATTCCATGTCTTTCAGATAAACTTTAGACAGGGGCAGCTTGATACAGTGGATATGGCACTAGATTTGGAGTCAGGAAGACTGCTCCTGTTCCAGAAACTTATTAGCTGTGTGACACTAGGAAAATCTTTGAACTTCTCTCAGTTTCCTCATCTGTAAAATGAGATGGTTGTACCGGATGGCCCCCAAGTTCCCTTCCAACTCTAAATCCATGATCTAGCCATGGGGAGAGTGGGAGAGGGAACCTTATTGGAAATAAAGAATACAAAGATCCCCAAAAGTTCTGTATCTAGGAATATTCTCTGCGATCAAAAAGGAGGAAGGGAACCCCAGAACCACTAGCTTCTAAACATGTTTATGGAAGGGAATGCTGGGAAGCCTATTATGTATCAGAAAGTATTTTGATTAGACTGACCAAAGTTCAGTAGTCTATAGTAAAAATAACAAATTTGATTTGGACCTCTTCATGGGGTGTGCCTTGTGTTTTGACAGACATATCCTAGCATATGAAGGCTAAGAGACACCCTTCCCCACCCCCAATCTCTACTTTTTGGTGATGGGCCAGTAATAACTCACTAATGTCATTTCCCATTAGCCTAAGGATTTCCGTTAATGTTTGATTAGCTTCCACTAAAGGTACTCTAAGTGGTAGGCTCTTTCCTGTATATAGCTCACATGGCTGACTCAGAAAGCAGACCACTTTAATATGCTAGAGTAGATCCATCAGCTGAATTTCCCCTTGCTATAATTCTCTACTCCCAGGGACAATAGCTCACTCCCTGGGATGTTGGAAGACCCTAAATATTTATACAAGTTAAATTGAAGCCCACACACAACTCTGCTCATGGCATTCCCAAGGTTGCAAAACCTTGTAGGAATGAATATCATCTTTTATAAATATGCTCACATGCTCTCATTCTCTCACTTAGCTATTTCCTTTCTAATGAAATTAAATCTTACTCCTTTTTCTTTAGACTTTCTCATAATCAACATATTAATAAGTTACTAGAGGACCATAGATAATACACAGATGATTAAGTGTTTTATATGCCTCTTGATTCATTCCAATGTTCCACCTCCCCTTTCTCCTCCTCTTCCTCCTCCTTCCCCTCTTCCTGTGTGTTTTAAGGAAAGAGAAAGAAGATCACCTCCATTTAATCTACAAATTCACCCATTCTCTGATGGTGTAAGCGCTCTACAGATATACTGCATGAAAGAAGGTGTCAAGGTATGCCACTGAAGACCTTTCTGCTTGTCTCAAAGTTGAGTGAGGGACTTAGATCAGAGACTTGGGATTTGGAGAAAGGATGAGAATGGGTGGCAAGGTACAGTAGGAAGTGTTGGATTTGGAGTCAGGGGACCTGGGTTAACATCCTGGCAGTGCCACTCATGCTCAATGTCATCTTGGACAAATCACGTCTTCCGGCCTCACATTCTTCATCTGTAAAATGGAGGGGAGAGGGAAGGTTGAACTAGAAACTCTCTAAGGTCTTTTCCAGCTCCATAGCCATGGTGATTCTGCTGCCTTTATATTGCTACCTGACGCTTGAGCCTTGACTATGCAAGCAGATGAAAATGACCCCATCTAGTGGCAAATGAATGAATTAGTGAGTTTGATTCAATTCAACAAGCCTTTATAAATGCCCGCTGAGTGCCAGGCATTGTTCTAGGTGCTGAGAACTTCTTTTATTCTGGATGAGATCTGTGACTTCATTCATGATAGAAGAAAACTCCTATTGATATTCTGAAATTTAGACTTAGAGAGATTCTGGAAGTACAAGTACAAATGTAATCTCATGTCCTCATGGGAACAAAATATACACAGGTAGGATAGGTAGATAAAATATCCCAAAAGAATTTAAAACCCACTTCTGGCACTTGCAAGGCTTTTGGTTGTGGGCAAGTCACTTGACCTCTCTGAACCTTGGTTTCCTCTTCTGCAAAATGGGGGCAATCATGCCTATAATATCACCTTATAGGATCGTCATGAGGATCAGATACAAAATGCTTTGAAACTATATACGCTGCATGCTTTTGTAATGCTTAAAGCACCATATAAATGTCTATTATTGCCATTATCGTTATAGGCTGTAGAAGAACAGATAACCCTAGGAGAGATGACCAAGTTAACTTTGAATTGACTATCAAAACAACCTGCTGTTTCCTCTTCAGATTTTCCTCAGGTTAAACCACAAAACCCACAATCCACTGGAAGTCATGACCAGAGATGTTTATTCAAAGGAACCAGGTGGCTCTCGAACTAACTTAATAAGAATTCTCAGATTTGAGATAGCAAGCATTTTCAGGAAATTAACACACTCCCATGTAAACATCAGAATTAAACTGCATTCCAGCATCAAATTTAAAAAGTACAATCTCTCAGACAGTCATCCAAGCCAAAAGACTAAAATGACAGTGTGAATGAAGTGAATAAAGCACCAGGCCTTGAGTCAGTAAGACCACAAAGGTTCAAATCCTAATTTCAGACACATGGTGAGTGCTATGGAGAAAATGCTGGATTTGTAAGGAATAAGTGAAAAATAATGTATTAACTGTTTACTATGGGCAACGTATTGATTTTGAGACAGGGGCCCTGGCTTCAAATCCTGGTTCTTCCTCCTTATTCTATATGCGATCTTGGACAAGTCATTTCCCTAGACCTGAATTTCTTCATCCTTAACATGAGGGAATTGGACTTAAATCTCTAAGATTATATGTATACATATAACAAATATGTATGTATATATTATCTCACATGTTATAGATGTTATGTATAAAGATTATAAGTCTGGCCTCAGACACTTACTAGCTGAGTGACCCTGGGCAAGTGACTTCACCCTGTTTGCCTCAGTTTCTTCATCTATAAAATGAACTGAAAAAGAAAATAGAAAACCACTTCAGTATCTTTGCCAAGAAGACTCCAAATAGGGTCCCAAAAGGTTGGACCTGATTGAAATAACCAAACAACCATAAAAAGTGCCTTAAATTTTTTGTAAATGTGAACAGTGAGGAAGATAAATTGAGAGTTTATCCATGCGTTTCTGAACATCCTCCATCCTCTCATTTTTTATTCATCTCTGATGCTGACCCCTTTTTTTCTGCCCTTGGTACCATCCTCTGTCATCTCAAGTTCTTCTCCAGTGGCTCATCATATACAGGTGCTCTAAGGTTCTCAAAGGCCATTATCAGTGAAGCACAAGGTTTGGCAGGTCCCATATCATTGGAAAAGTTGAGATAGGCTGTAGAGATGACCAGTATACTTTTACTCAAGTAGGAATATAAATACCAAGAGACTAATCACCAAGTTGACTACAAGGTGTAAAGTATTTTAGCCTCAGCAACTCCCAGAGCTCATCCTTTGATGCCACAGGAATTACAATCTACCTCTGTATAAGAAATAATATCACTGAGGAAATCACAGCTCCTAGAAGGACTGAAGTAAGCAAAATGATACAAAATGTATTTAGAAAAGACTCCAAGAAAGTATGGTCTTAAAATGCTCCTTTTTAAAAAAACAAAAAACCACAACAATTTGTGTTGTTTTTGGCCCTTGTCGTTGCAGGATGTGAGCATCCCAGACCTCATTAAACAGCTTGACATTCTGGGTGACAATGGGGTAAGTGCAAGCAATACATTGCTTAAATTCAGGAAATATCAAATTTAAAGACTAATAAGCAAGAAATCCTTACCAAGAGAGCATGGACAAAGGAATATCGGATCAGCGGTATTTGACTACAGAAACTTGACTCCCTGAAGAGACTATTCTTTAGCAAAACCTAGAACCAAGAGTGGGAGAAGGGTGAAGATACTCAGGGAACAAGGGAAGGGTGACATCCACAGCTCTGGATAAAGAGGTCTTCATCTGCAGGTTCTATGTTTGAATGGGGCCACATTTGCAGTGATTAAAGGTAATTACCATCTGACAGTTGCTTTGGGGCACCCTGTGTGAAATTAATTGGCCATACTCCCGGCAAATGACACTAAGTGGTAGGGTTGATGGTAGCCCCAGGAGGGAAAGAAAATGGGCCAGTAGTTGGTAAACCTTTTTTTCTTCCTGAAAACCCCTTCTAGGCAGGGTCAAGAGGAATTAGCTCAGTGGGGGGAGTCTTTAGGGGGACCGAATGGTCTGTTGATGAATAATGCCCTTTGGTCCTCAGCACCGAAGGACCAGCATTAATTCTCCTTGAAAAATTGTCAAAAGGGAAAGCAGATTCAATTAAAATGATATCAGACTGTTATCAAGAGAATCTGTTTGTTCTTTGTTTCACTTTACATTCTGTTTTTTCCCATAACATTCCATTTTGACTATTAATAAAGTCAATTTATGGAATATTATTTAGCCTGGGCAAGATCCCAGAGATAGAAAGATAATCACTTTTAAAGGCACTTTGGAAATAAATGTTTTATGTTGTGTCTTCGTTAAGAATCAGTACAAGCTGGAGGCTGGAGGCTGGTGTATAAACAGGTTACATGCAAACAGCAGTGTTTCGGAGCTCGATGTGAACAGACATCATGATTGCTCAGAATTTTTACATTTCATTATGGATTATTTTTTTATCACTCTTCCACAAGTAGAAACGGTAAAATATACAAACTACTATTTAAGATAAGAAAATAAGACAAAATGGGAGCCCTCAACAAGAGATTGTTATTTACTAATTGTTAAGCCCCAAACAGAAGATGTGTATGTTGACTTTAGCTGACACAGTGGAAAAGAGCTTTGGACCTAGACTTGGAAGTTTAAATCTCAGCCCTGCCTCGACTACTTACCTGTAACCTTAGGTAGTTCACTTCTCTCCCTGGCTTTGGTTCTAAGTTCCCTTCCAGCTATGATCCTGGGATATTCTGCTTATTTCCATAACCCACCTTAACCTTCTTTCTTTGGTATTTAATTAGGATTTCCAGCTACCATAGTTGTTGTTAATGACGTCATTGGGTGTCTATGGCTAGATCATTCCCACTTTCTAAGCACTCTTGTTTTTGTTTATTTGCAGAATTTACGGAATGAGGAACAAGTGGCCATTATTCAGGCCAGCACGGTGCTTTCCCTTGCAGAAAAGGTAAACCTCACGCCTATTTTCCTAAAATTCTCCATGTCTCACCTTGGGGAATGGACACTCTTTCCTATCCATTTGGGAACTAAGGACAGCAAGGCCTTTGACACATGACTGTGTGCCCTGAGGTCTTTTTTCATATTGATGCAAAAAAAGTATAAGGGAACCAAGGGCAATAAGCATTTATTAAGTGCTATTATGGGCAAGGATCAATGCAAAGAGCCTTATAAATATCATTTCATTTGATTCTGAGGTCAAATGGAAGAGATACTCTTAAAAAGCAAATAATTCCAGAATTTTCCTAAACTGTAATATTTCAAAAGTAGAAAACTGGACAGATCAGATGCCTCATTAGGTGAAGCTATCACCCAAACAAGCCCTAAGGACTGTGAAGGCCCATCCTCACAGTTATATGGTCAGGGAGCCATGTTCAGTGATGGGGAGGGGGTTGGAGGAGGGGCCTGGATCTTAAAATATAAACCTATACCAGATTGAATACAAGCACTTTAACAATGTAAATGACAGTGACACGCAGAATGCCAGGAATAGAAAATAACAGGATGAACCAAAGCTGCCCTTCACTCATTATGTGACCTTGGGCAAGTCATTTGCTTTCTGTCTTCAAGCCTCATATTCCTCCACTGAATAGAAAGGTTACACTAAATGACCTTTTAAAGGTTCCTTCCACCTCTAAAATTGTAGGTCTATAGGTCTGAATTTGCTTCCATCCCTTGCATGTCAAAGATTAGTAACTAAGAAGAGATAACAGAACCTTTCTAGGGAACAAGCATTTATTAATTGCTTGTGCATTCCAGGCTTTATGCTAAATGCTGTACTGTTATTATTTCCTTTTGACTCTCTCAACAACCCTAGGAAGAAGCTATTGTTACTGTCTCCATTGTACAGTTGAGGAAACTGAGAAAAACAGAGATTAAGTGACTTACCCAGGTTCACCTAGCTAGTAAATGTCTGAGGCTGTTTGAACACAGGTCTTCACCCTAGCCTTCTGTCCTCTGAACCACCTAGCTGTCTTGAATGTGAATGTAAAGTTAGAAAGCAGGTATTCTTGAGTTGTGTAAGATTGGTCTACTATCAAGAAGATAGACAGGCTAGACATGTACACATGAGTATAGAGACACTCAAGGTATTTTCTAGAGTCCTAAATGTATAAAAGACATGAATATAACTGTTCCAGAAATAAAAAACCCCATGTTACTGGCATCATTCAATTCAATCCAACTTAACAAACATTTACTAAATACCCACCCCACACAATGAAGAAGGAAATGACAAATCATTCTGGTATCTTTGCCAAGAAAACCCCAAACAACCAAACCCACATATGAAGAAACTAGTTAACACAGTGGATAGAGCTCCAGGCCTGAAGTCTGGAAGACCTGAGTTCAAATATGATTTCAGTTACTAGCTCTGTGACTCTGGACAGGTGACTTAACTCTGCCTCCATTTTCTCATCTGGAGAAGGAAATAGCAAGCTGCTCTAGTATCTCTGCCAAGAAAACCCCAAAATGGAGTCACAAAGAATCAGAGGTGACCAAAAATGGCTCAAAAATGACCAAAAAAATCATTTTATCCTCAATTGATGGAGATTACCACTCCAGTTAGTAGTCAGTTCCTGTGAATCACCATGGCTGGAAAAGCTCCCCAGTTGTCAGCCACATTTCAGGTGGGGGCCTATCTCTGTTCAGCTCAGTTTGTCCACAGATAACAAATATGCAGTCCATTACCAGGCCTATACCTGAAGCTTTTAGAGACTGATAAGACCTTTCAGAGCTTTTACTTTCACAGATCTGAACCTCAAGAATTTAGTCACTTCTACATAACATCACTATAGTGAAAATATGCTCAATAGGAAAGTATATGTTGAACCTATACAGAATTGTATGCTGTCATGGGGAGGGAGTGGGGTAGAAAGGGGGAAGGTGTGGGGGGATAAAATCTTAATTTTAAGGAAGTGATTGTAGAACATTTATAAATAAATAAAATAAAAATTAAAAAAAAAGAATTTAGTCACTTGTGTCATATGAGACATTAGAGGGGAAGAGAACTTCAGTGCAAGGATTTAGAGCTTGCAAAAATGAAATTAATTTATTTAAATCATAAAAAATGAATCCATGTGGTTTTATTGAGTGCTTGTGTGTCTTTCACATAAAATCCAAATAAATCATACATTAGGAAGTTTCATCTCTCAACCCAAATGGTGACTGAAAGCCATGTATATAAACAAAATATGTACACTAGTGGAAGGTACTCAGGATGTTTAGTGTGGGGAAGATGGGACATGATACTATCATTCTCCTCAAGTATTTGAAGGGCTATTCCCAAAGAACTTGTTCAACTGGGTCCCAGAGGCAGAATAAGAAGCGATAGGGCAGTGAGAAGCAGAGAGAAGAAAGACAACAGGAAGAGTCCAGAAAAGGCAAATTATAGTTCAACATAAGAAAAAACCCACTATCAGAGCTGTCCTAAAGTAGCATGGGCTTCCCTGAGTGTCTCCAAGTGGAAACTAGATGACCATTTGTTCAGAATGTTGCAGAGGGGTGTCTGTTCTGTAATAGATTGTACTAGAGACACCAAAAGTTCTGTTCTCAAAGAGTCAGCAATTCAGTGGATACCATTCTTCTTATATATGCCTATCATTTTCTTATATATCTTAGATATCAGAACTTCATCAGAGATGTTTGCTGAAAAGATTTATCCCAATTAACTGCTTTTCTTCTAATGGCTTTTTCTGTGTGTGCGCAAAAGCTTTTCTATTCTAAGTTTATCCATTTTATATTCTTTGTTCAACTCTGTCCCTTGTTTAGTTAAGAGTTCTGCCTCTAACCACAGTAATTAAATCTATATTCTTGCCTTCTGCTCTATTTTTTAATGTTACAATCTGTTGTACTTAGTTCCGGTACCCACTGGAGCTTCTTATATTGTCTAGTGTAAGATTTTGATACCGTTGTCAAAAAGTAGTTCTGAATTACATGAGTCTGTATTCCCTGAATTTTCAGCGAAACAGACAGACAAGGAAGAAGAGAATGACAGGGGAAGAGGTATAGAAAAGAAATAAATGCATTGCTCAGGAGGTATATCAGATGGTTCTATGAGTCATAGAGTCATCTCTAACGCATTTGCCTTATAGTGGATCCAGCAGATTGAAGGGGCAGAGGCTGCTTTACATCAGAAGATGATGGAGCTGGAGAGTGACATGGTAAGCACAGATATATCTTTCAAATGTCTCATTTTATGGCAAGAAAGATGATCAAATGATGGCAAACCACTGCTTAGCCGTTGGCCAGTTTCACCTGATCTTTGTGCATATGTTGGACATCTTTCCATCTTTATACATATTGGTGGGGGTGTGGATTATGGACCCATGTTAAAATCAAATACTCAGAGATCTGTAAGGCATATCCTTTCAGTTAATACCAAAATCTGTTTTTATTTTTTTCCAAAAGCTGTTGTGAAGAAAATAGACTCAAAGGTTGTTTTTGTGGATAGTTGATCAAACTCATCCTTCACATCCTTTTTATTTACCTTCATCTATCAAAGTAAACTTCAACTACTTTGCAGCTCAGAAAGCCTCAAAATTCTCAGGCACTAAGAGTACCCAATAAAGAGGATTTTAGAAAAGAACAATATTTTATCCTCTATTATTATATGATCTCCACAAACATTGTGGTACACCTTCTATGAGGCACTATAAACACACTTGGAGGGTGCTACATATAAATATAGGTTTATGATCCATGATTTCCCAGGTGTGGGTATTCCATTCTCCATGCAGATGACAGCTGATCTAAGAACACTCTTTGTGAGTTGCTGTGTCAGGGGGAAAAAAAACAGAAACAAAACTTCAGTATCTAGTATCCAATGCCCAGATATCCCTCTCCACACATAGCTGATTCTCAGATGACAGAAACACCAGGTCTACATTTGCCAATTTTCAAGCTAGATAGAACCTAACAAAGACACCAGAGTCATCATGGTTACCTCCAATCTATGAGGAGAAGCACTTTGTTATAAAAATACCAAATAAATTAGTTTAAAAAAAATTTCAAATTTAACCTATTTAAAAAGGAACCAGGAACAGTGGGGAAAGTGATAGATTTAGAGTAGGAGAACCATGATATAGTTGAAAGGGAAAGGGAAATGGAAGAAGATGATCCATGTACAAATACCAAAACTGTCACTTACTATGTGGGCAAGTCCATTAACTTCTGTGGGTCTCAGTATCTTCTTCAGTAAAAAGAGAAGGCTTTGACTAGATGGTTTCCAAAGTCCTTTTCAGTTATAAATCTATACCCCTGTGACCTAGATTCAAATATCATTTTGCCACTCATAACTTTTACCCTCTCTAGGTCTCTTAATCTGTAAAATGAGAAGTTTAGATTAGAACAGTGATTCTCAAAGTATGACCCCAAAACACTAGGGACCCACAAAGTCAAAACTATTTTTAATAACAATATTAAAACATTTTAATTTCTAAGATGGTAAATACCAGTAGGTAAAATTCACATAAACAAAAGCTCCTTGGAGGGTCCTCATTTTTAAGAGTATAACAGGATCATGACAATAAGTTTAAGGACCAAATTTTTTCTAGTTTTAACATTCTGTGCTATGAATTCCTTTCCAATTCTGATGTTCCATGATTCTGTTATTATAAGTCTCTCATTTATCCTAACAATCCCTTTATGACAACCCATAGGCAACATGTCCATTGCCCAAGTAAGAGTTTAAGATGATTTCCTTGTTGTGGATTTAGAAAGGGAACTAATGTTAACCATTTATGTAATATTTAGGGACATTCTGTATATTTGGGGGATTTGTTGGATTCTCTATTGCTATATTTGGAAATTTGCCTCAATCCCCCTCCTCAATGACTTCATATAGTCACGATTTTTGCTAACCTCCTCTGATAAACTAGTAATTTTCCACAACTTCCCAATTAACTAACCTGTCTCTTTTGACTTATCAAAATGGACTTTCATTATAGGAACAATTCTGCAAGATCAAAGGTTACCTGGAGGAAGAACTAGACTATAGGAAACAAGCCCTTGATCAAGCATATATGGTAAGTATAAATCATCCAAACAAATGTCATGATTTTCCAGTCACATAAAAGAGAGAAGAAATCCAATTCCTTTGCTATACTCGATGGTCTTTGGCATGTAGATGAGCATATCTGGTCTTCGTAACAGGGTGTCCCAATCCTAGTTTTATAATACCAGTGTTGTCCTAGGAAGAGAACCAGATCTTGAGAGAGAACCTCTGAACTCAAATCTTGGCTTTCTTTCTAATCATTAATCTATGTGATATATGACCTTGGGCAAATTCCTTAAACCAAAGCTATCAAACATGAGGCCAACATAGGAGCCATTGCAGAGAAAATTTAACTGTGAAATACTTAACAAAATAAAAAATACAATAAAACATAGATAATGTTAATATGTGGTTTTCTAAGTCAATATGTGGTCCACAGGAATCCTAATATGTGCTTCAGTGCCCCTCATTTCATGAGTTTGACGCTAATGCCTTAAAATCATTGGCACTTGCAATATGTGATTAGATAATCTCCAAGGTCCTTTGCAGATCTAAATCAATTTTTTTCTAGAATTTTACCTTATATCATAAAGTTCTCAGAAAACTAGTTTTTCAAAACAAAATTACAATCTGACTTCATTTAGAAAATAAAACCATTGATATGCTACTTTTACATGGAATTATGGGACAGAACCGAAGAGAGCAGTTTAGTGATGTGGAAAGATACTTAGGTATGGGAGTGCTCTGTACAGTAGAAATAATTCTGTACCTAGAGTCAGAAAATCCCACCACTGATACTTTCTTCCTGTATGACTACGGACATGTCACCTACCTTTCCTCAGCCTCACTCTGATGTGTAAAAGATGAGAGGGGATGGGTAGATTAGATTGCCTCTGAAATCCTTTGTAGTTCTAAAGCTAGGATCCTATGGCCTGGTTTGAATCACAGTTTTACCATATACAATGTGAGCTTTGGAAGTCATTCTGCTTCTCTGGATGTATCTCCTCATCTGTGAAATAAAGGGTTAAATAGAATGATCTCTAGGAATTCTTCTAGTCTTTACAATTTGTGATTCATTTGGACAAATAGTGAAATCAAATGCTAGCTCCCAAGAGTTTGAGGCTCCGTTAGAAAACTGTTGTGAGTAGATGCCAGTGTTGGAGAATAGACCCTTTTGATCAGTTCCCCACACTACTAGTCATAGTTTACAATGGAGGATTTTTTTTCTAACCTTCCCCACTTCTTCAAGTTGATACCTAATTCCAGATGCTGGGCTCTGCCTTTTTCCTTTGCCCTCCCTTGGCCCTGCATGGCCCTATGGCAAATAAGAAAGAGGAATGCCAGTCTAAAATAGATCTCTCTTTTGGAACTGGTTGCCACTGATTGCCTCCTTGGTAGGTTGGATAATTCCTGGGGAGAGAATTATGTGTTCTGGACTTTGCAAGTGAAACATTTGCTTTGAGGGTTTCTTATTTCACCTGTATGGGAATGCTCTATCCTTGATCTTTGCCAGAAGGCTGAAAAGTGTCTCATAGAGAGCTAGAATTCTCTGCAAGTATCACTGATCAATCAAGAATCCTTATTAAATAATTTACTGTGTGCCAGGCATTGTGCTGGATGCTGGAGATACAAAGACCGAAGTCTTTGAAACAGGCCCTTCCCTCTCGGAAGAAAATACATAGTACATATAAATACATGCAAAGTATATACAGGTTAATTTTTTGTAGAGGATATACTAGGATAAAGTGAGGTCTCCAGGAGGATGTGGGGTTTAAGTCAAGCCTTGGTATTGAGTATTCTTAGAAGAGAAAAGGGAGATGCTATGGCTCCAAAACATTCAATCACAAGTGATCCATCTTCTGGTCATGAGGTCCTCTCATACTTAACTATGAAAAAGCTCTGAAAAAGAGATGCGTGGTCCATTGCTAGGTTTATACTCTCCACCTTGAAAGGAACAACCAGAGTTTGTATTCCCTAGCATTGCCTTTGATAGCCCCAAGTTACCCCATATCTCGATGACTCACTAGAGGAGGACTTTATTCCAATACTTATGAGAGGAGCGGCTAGATGGTGCAGAGGTTAGAGTGCTGGAGTGCCTGGAGTCCAAAAGACCTGAGCTCAGATCAGCCTCAGACTAGCTGTGTGACCCTGGGCTAGCTGCTTAACTCTTTGCCTCAGTTTTATCATCTGTAAAGTGAGCTGGAGTAGGAAATGGCAAACCACTCTAACATCTGTGCCAAAAGAACCTCAAATGGGGTCACAAAGAGTCGGACACAATTGAAACAACTGCACAAAAATACTTGAGAGATCTTAATATATCAACATGCACTGCTAAAGTGTTTAGGTATCTATAACATGAATAAAGTATAAATTATGAATAATGTTTTGTGTGTGTGTGTGAAGCAGGTTGAATGTGCCCATGGATGAAGAAAATATTAATCGAGGATCATAGGGCAGAACTGATAAAAAAAAAAAGCAGGTGATTTTTTCCCATTCCCTCCCTATATTTGTCCTTTCTATCCTCAAGTTGAAAGAGGGGACCTGAAACTTTGCTCTCAGTTGATCATTTCCAAGTACAGTGAGTATGTTTCTCAAGTCATACACATCAAGAATAAAGCCTAGAGTCCTTGGATTTGGGACTGGAAGGGACTTCAAAGACACCAAATCAAAACTCTTCTTTTTACAGAGAAGAAAATCAGGACTCAGAAAATCTCAGTGACCTACGCAAGTCAAACAGCTAATACATGACAGAGCTGGGATTCATGCCCAAGTCCTCTGCCCCCAAATAGAGTACTCTTTCCACGATACCATATTATGCCACCCTAGCTATAAAGGTTCAGACCAACTGATCAATCAATAAATTAATAATTATTAAGGGCTTCCTCTGTGTCAGGCACTGGATATATAAATATAAAGAAAAAATCTATCTCTATTCTCAAGATGCTTACATTCTAATTGAAGGTCAAAGCTGAGACCCACAAGAACTCCTCACCTGCTCCTCTTCCTTCTCCTGAGGCCTAGCAATGCTTCCTTCCTGATCCCAGAGCTGAATTTCACAGAGATCAGATTCAAATGAGCTGTCTCAGAACTAGACATCAGCAACCCCAGGATATGCTGCCCAAAGTACATCAAAGTTTAACAAACTTTTCTCCTTGTGTTACCAGAGAATCCAGGAGTTGGAAGCCACTTTATATAATGCTTTGCAGCAAGAAACTGTGATCAAGTTTGGAGAATTACTAAGTGAAAAGCAGCAAGAAGAATTAAGGACAGCAGTAGAAAAGTTACGGAGGCAGATGCTGAGAAAGAGCAGAGAATACGACTGCCAGATACTTCAGGAGAGAATGGAGCTGCTGCAACAAGCCCACCAGGTAAGGGAGACAAGAACTCAGAGAGACCTGCAGAGCTCTGGATGTAAGGGGCACTGTAATAATCATTTTACCTATCATTGATTTAGCACTTTCAGGTTTGCAAAGTATTTTAGAAATAGTTTCACTTCATGTGATTCTTACAACAACCCTGGGAGGAAAGTGTTGTTATAATCCCCATTTTACAGATCAGGAAACTGAGGCAAACAGGAGTTAAGTGACTTGCCCAAGGTCACACAGCTAGTAGTGTATAAGGCTGAATTTTAACTCAGGTTTCCTTTATTCCAGGGCCAATGGTCCATCTACCACACCATCTAGTTGGAGAAACACACAGAGAGCCCTGAAATAAAAGACTGTGAATTCAGGTGTATTCTTTATAGTTTGTATAGATGCCACAATCTATCAAAGTAACTAGGTGACTTGTGGATACAGCACTAGGTCTGGAGTCAAAAAGACCTGAGTTCAAATGTGACCTGAGATGCTTATTAGCTGTATGACCTTGGGCAAGTCACTTAACCCCCTGTCAGTCTCACTTTCCTTAACTGTCAGCTGGGGATAATGCTAGCACCTATTTTAAATGGTTGTTATGAGGATCATTCAAGCTATGCTTCAGAGAGGGCAACTCCTATGGGATGGTCACGTTGTTTGAATGCAAAACGTACACTTGCCAAAAAGGCTATTCTATGGAGAACTCACATGGGGCAGGCAATCACACGGTGGTCAGAAGAAGCGATACAAGGATACTCTCAAGGTTTTTCAAGAACTTTGGATTTGATTGTGTGGCACAGGAGACACTGACACAGGTCTGCTCAGCATGGCATGCCCACATCGGGAAGGGTGCTGTGCTCTATGAGCAAAGCAGGATTGAAATAGCACTAAGGAAATGTACAAATTTGGAGTAACCACCCCAAATATGAACAGGGACTATCTGTGCCCAGTCTGTGGTAGAGCGTTCCGAGCTCATATTGGTCTGATCAGCCACAGTGGGACACGTTGAAGCTCCACTTATCATGGTGATGTCATTTTGGTCCTCTGAAAACCAAGGACAACAACCAACCATGGTGGTCAAATGAGAGGTACTTGTAAAGCACTTGGCACAGTACCTAGCACTTAGTAGGCTCTAATACAAATGCAAGCCATTATCGTCGTTATTAGTTATTATACTTCAATGAGAAGATGAGCACACTTAAAAAAACTTTCTGGAATACATTCTATTTAGATCCCTTTTTTAAGACTCCATTTCTGTTTGGAGGCCTAGCAAAAGGAGTTTTAATCCATCTCCTAAAAGCTGGTCTTTCCAATATTTGAAGGCAGAGATCACACCAACCCCACCCATCTTCTCTCCTCTCCATTGATGTGAGGGCTAAAGACTTGTACTCAAAGCCAGGAAGACCTGAGTTCAAAGTCTGCCCTGATAACACAATAGCGGTTTGATCTAAATTCTAAATCACTAAATTCTTAGTATTCTAGGCAGTGGAGATTCTAAGTTGAAGAGAAAGTGCCAAATTGTTGTAGTAGCGAGAGTTTTCCTATCTAGAAGTTCCCTGTACTGAGGGAATCACAGATCCTGTCCTAGCCCCATTAATATAAGGTTGGTGAAGGACTGTGTTGGGAGAGGAGAGGAGACACCTGCAAAAGAATGGACTTAGGGCAGATAAGAGAATTGTCTTTTATTGTCTGAAGAGCTATCAGGCGGAATGTAGATGATATTTCATTTTGTTTGATCCCTGATGGTAGAAGTAGGAACTATGGGTAGAAGATATGGAGAGGAAGATTTCAGCATCATATAAGAAGTTTCCCCACTCTTAGAGATGCCCTCAAGTGGAACAGGTTACCTTAGCGAGTTCCCTACCACTGGCAGGGGAAGTTAGATGACACACTTGACTAGTCATTTAGCTAGATGACTAATTAAACCAATGACTTTTGGTCATTAGGACTATTACAGAGAAAATTCCTATTCAGATAATATTTCAACTAGATTATCTTTGAGAACTCCACCAACTCAGAGACTATATGGTTCAATGAGACTAAAGATCCCAAGCTGTCTTCTTTGCCAGTTAAATTCCAAATACAGTGAGAAATTATAAAATTGTCTTTGACATTCACTGCCTTGTTTTTCCAATCGTGTTATGTTTGGAGGTTTCTACAGCACAGGAGGACTCTGCTCTTCCTCCCCCACAAAATGTTCATCTACTTATAAGCTTGGTTTGAGCGCCAGAGAATCTCTGTGGGATCAGAGGAAAGGGAAACAAAGTTATAGATGCAGAAAGATAGAAAATGAGACAGAGCTTTCTCTTATCTATCTCCAGGAAGAGAAATAATCTGAGATACCTATGACCCAAGGGGGGAAATTAAACCAATAAATAATACTTCAAAGAGTTGTAAATTTTCTGGCGTGAGTACTCCTTCCACTCCCTTTCACAACCTCTCTGCTACTTAATGGATATAGTCTTCGAGAGCTGCTGTGACCATTGAATGAATTACCCAAGGACCCATCTGCCATCTGTCTTCAGCCCAAACAGCTAGGCTGACTCCAGTCACAGATACATGATTCATCACTGGGCCCATCCATCTGGATAAAATCCAGCAGAATTACATTCTTCTGGCATGACCTTGGGGGACTCAGAGTCAATTTTAGGCCATAATGAGATATAGGAATAGTACTTTAATGGGGGAGACCAAGAAAAGAAAAACTAAAAAATTCATGAATTCCCAAGACAAATCTGTTATTAGCAAACTACTAATCATCATTGTGACCATTCGTTCTTCTGGGATTATCACAAAGTAGGAGGCACTAAACAAAAGCCAAGACCAGTAGGATACTCAGTTACCATCAGCCAGGAGCTCAGGAATCGAGGTATTTAAAGGTGAGATTATCCATTACTGTTAAAGGATCTTAGAAATGGGTATCGTTATTAGTGGGGAAGTTGGCTTCTCAGAGATTAGTGACCATCACTTAGATGTATGAGAATGATCTTCTATGACCCAGGAAATTATAGAACACTTTGTTCTGTACATCTCTCACCCACCTTACAGATGTGGCTTTATTCAAAATAAGTAGAATATAAAATGATCAGGGATATTACATGTTTTGTGAGATCTGAGTGCTTATCTGTTTTTGTGTGTATACCACATCTTCCTACTAGACTTGAAGCTTCATGAGGGCAGACTCTCTTTTCCAATCTTTGCATCTTCCCCAGTGCCTAACAGAATGCTCTGTTCATAGTGATACCTATGAATATATATATGTATATGTGTGTGTATATACATATATTCTCTCTCTCTCTTTTTTCTCTCCCTCTGACACACACTCAAACTATTATTTAGTTCAAGTCTATGTCACCTCCCCCTACATTTTTCTTTAATCCTCCTAACTGGTTTTGTTGGGGCTGATCTCTACCCTCTCCAGTATATCCTTCACACAGTTTTCAAAAAACCTTTATAAAGTACACATCTAACCATGTCACTCCCCTGATCAAAGACCTTCAGTGGTTCCCTATTGATTCTAAAATATAATATAAATTCCTCTATATGATGGAAATGGTAAGATACTCTCTACCTTGCAGGGTTGCTGTATGGAAAATATTCTGTAAGCATTAAAATGTTATGACAGTAGCAATAGTCACTTTCTTAGAGAGGCTGAAAGGGAGAAGTAGCAGGGGAGAATGCTTTGATTTCATCACACCCCTTGTAGCTTTCCTCAATGATCAGGCATCACAGGAATTCTTTTACAGCTCTCTGGGGTGAGGGGATGAAGAATATTCTGACTGGGATGGGGTGGACGTCTCAAATTTGAATTGAGGTGGGAACCTTTCCTAATTAGGAAAAAGTCCAAATTACACACACACACACACACACACACACACACACACACACACACACACACTCACATGCACACTCACACATGCATCCATACATACACACACTATATATATATATGTATGTGTATGTATGTGTTTACATGTGTATATGTATATGGATTGTATATGGCAGCAGCCATATACATGTATATATACATATATGCATAAGCATATAATACATATACTTACATTTTTTAACAGCATTTTTAAACTATTTTTGTGTCATGGACCCCTTTGTTACTCTGTGGAAGCCTACAGGTATTTTTTGAGAATAAGGTTCTTAAATACAGAAAATAAAATATATAGGATTACCAGGAAAGTCAATTCTATTGAAATAGTTATCAAAATATTTTTGGAGACAAATTCATAATCCCTAATTAAAGGATTCTTGTTAGAGTGATTGTTTTTATTACTCACAAGCACTGCAGATATTACAAGCTAAGGTTATCCCAGACAGAACATATCCATTCACATGGATTCATTTATCACCTATTGACTTACTCTGAAATATATCTCCAATCCTAGGATTATGAGGCTTCGTCCTTACTACTTAGTATAGAAAGTCACAAAATGGCGGGGAATAAAGGGACTTTTTGTCTATATTTTCAGAGGATCTTGGAGCTGGAAGGAATCTTAGAAGTTTGTCCCATTACTGAGGAAGAATTCATTGTACCTTTGAGACCTACCTTGTACCTTTGCAACTATGGTGCAAGGGGAAGAATGCTGAAGTTGGAGTCTAAGGACCTGCTTTCAAATTCTGTTTCTCATGTGTTTGCTTTCTGATGTGTGACCATGTCACTCAACTTCCCTGGGCCTCAGATTCTGAATCTGTACAAAATGCAAGGGCTGGACTAGATGTCTTCTAAGGTCCCTTCTAGCTCAGAATCTAGGATTTGATGATCCCATCTACGTGTGAATGCCTCAAGAAATGGAGAATTCACTGTGTATTTTAGGCAACCCTTTCCAATTGTTGATAATTCATTTCTCCAATCAAGTGCCTTCCAAGTAGAGAAACAATGACTCCAAATTAGGAATGGGGAACCTGTTGCCTTGAGGCCACATGTGGCCCTCTAGGTCCTCAAGTAGGGCCCTTTGACTGAATCCAAACATCAGAGAACAAATCCCCTTAATAAAAGGATTTGTTCTGTAAAATTTGGACACAGTCCAAAGGCCTCACCCAAGGTTGGCTACCCCCTCCTCTAAGTGGTTTCCACCTGTCGGTAGCTATGGTTTTATAAATCACTTTATAATAAACTGGAGCATGCCTAGAAGAGGGCAGTTAGGCTGGTAAAGTCACTGGGTATGTTTAACTGGAAGAAAAGAAAAAGAGGATGGAGTAGGGAAGGAGGAGAAAGATGGGATTACTGTCCTCAATTATTTTAAAGAGTTGTTCTGTAGAAAATGGACTATATTTGTTTTGCTAGACTGAGAAGGCAGAACCAGGAACAATGGGTAAGACAGATTTAGACTTGATGTAAAGAGCTTCCTGATCTTTGGAACTGTCCAAAAGCAGAATGCTCTGCCTCTGGAGGTCCCAGAACTGCAAGCTTAAAGCAGAGGAAGGTTGACCTTGTCATGAATGTTGTAAAAAGGGCTCCAGGTCCAGGCTTCAGGCCAGATTGGACAATATGTCCTTTGAACCCCCTCCCTGCTCCACAATTCTAGGAGTGAAGGAGTTGCACTGTTTTAATAAGTGGGTTGTTAAATCTAAGACTGTTGTCTTTGATTTCAGAGAATCCGAGACTTAGAAGACAAAACTGATATCCAGAAAAGACAAATAAAGGATTTAGAAGAAAAGGTATGTATTCACTGCTGTAGTGGCTTTGTTCTTGCTTTGTTTAAACAATCCAAATATAATGCATATTCCGTTTCCTGTCTAGTTTGTCCTTTCTCATGAGTTCAGAGGTTATTCCGTGGCCTTTGAATGGTCTTCCTTCTTTAACTCTAATTTATTCCCTGTGTCCACTCATTCTTGGTTCTTCACCCTATTCCTCCTTTTCCTATGTTTCCCGGTCTTTAAAAGCCATCTTTTTATACTTCTAATTTGTGTGTGTGTGTGTATGCATGTATTTTGCTTTTCAGAATCCCTTGATTTGGGGCTCCTTTTGTTGTCAGTTTCCCACTCCCATTGCTTATAATAAAAACATTCTTTTCCCTCCTGGGGCAATAAGTTAGATACTTCAAGAGGCCTGTTAATTGTTTCACTTTATAACAGAGACCCAATCAATGCACTGGGCTCAGTAGGTTGGGGACTGTATGCTCCCTCTAGTGGCCTGAAAGAATGAACCTATCTTACTAAGCACCAGATCACCCAGGGAGGGACTTGGACACCAAGGACTTTAGCTTATCCAAAATTGATACTGTACTTGTGTGATGTAAAGCGGGACTGAGGCGGGCATATGAGGAGCTGAAGTTGGTCATTAGATCAGAAACAGTGTGTGCTGACTGGGATTTATGTTTTGGTATTGGCTCTGCCACTGGTGAGGTACCTCAGACAAGACGCAATTTCCCATTTTTCTCAAAGTTTTCTCATCTGTAAAATGGGAATAAAAATAAGACTGGTGCCTACTTTCTCCCTGTCACTGGAATTCAATGACCCAAAGTATATGAAAATGGGTTGGAAAGTAAAAGTCACTACACAAATGGTATAATGGTAAAAATACATGGTTTCCCCTCATAAAATACAAGCTCCCTTGGGCAAGGATTGCTTTATTTTTGTCTTATCCCCAGCGCCAAATCCAGTCCCTGGAACATAGTAGATATTAATAAATTCTTATTGATTGAATGGTTGAACTGGGGAAATTCTCTTAGCCCTCATCTCTAGAGAGAATAATACTTGTCTTCCCTGTCTTACAAGAAGAGAAAGCCTAGAAGTGCTATAGAAATGTGAACTACTGTTATTACATTTAATAATGGTAAAGTTTTGCTAGTACATCAAACTCAGAAACATATTCTTCTAAGTATGTCATATGTACAAAATAATTTAGTTTGATTTGCCCATATTTCAGGATGTTCAAAATACAACTCTGCAAAATTATGTGGTGCAGCAAGCACAGACGCTCCCTCTTTGAATGTGAAAGGCAGGTCCTGCTGAAGATGCTTATAGTATAGGTAGCGTGAAAGGAATAAAGGACTGAAGACACCCATTCTCTTTCCTTTGCATGACTGGAGCAGGACCATACCAAATCTTTCCTGCCTGCACATGTTCAAGCTTATGATGCCTAGTTTGGAGCCATGTCAATGTGGTGGCTAGAGAGGAAACCCACAGCTGTCAGCTCCTCTCACCCCATCAGATTCCTGTACCCCAAGAGTCCCTATCTGTCTGAACTCAAAAGACAACATATTAAACAGATTTTCCAATAACCATAATATAGCAGCAAGTCAGACATTTTTGGAATAGCCACCTAAGAAAACCATGGAAGATGATTTCCCTATCCCAGCCCAAGACTTGGTCTAATTCCACGGCACCATCTACCCACAGAGCCCACATCTCTCCATGCCTAAAATACAATGGGAAAATTAAATTCAGCCAAAGATTAGCATTTTTTTGTCCATTAGCCACTATGGAAACTATACTAGTCTTGAGGAAAAAGTTCTGACTGTGAAGCCAAGTTTATTCAGGTTCAGCTATTAGAAATCATATAGCTAGATCTAGAAGGACCCTCAAGTCAAATTACTTTTCAAGATGAAAAAAAACCAAGAAGATAAGGTCAGAGGAAGAATAGAATTTGATGAGATTATTTCTAAGGTCCCAGTTCTTGGTGTTATGGTCTAACTCTAAGAATCAGAAATAATCCCCACCTCCCAACAGAGAGGTGAACCATACATTTCTGGAACAGTCAATACTTGTCTTGTTTGACTTGATTCTGCATACTTGTTATAAGGATAGTTTTTCTTTTTTTTCCTGAGAAATTAGAGAAAAGAAGGGTAGAGGTAGTGATAGGTTTCCCCTACAACAACAACAAGAAGAAGATAATAGAAGGAATTGCAGAAAAATAGGACAGCTTTGAAAGTTACATGATGAATCTGTTACATCTTTTTTTTTTTTTGATACTGGATCTTCCTATTTCTCCCAGGCTTTTAGTACAGTTGATCCCCCAATTAATTGGCATGGGAGCTTTAGCCTACTTGTTTCTAACGTGGGTCAGTTTCCTCCTTCCTTTGGCAGTCCCTCTTGGCAGGAGGCCACCATATTGGTGTAGATTTAGTGCAGATACCCTTTAGGTTTAATCCACTGCAGCTCAGAACTCCCATGCACAAGTGATCCACCTGCCTCAGCATCCCTGAAGCAAAGAATGTAGTTGAATGCTGCCATGAGCTACCTAGTATATACTTTAAAAGAAAAGCAAACTCCACATAATAGAAATTCAATTTCATGTACAATTTTCTGTAGTACAAAATATATAGAAATGCTCACCTTACTTGGTGTTCAGTTTAAAATTTAGAATAAAGAAAATTTGAATTTAAAATAAAGAAAACCTTCTCAAAAGAAAACAGAAACAAACATTAATCAGTTACAAAGAGAAAAGAGCACTGGCTTGGAGGCTAGGAAAATCTGTGTTCTACTCCTGACTTTGCTACTTATTGGACCAGTGACTTTCTAAAAATTATTTTCTTTCTGGGGATCTCAGTTTTATAACCTGTCAAATGAACAGACTATTTGAGAAGTGCAAATGTTTTTTAAAGTTCTGATATTCTGTGTTCTATGTGAATAAACATCTGACTTCCAACTCTCAATGCCCCACATTTTTCATATCCCTGCTTGAGCTAGCAGATGAAAGAATAGTTGTACTGTCAAGTGGAAAGGGAAGATGCTATCTCTTTAAGCAAAAGTGCTGACTCCACAGTAAATGAATCTTGACACATTTAGCACCTCCTGAAAGGCATGACAAAAAGTGAGATTTACATAATCTTCTTCTTTTTCTTCTACAGTTTCTGTTCCTATTCTTGTTCTTCTCTCTTGCCTTTATTCTTTGGCCTTGATGTCAAGGTGCCTCTTAAAGGTAAGATGCTATTTAGTTCTCAAGATATGGTACTAAGGGGATATTGACTAAGAAATTCAGCTCTATTTAAATGCTATGATATTGACTCTAGACTTCACACTTATTAACCAGCAATGACAAGATGACAAAAAACTGTTGCCCACACACAGTGGTTCCCATCCAATGGTTCATGAGCCTGTTGGGGCTTCACACTAAAATTCCTTTAATGGTACTGTAAACTGGAAATAATTGCAGAATATTTTAGGTAGTATACTCAGTTACCCTGGGGGTTCATAACATGTTTTGTTGTTTTTGTTGAAAGTTGTTTACAGAACAAAAAAAAAGGTGAGAATGCCCCCCCTAAAATATTGAACTCCCTATGATGGGAAGGAAAAGTCATTGGGTAATGTCCAAAAAACAAGGTAATTGGGTGTGCTGAGGTTTAGAGTTGCAAGAGCTGGGTCAGGTGTGAAAGAATTCACTTTGACCTTCTCTGCAGCCTTTGGGAGTTTTATTGATGCTAAAGCAGCATGGGTCTCCAAGCAGGAAATCTATGTGAGACCCTGATATTTGGGAGAGTTAGGCTTATATAGAGATTTCAGAATGGTGATGTAGTTTTAAAGTTTTTTATGGGAGCTATAGATTAAATACAGGACAGGATGGAGGAGACAAAGGGAACTCTTTATGGTTTAAGGATTTGAGGATAGGGCAGAAGGATATAGTTTAAAAATTAAAGGACCCAGGGAACACAGCATAAGGGAGACAAAAGTAATTCTTTGGGTACAGTTTCAAGATGAGAGGGGAAAGGACTTGAGGGCAACTTCAGGTTACAGAATAAACTGGGGGCTTCACAAATGCTGGAAAGGCAGCATTTAATATTATTTTTAACCCTTAGGGCACTGTTTATATCCATATCAGGTGGTATATAGGAAACAGTATTGATATGGGAGCCAAGAGTTGTTCCCTGGTTCTGCCTCTTTCTTGTACACCCTAGCTCTACACTAAGCCATTTTATTGGGAAATAACATGACAAAATATAGCTTTTTAAGAAGGTCAGATAGACAAAAGATATTTCTGCTCCTTGATAGTAAGGAGTCATGACCTCAGACAATTTAATTGATCTCTATGGACCAGTTTCCCCATCTAAGCCTCCTGCCGTCAGTAACTAGCTGATTTTGCTTTTTTCAAATGAAGAGATTTGACAGGATCTCTGTTTCCTTCCAGCTTTCAAATTCTACTCTTCTGGGAACAGATCTTATGGCTGTTTTCTTATTCTTCTGCCCTTCCTACCATTTTCCAAATTAGGAATATAGAGAAGCAGAACTGGGGCACATTTTCAAATTGACATCTGTTCTGAGAATAATTAATCGCATCAATACACTGACATCCTCTATGTTTGACTGACCTGGTTAGAAGAAATAATAGTCACTGACTTTAGTAAGGGTTTAACATCCCACATTTATCAATAGACTCTTTAATACTTCAAAAAAAAATCTATGATTTCACTAACATCACTGATATAAAAATTATCCAAGGATTCGTTAATACTCCCAGTCATACTTTTCAATATGCAGAGACATTTAACAACCAGTTCATTAGCTCAGAAAAGACTCCTGGTATGAAAAAACCAGTGGGCTCCTAGCAGCCATTGTAGCATCCTTATTTAGGTGTTAGGTTGGCAGGATGGTTACAATGGAATTTTACAGAGAACAGAAGGGGAAGGTAAGGATTTGCACATAAAAGAATTAATAGCAAAATGGGAAGATTTGCATCAGGAAAAATTGTAAACTAGTCAGTAAATGCTAGGGATAAAGCTGAATTTTGCAGACTAGTCATTTACAAGGGAGCTATAGGTAGTTACTTGGCCTGTTCCTCTTAAGTAAATAGAGATAATAAAGCTGAATCAGAAATTCTCTTATCACTAACCAGTTATTTACTAGAGCTAAAGTTTGATCTCAGTTAAATTCTGAAGGCTCTATCGGGGTGGGAAATTTGCAGTCTCTATGTCACATATGATCCTCTAGGTCCACAAGTGCAGCCTTTCGACTGAGTCCAAGTTTTACAGGACAAATCCTTTTATTAAGGGGATTTGTTCTGTGAAGTTTGGATTCAGTCAAAGGGCTGCACTTAAGGACCTTGAGGGCCACATGTGGCCTCGAGGCCTGGGGTTCCCCATTCCTGCTCTAGCGAGTAATGCAATTTGCTATATTAAGGAAATGGTGGTAACAGAGCCAATACTAAAATTCTCTAATGTCATATCTTTTCCACTGATGCAGGTGACTTATATCCTATACCTAAGTAGGTGGTTTCAGAAAGTGATGTCATCTTCTGGTGGCCATCCAGACTGGATAACAATCTCTTTACCCTTAGCTGGGCTATTCTTTAAATAACAATTGTATTCAGAAAACCTTTGTTAGTTACCTACTATTTGCAAGGAACTTAGCTAGGCTTGGGATACAATGACAAAACATACATCCTACTGGGAAGAACAACATGTAAACAACGAAAGAAATACAAAATATATACAAAATAAAACCAGTTCTGGACCAATAGTGAAAGTAGTTCTAGCTCGTTAGGGCGTGTCAGATACTGTGCTTCAGTGACTTTGATTTTGAGAATACAAGGCCCCCCCGGATTGCTTAATAAGGCATTAGAAAGGGATTTTAATGGAGGCACAATTAATAGAGTAATCTATCCTGAATAACACAATTAATAGAGTAATCTATCCTGAATAAAAGGAGAGGGTCCAATGGGTTGAAGACTCATCCCCTAAGTCCACAGTTCTGAAACATCCATGGCTGCTCTACAAAATGGTGTCAGGCAGAGATTTTCCTGAATCTGATTTTAATATCTCTATCTATGACTTAGACAATGAAAGAGAGAAAGCATGCCTGCTTTCTCCCCTCCCCATCCTATAGTTGATGTCATTGCTTCCTGGAAATGAAAGTGACTGTCTTGAGGCCATTTGGGGATTTTTTTTTAAGTTAGATGCAGAAGAAATGCAGAGCAGAACTGAGAAATATGACAGGAAAATATTTTTCTCATGTGGTCAGTTGATTGTATTCATTAGTTCTGAGGAACATTCCAACGCACACTTACTACTCTCCTTTTGGAGCTTCCACTAGTATCCTTTTAAGACAAAAGAAAAGACTGTCAGCCTTGGAAGTTGTTCAATAATTCCAAAATAGCAACTGGGGTTAGGGTGTTCATCTTGATAGAAGTCTGAAATAAAAGTGACATTCAGAAAGGGGAGCCGTCATCAGAAATATTGTCAACAATGGGAATGAAGTTCATTTAGAGATGAAGGGTAGGCAGGGCATTCAGGAAGGAAAAGAAATGCATATTAGTACAAAATTTAAAAAATACTGCTTACTATTGTGTGAACTTGGGTAAGCCAATTAATCATGTTTCCACTTAACTACTTACTGATGATGAATTTGTTCCACTTGCTGCAGTTGGAACAGAAATGATAAACCTGGTAAATGAGCTTGTCTCCCAGATTTTAAATAATATATTCATATCCTCCACTAAAATCCTTCTCTGGTGCCTCACTGTGGTATAGAAATGATCCTAGGTTTCTAAAGACTAGTCCTAAATAGCCCAAGATATGACAAGTCCCACCAAACCATTCTGATTTGGTTTATGGGCTCATTGCCAAGCTTCATGTCTTTCATTAAATGAATATCCTTTGGATATTAAACCAATCACTCAATCAATAACCTCTTGTTAAGTGCCTAGTGGGAAGCTAGATAGTGTAGTGGATAGAGTGGAGTCAGGAACACTCCTCTTCCTGAGTTTAAATCTGACCTCAGACATTTAATAGCTGTGTGACCCCAAGCAAGTCACTTAAACCTGTTTGCCCTCAGTTTCCTCATCTGTAAAATGAGCTATTGAAGGAAATGGCAAACCACGGCAGTATCTTTGTCAAGAAAACCTGAAATGGGATCTGGAAGAATCAGACACAACTGAAAATGACTGAACAACAAAAAGTGCCTAGAGTTGTGCTAAATGCTAGGGATACAAAAAAGAAGAAAAAGACAGTCCCTTTCCTCAAGGAACTTAAAATCTAACTTCTCTAATCAGGGAAGTTTATCACCAAGTGGGAAGTAGAGTTACAGTTATGAGGGAGGGGATAGTGGTGATGCTGGAGTAGCTCCCGAAAATCTTGTCATCTATTGGGAGATTAATTATTAATCTATTAATGAATCATAGTCCTACAGTGATAAAATCACAGACTTTTGAACCATTGAAGTAAGTATAAATTCATATCTGTGTATGTATACACACACACACACACACACACACACACACATAAACTGTGATTTCATGAGGATAGTGAACTATCAATGATAACACTTTACCAATACATATTGGTACCTACTCTATAATATATCATCTTAGAGTTGCCAAGACACACAGACATATATATGTTTGTATTGTGTTTATATATAAACATGTGACTTCATAATTTCACTAGTGTAAGAAACAATGAAGAAACTCCCTCTACCAGTTCAGATTTCATGTGCTCTGTAACTTACAATCTTAGAGGCACATAAGAGGTATCCAAGGTTAAGGAATGTGTCTAGGATCAGGCAGACAGTACATATTAGAGGTGGTACCTGAACTCTTGTCTCCCTGATTCTGTGACCAAATTTTTATCTATTATCATTCATTCATCTACAGACACAATGTAGTAGACATGCATATTGTTATGATCTCTATGTACATAGAGCTTAGAGTCTGGAGGAGGTGATAAGACTGAAACACATACCTATCATACAAGGTAAAAATAGTAAAGCTTCCCTCCCACTTTCACTGGACTAGAAGAAGCCTCTCCCACATCGGATGGATCCCTATGGAAAATTCATGGAAAACCATGGATAAGTATGACAAAGGATGAGGTGGCACAGAATTGGAAAAAGGACTGACTCTAGAACCAGAGGACCTGCGTTCAAATACTACTTCTAGATGTTTACTACTTGAACAACCTTGGACATATTGCTTAAATTTTCTCGGCTTCTGTTTGCTTATCTATAAATTGGACTAGATGGCCTCTGAGGTCCCTGCCAGCTTTTGATCCCTGTGTGCAGGAGCTGCTATCTGTACCAGTGAAGGAGATTCCATGGTGACCAAACCACCACTTCACCAGAGGAAAACAATGTGAAAACACAACAAGAGATGCAAAAAGATTATTGGAATTTAGAATAAATGGCCAAAATCAATAGTGCAGCTATAACAGCACTTTCATGCCAGATGATACAAATCAATGTCAAGGGTAAAGGGTAAAGAAGATCAGCAAATAGTTTTCACTATATTACCATTTACAGTTCGGCACAGCGAATGGAACACTGGGCTAGAGTCAGGAAGACTTAGGTCCAAATCTGGCCTCAGACATTCACTAGCTATGGGACCCTGGGCTAAAAAAGTTACTTAACCCCGTTTGCCTCAGTTCCTTATCTGTAAAATGCGCTGGAGAAGGAAATGGCAAACAACTCCAGGATCTTTGCCAAGAAAACCCCAAATGGGGTCATGGAAAGTTGGACTTGAATGAAAATGACTGAACAACAACAAAAACCACGACAAAATATTACCATTTACAGTGATAATGACTCATTTGGGCTTCTTTTTCTAAGTAAACAATGTCTACCTGGAGACAATTGAAAAAAGTTTTTTCATGAGATTAGTGGATATTTTCCCACAAACTCTGGTCATCGTCGATTACCATTCTTGATTACTGGCTGCTAGTGGATTCTTGTGCTGCACTCAACATCCTTAGGCTTCTAATTGGACGATCTGATAATAAAACTCTCTATTGTCCAGTTCTGTTCTGAAGGATGAAAAGAGCAAGCCTCAGAATAAGAGATGATAAATTTTAGTAGTTTCCCCATCCTCCCCTTCACTGGGTGTGATCACACCCCACCCCTCTGCCTTTGCAAAGGGTCATAAGCTTCTATGACTTAAAAAAAAAGTAATATTCAGTTTTCAGCCCCCTGGTCATGAGCTCCCTACACTTAGCTCATAACCCTTCTGTGCTCAAGTCTTCAGGGGCTTCTTAGTACATGATAATATATAAATATCATTTCATTCTAGCCTATCTTTCCAGCTTTATTTCTCTTACTTTCATGCTTCCAGCATGCTAAGCTACTTACTAAATTTTTCTAATTTTCTTGGAGCACATTGACCCTATCCATTCTATGCCGTTTCACGCTGGTTTCCACAAATGACTTCTCTCTCCCTCCTCCACCCACCCGCATATCATTATATGATAGGCTCCTTAGGGACAATGACCACATCACTTCTCATCTTTGCATCCCCAAGGCCAGATATCGCTCTGAATAATATGTCATTCAGTCAGTAACTGCTTTTATTAATGTTTGCTGAGCTGACTTGAATTAAACAATACTCAAAATTCTAAACATATTCTATAAAACTTTTACTAAGAAGGCCCCAGAGTCAGAGGATCCTTCTTTTCCCTTCCCATACTTTTCTCTTTACATAGCCTCTTCCCTAACTCCCCAGCTGTAAATTAAGAAGCAAATGCTTTATTACTAGGATTCGTAATAATTCTTTATATTCCTTAATATCTATTCCTTATTCCTAGGATTCATAATAATTCCTAATATTCCTTAATATCTAGGCTCTGGAACCCTCCATCCTTACTATCAAAACCATTCAACTAACATGTGAATAACTTTGTTTTAGTTGAGTAGTGTCTACAACACTTAATGGTAATATTTAATATTTTGGAAAGTAAGTATCAAGTAGCTATGTTACCTTGTTACAAGAAGAGTCAATGATGGAATTTCTATACCAGCGAAGTTGAGCATTTTCTTCCAGTGCTAATGATTTAAAATGGCCATTTGAGTTTTCTATGCTGATAGAAATGCAACTAGGTGGCCCCATAGTGCACAGAGTGCCATGCCTGTGGGTCATGAATGCTCCTTGAGTTCAAATCTGACCTTAGGCACTTACTAGCTGTGTGACCATGGGCAAGACATTTAACCCTCTTTGCTTTAGTTTCCTCATCTGTAAAATGAGCTAGAGAAGGACACGACAAATCACTGCAGTATCTTTGCCAAGAAAATCCCAAATGAGATCACAGAGATTAGAACATAACTGAACAACAAAGGAAATGCTCTGTGGAAGAGAACTGCTCAGCATTTTGCCTTTCTCTAATATTATGTCTTGCTATATATGTTGATTATGATGCCCCAAAATAAGGTGAGAGGTGAGAACTTTCAACAACATATAAGTCCCCTAAGGGCTTCTTACACTTATTTTCTTTTTTTTACTTTCTTACACTATATTCTCTTGTGGTTTATTAGCCACTCAAAACACAGGATCATAGAACTAGAAGGAGGCAACATGGTATAGGTGACAGGCCATTGGACTTAGAATCAGGAACACCTAGGTTCAAACCTTGCCTCGGACACATACTAGCTTACATGACTCTGGGCAAGTCACTTTACCCCACTGTGCCCCAGTTTTCTCATCTGACAAATGAAAGTGTTACATTTAATGACCTTTAAGTTACCTTCCAGCTTTAAATCTGTGATCCTATCATCTCTCATTGGAAAGGACCTCAGACAGTCACCACATTTAATAGAAAGAAAAATGAAGTCTAGAGAGATTTAGTGACTCACCCAGTGTTACAAGGCCATGGTCATCATTATATTGTTCACTGGATGGTGTCACTAAAGATATCACCTGTGAGCAACACCATTGCCATATCTTTATAGCAATTTTTCTGGACATGCTCTGAAAAACAACATCAGGGTGACTCTCACCTATGGTGCTTCTCAAACCCACTTTTTCTACCACACGAAAGTGACCTATATGTAAATAATAGTAGCATATAAGGCTCCAGTATGCTGAAATGAGGAGGATGGACTTGTACTGCCATCACAATCATCCATGTTCTCAGGTCCTATAAGAGATTCTCTTAGGTCTCTTACAGCTCTAAATCTAAGATTCTATAATAAATTGAGTTCTACAACATTGCCAAAAGGGAATGTAATTGAAATCCATGTAACTCTTTGTTACTCTAGTTTAAAACAGCTTTACCTCCCCCCACCTGTGTACCTGACCTCATTCCAGTAGAACAAGGATCTGTGATTTCATCTATGTGAGTACTCCTTGGATCAAAGTCAGGAAACCCTCTATACTTTAGTAAACAGTTGTCAAGTGCTGTCAAGGAAAACACATCACCCAAAGAGCCTCTGTACCTTAGCTACCATAAATAGTACAGGCCATCTTATACATTTGTATGCATAGCCTTTGGGCATAGTGGATAGAGAGTCAGGAGGTCCTGAGTTCAAATCCAACTTCAGATACTTTATAGCTGCGTGACTCTGGGCAAGTCACCTAACCTTGGTTTCCTCATTTTCCTCTTAAAAATGAGCTAGAGAAGGAAATGGCAAACCACTCCAGTGTTTTTGCCAAGAAAACCTCAGAGGGGGTCATAAAGAGTTGAATATGACTGAAATGACGACAACTCTAAGCCTTTATAGTTTGGTAAAACATGTCAAGAGCTTTGCTCACATAACATTGGAGTACCCAAGGCTTCTTTCACACTTCAGTGAGTCATTGAAAGACCACCTGAATAGGAGGTATCTAAGTTTTTGACCTTCTAGATAGGAAATGAAAGCCCCCTGAGGGCAGTAACTATTGTCAGTTTTTGCTTTTGTATCCCTAGAGCCTAGCACATGCAGGGGTGGGGAACTGCCTTGAGGCTACATGTGGCCCTCTAGGTCTTCAAGTGCAGCCATTTGACAAACCCCTTGAGACCACATGTGGCCTTGAGGCCGCAGGTTCCCAACCCTGTATTAAGAACTTAAGAAATGCTTGTTATATTAAATTGAATTGAAAAGTTAAACTCCTCATTCCTGAGGCTTGGAAAAAGTAGAAAATCAGGCTAAGTAATTGATACCAAATGTGTGGCAAAAATCATTCAGCTGATCTAAGCCCCGGGAAGCATAATTAGGTTATTACCAAAACAGCTGAACCTAAGTTTTTTCCTGAACTGTCATTTTAAATCAAAACTCCAAATGGAAAAGAAGCACAACATAAAGAATAAAGAGAAATATCTGATACCCACTTATAGTATGAGATTCTATGGTTTTAATTGGGGGGAGACAGGGAATCCAGGCCTAATATTCCATTGATGACGGGAACTGCGGATAAGGAAACTCCCTCTAGGAATGCAGATTGAAATCATTTCTGTGACTACAGTCTTAGAGAGGTCAAGTGATGTATCTAGGTTCACACAGCCTCTTTGCACCAGAGTTAGGAGCTGAAGCCACATTTTCTTGACTCTGAGATCAGCACTCTATGTCCACTCTCATACCCTGACTCTAGATAGGCCTGTAGCCCTTAGCTAGGCTGGAACTGTATTTAATTTCACATCCAAATAAATGCTAGCATTTTATGTATTGTGAAAAGTATCAGGGGAGGGGAGGCAGCAGAGGAGAAGAACTGATGATTTTGATTTTCATTGTTGAGTTACTGTTATTATTTGTTTTATAATTTCCAAAACATAAAATAAATCTTTCCAGGTCATGAGATTCCTTTGAATCATTGTCTTCAGACTTCAGTGCTAGGACCCGACCGTTGTCCGGGTTGAAAGGACTATATCAAAGTCATTCATAAAGAAAAAGCTGACTGAGGACTTTCTGGGAATGTTGTAGAGAGGATTCTTAGCAAGAGGGCTGGCACAAGAGACAGAAAGCTGAGTCTGGAGTCTAGAAGAACCGTGTTCAAATCTGGCTTCAGGCCCTTACTAGCAGTAAGATTCTGGGCAAGTCACTTAACCTCAGTTTCTGCATCTGTGAAATGGGGATAAGAATACTTTCTTACCTCCCATGGTTGCTGTGAGATTTAAATGAGATAATAACTGTAATGCATATAGTTAGCTAATGGTATTATGGTTGTTCCAATGTGGGTTGGATTAGATGAGCTCTAGGGTCCCTTCCTACTCTGAGATTCTGTCAGTCTCAGAGCAAAATTCTGCTGTTGATAGTCATCATCATTCTGTTCCTCTGAAGTAAGTGAGAAACAGCTGTCTTAAAAAGGATAAGGGGGCGGCTAGGTAGTGCAATGGATAGGGTACCAGCCCTGAAGTCAGAAGGACCCGAGTTCAGATATGACCTCAGATACTTACTGTGTGACTATGGCCAAGTCATTTAACCCTGATTGCCTCCAAAAATCCCCTGCAACTTATTGGAGCCAAGGGGATAGAAATTATGGGTAGACCTAGAATTCAATGCAGCTACCAAAACTGTTGGTCAGCTTATAGTGGCTGTCACCCTCCATCTTATCTGTCAGCCGATTGTCATTCAGAGAACAACTATTCACTTAGCTTTTCCAAAACAAACCTAGCATCTCCTACCTCTAGTGCCTTGTCCTACCTTGTACCCCATCAGAGGAAGAAGACATGATAGTAGGAAGAAAAGAGAGGCAAAGGATACAACCAGAATCACTACCCCCAGAAAAGAAAGGCTATGACCAACTCTTGGAATGAGTCAGAATACATCAGCAGGAACTTTGGGCCTTGAAATGAACTTTAGACCCAGCAGGAGGAGGAAGAACCACAATCTGACAAGAAATACCCTCCTGCTCTTGTACCCAGGGGATGCCAAGCTCTTGGTCACTGCTTCAGTCTTTCAGTGCTGGGCACCTGAGCTGTCACACACAATAAGTTGACTCTTCTTGATGCAAAAGAGGGTCAGGTGTTTTATAAGCAGAGGGGTGATCTTCCTCAGGTACATCAGACTGGTTTCCCAGGATGATAGAGCCAGAAAGTTCTCAATCAACAAGGCTGCATGGAGCGGGGGAGAGAAATTACAACCAGAAAGATTATAGATTTGGAGGGTTCCAGAAAGGGGACAAGGCAAGGGTATTAGACAGGAGGGGGTCACTCTAGAGGATATGAAGACTGTTGGAGAAAGACTAGTCCAAAACAAAAAAAAACAACCACAACAGGTTTTTCTGATACCAAGAAACTCCTGAAGCATGACTCCTAAGGTGTGTAGCCTCTGTGATCTCTGTCACAGAGGTATTGCAGTAAGAGTTTGGAGATAGAGGAACCGGAAGGTTCATACAAATCCTGTCTCTGCTGCTACCCATTTGGCATTGGGCAAGTCTTTTAACATCTCTAGGCTTCAGTTCTCTCAAGATAAAATGAGGATTGTCACTAAATATTTGTTGATGCCTACTATGGGCTAGGCACCGTGCTAAGCACTGGGGATACAAAGAAAGGCAAAAGACAGGCCCTGTGTCAAGGACTCATAGTCTGATGGGTGAGACAATGATGTGTACAAACAAGCTATACACAAGATAAATAGGAAATAACCAACAGAGAGGAGGTACTAGAATTAAAGGGGATAGGAAAAGGCTTCCTATAGAAGATGGGATTTAGTTGACTTAAAGAAAGCCAGGAAAGGTAGTAAGTAGAAATGAAGGAGAACATTCCAGGTATGGATTATAACCAGTGAAAATGTCAGAAGTCAGAATAAGGAGTGTCTTCTTCAAGAAATAACCAGAAGGCCATTGTCTTCAGGATTGAGGAGTATATGGAAGGGGATAATGTGTAAGAAGAATGGAAAAGTGAGAGGGGCTATGTCATGGATGACTATGAACCACCAAACAGAGGATTTTATATTTGATCCTGGAGGTGATAGGGAATTACTAGAGTTTATTGAGTGGTGTGTGTTGTGTGTATGTGTGTGTGTGTGTGTGTGTGTGTGAGAGAGAGAGAGAGAGAGAGAGAAAGAGACAGAGAGACAGAGAGAGAGGTGGTCAGACTAGAAAAATCAGTTTTGTGACTGAGTAGAGGGATTAGGGTGGGGATAAACTTGTGGTGGGCAAACCAACCAACAGGCTATTGCACTAGTCCAGGTATGAGGAGATAAGGATCTATACTAAGACTGGTGGTAGTATCAGAGGGAAGAAAGGGGCATGATGGACAGATGTTCCAAAGGTGAAATCAATAGACCTTAGCAACAGATTGGATATTGCAGGTGTAGTGGTGAATGATAGATAGTAATGAGTTAAGGATGACACGGTTGTGAGCCTGGAAGACTGGAAGGATGGTAGTGCCAATAATAAGGAAATTGGGAAGAAGGGAACGTTTTGAGGGAAGGGTAATAAGTTCAGCTTTAGACTTACTGAGTCTAAGATGTCTGCAGGATATCCACTTCAAGACGTATAGTAAGCAAATGTGAGTCTTAGGAAAGAGGTGAGGGCTAAATAAATAAATCTGAGAATAATCAGTATAGAGATGGCCAATGAACCCATTGAGCTGATGAGACTGCCAAGGGAAGTGCTATAGAGGGAGAAGAGAAGTGATCCCAGGACGGAGCCCTGGAGGGTACCTATAGTTAAGAAAGATAAACTGGATGAAAACCAGCAACAGAGACTAGGAAAGAGTAGTAAGAGAGGTGGGAGGAGAACCAGGAAAACCTGGAGGCAACAGAGAATCAGAGAAGTGGGTGAGTGACAGTGTCAAAGGCTACAGAGATGTCAATAAAGATTGAGAGAAGGCCATGAACTCTGGCTGTCAAGGGACCACCGACAACTTTGGAGAGAGGAGTTTTGGTTGAATGATGAAGTCCGAAGCCAGACTATATAGAAGGTTAAGAGAGTGAAAAAGAGATGAAGTGTGAGTGCCTATTGTAGAGGGCCTTCTTTAGCTGCTATTTTGTTCATCCTTCATTCTCAAAGAGGATCACCAATGGCATCAGGAGGGTGATATCTTGACTTGCAAGTGAATTGAATTTAAGTGAGGGAGGGCTGTGCAGTCATCAGCCACACCCTCTCCTCCAGAGTCATCCATGTCCAGTGGCAAGACATAGGTCAGGACGACTACTGATGGCCCAGGACACCTTGGCCTCTTTAAGCTAAAATCATCCCCAGGTCACAGTTTGTTTGAGGCAACATCCATTCAGAAGTTAAAGGATAGGTAAGAATTGAGGTAACAAATGACCTAGTTTGCCTTCACAAAAGAATCAATCAGGATGGGGAAGACCCTCAGAGTCTGGCCAGAACAGAAAAAATTTCTGTTTGCACTCACCCCCTTTGTACATCTTTGAGGGCTGTACAATAGAGAGCCAATGGGGTTACAAGGTATTGATCAAAATTTGCTACTGAAGGTAGTTCAAGGTAGCTTCAAGATGGCTCAGGAGCATAAAGATATGTCCTTCTCACCTACCTCTGCTCCTCACACACTTTGTCTTAGAGAGAAAGAGAGAGAGAGAGAGAGAGAGAGAGAGAGAGAGAGAGAGAGGGAGAGGGAGGGAGAGGGAGAGGGAGAGGGAGAGGGAGAGGGAGAGGGGGAGAGAGAGAGAGAGAGAGAGAGAGAGAGAGAGAGAGAGAGAGAGAGAGGAGTATGTGTGTATAAAAGCCACAGGTGGGAGGTAGGTCCTCCTTGAGGCCTTGATTCAGATGCTCCATTGTGAATTCCAGGACCCTAGAGCTTCAGAGGACAGCTTTGGTTGTATTAATTATATGTTAAACTAAAGGAGTTTAGTTACACAAGGCATGAAAGATATGAGATAATAATAGAAGAAGTAAAGATTTTTTGAAGGTAGGGGACACATGGCCATGTTTTAGTTAACAGGCTCGGGAGAGGTTAAAGATAAGTGAGAAAATGAAGGTGATAGAGAGGACAGTCTAGTGGAAGAGATGGGATGGAAAAGATCTTGGCAAAGAGAAGGCTGCTTCATAATGTGAGATTGGTGAAGGAAGATAGAGTGAGAGAAGACTTCTGGGAGACATGGGATAAGGAGGAGAGGGGAAGAGGTAGCTCTTGGAAAATGGCCTCCATTTCTTCAATAAAATAGGAGACAATGTTCTAAACTGAGATGATAGGGAGGAGAGTCATGGGAAATCTGAGGAGAGATGAAACAATTTGGAAGAGCTGCTATGGAATTGTGAGTGATTTAGGGAATTATAGATGGATTACCTAGCAGCAATGATGATCCAGGTGAGGTTATGTAGCAGAAATTTGAAGTGGACTCAGTCAGGACAATTGTATGATTTTCTCCACCTTCATTCAGCAGCACATGTGCAGGAACAAAGGCAGCAGATGATGGGAGAGGTTTGGCAGGACACAATTGGTGATGTGATATTGGCAAGAAAAGAGGATGGTAGAGAGTTGAGCTGGCTCACCAATGAGTCATAATTGGGAAAGGAGGAAAGTATGTCTAATTTAGGGAAAAATAACCCAGGAGAGAAATGAAGGGTCAAGGGATTAGAGTAACAGTGTTTGGTAGGGGTTGATATTGGAAGACAGAGGAAGAGATGGAAATCCAACAGATTTTGAGCAGCTAATAGAATTTCAAAGTTCATGAACATGGAGGTTAGATACATTTATGGGTGATGACAAGATCAAGGTACGAGCATCTTTCTGTGCTATTGAGTATGGGGTACCTTAGGAAAGGAGTAAATTTAGGAACTGAGGTTAGGTTTGAGCTGTTATCAGTATATATGTAGAAGTACCCTAGCATGAGGCCAGGAGTTGGAGAGAAGAGAAAGATTGTGAACCAGGCACTGAACACATTCAGGTAGGAAGGAGCGTATCCTAGAAGTCTGTAGATAATAGCGACTAAGATTTTGATTGGGTGGGTAGGTATACCTTACATGAACCCCAAAGGAGTTAATGGTGGTAGGAAGAGAACCTGTAAGTGCCAATATGGAGCACAGAGTATTCCCCACCCTTGACCAGTCGTTCTAGGGAATGAGTGAAAATGAAGCCAGTATAGGAAAGGTGGCTGGGGTGGCTGTGTCCTCAGAGGGGAGTCAAGTCTCAGTGAGAATGAAAAAACAGAAGGAATGGGAAAGAAAATGATTTAAGATAAAAGCCAAGTTTAGGGTTTGTTCTTGTTTTTTCTTTAATGTATGGCATAGACATTACAGAAGGCACAGAAAGGGTCTAAGATGACCTCAAAGGCTCTGACTAGATTTAAGTCTATACTCCTATGATAGAGTAGAACCAAACCTATACAGTCATGAGTCCCTGAAATATTTAAACTACTTTTTCAAAATAACAAATAGTTGTGTTTTCATCAGTGTGCTTACTTCCTCCGTGGATGTAAATTCCAGCCCCTTCACACCTGAGGAGATGACCTTCATGAGGGACATGGCCAAGAATTACACCAAGTGGGCACCAGTCTTTTGGAATCGAGCATCTCCAAAATTAATTTTGGTCCTCAGAGGACAGACAAACATCCTAGGACTGAGTCTACTCTTTCAACTTTTTCCATCTTGGTAGAATTTTCCATAATTTGCACTTCACAGGAAGAGCCTTTGAGGACCCAGTTCCATGGGGACACAGATCTGGACCTGGAAGAGACTTCAAATTGACAATTATGATAATATCAATAAAAATAATAATACATGCAAAGGTGTTAATCTTGATGTATTTGACCCCAGAGAGCAGAGATGCAATGGGTGAATATTGAAGGAAAACAGATTCTGGTCCATTATTAGAGCTATCCAAAACCAAAAATAATGGACTGTCCAAAGGAGTGCAATAGTAAATTTTCCATCAAGTAAATAATCACGGTAGCTGGCATTTATATAGCTCTTTAAGGTTTGAAAATCACCTTGTAAAGGAAGGAAATGTGGTTCATTTACAGTTGAGGAAACTGACTTGCCCAAGTTCATGCAGCTAGTAAGTGCCTGAGGCTGAATTTGAATTCAGGAATTTCTGACTCCAGGTACAACATGTTATCTATGGCGTCCCCTAGCTTCCTCAGAGACCATGTAGTCCAGACCCCTCTTTTCATAGAGGGTCCAGGGAGATAAAGTGATTTTCTCAAGGTCACACAAATGATGTCTAAAATGGGCTTGGAATCCTGCTCCTTTGACTCCATACTCAGTTCCACTGTGCCATGCCTCCGTATCACCATAAGGTAACGTACAGAAGCATAGAGAGAGATTGTAGTAGGGGAAGTGTGTGTGATTCCTTGAAGATTGGAGAAAAAAATATGTAAAATATACATTCACTCTCAATCATGGCATCGTCAACCTGGAGCTTAAAGGGGTTCTTAGAGATCAACTAGCCCAGTTTTTGCATTTTATAGATGAGGTAACTGAGCGTTAAAGAGACAAACTTTCCCAAGATCACAGAAGTAACAAATAGGAGGAATAGTTTTTAAACTATTTTAATAATGAATATAATATATAATTTATAACATATTATATAATAATTTATAATGCATAATTCATTTATAATTATATAACAAATAATAATATATAATTATGATATAAGTTATAGAATATATCATATATTATTTATATAATATATAATAACATTGTATTAATATATAAAATATAAAACATTATACATAATTTATATAATAATATTATTTAAATTATCTTGAAGTCATATCTTTCAAGTTATCATCAAGCACTCTGTCCATTATACCATACTGCCTCTGAAGAATATGGTGCAATGGAGAAAACTCTGAACTTGTACATATTCAGCTATACTTCAAACCCTGGCTCTGCCACTTACTATCTTCATGACCTTGGGGAAGTCACTGAATCTCTCTGAGCTAGAGTTTACTCATCTGTAAAATGGGGTTAGTAATATTACTACTGCTTATCCCATAAGGTTATTGTGGCAAAAGCATGTTGCTACCCTTAAAGTGTGATCAAAATATCAACTCATTTATTCAAAAGGGTCAATGGAATTTACAGAATTGCAGGAATAAGAATATTGGTTGTTTATGTTTGCACATCATCTTTTCATAGAGGTCTTTCTTATAAATGCCTATTAAGACCCATTCTGCTGCAGTAGAGGAGATCAGGTTCTCAGAATCCCATGAAAAGGTAATCCTCCTTGACATTCTTCCTCAGACTTCCTCAGAAGAGAAGAATTTCTCTTGACCTTCTGGTCCTAAAGCCCAAATCCAGAATCCTGAAAAGCGATGGAGGCTAGCATACAATACTTTGAAGCTAAGAATGTCTGTAGAACCAGGTGGAGGGTAAATTTCAGAGGGCTACAGGGGCAGGAATTACCCTTCACAACAAGCTAAGGGGAGAGGGGGAAACAGGGAAACATTTATGAAGCACCTGTTGTCTACTAAACCCTCTGCTAAGTGCTTCTATGTTATTTCATTTGAATCTCACAACAACCCTGAGAGGCAGATGCTGTAATTATCCACATATTTGGTGTTATTGCCGTTTAATCATTTTCAGTTACATCCAACTCATCACCACCCCTTTAGGGGTTTTCTTAACAAAGATACTGGAATGGCTTGCTATCTGGCTCATTTTACAGATGAGGAAACTGAGGCAAACAGAGTTAAGTGACTTAAGCAAAGGTCTCACAGCTAGAATGTATCTGAGGCTGGATTTGAACTCAGGAAGAGGAGTCTTCCTGACTCCAGGCCTGGGCACTCTATCCTCTGCACCACCTAGCTGCCCTTATCACCATTTTATAGTTGATGGAAATGAAGAAAATAGAGGTTAAGTGAATTGCCCAGGGTCACAAAGCTACTTAAGTATTTGATGTCACATTTGAACTCAAATCTTCTTGACTCCAGGCCTGGAGCTCCATCCACTGTGCCACCGAGGGTTCTTATAGAAGCAATCTGATGGGGGAGGGTGACAGTTATTTGGGTGGAAGAGAAGAAGAAAAAGGAAAGAATCATTGAAGGAGAGAGGCAAGATTTTCAACGGAATGCCTGAAGATACAGTATCTGTGACTGCTTTAAGAGATAACCTTCACTTAAAGGCCTACTCTGAGACCTCCTCCTGCTGTAGAGGGGACACTGTGTTTTCCATGGGAGGGTATATCATAAGCTCTGGCAATTCCTGCCAAGTTAAAAAGACCTGCTTCAAGGCAGGTACTCTGATGGACTTACATCTGTGTGGTGAAATGCATAGAGTTCTAGTCTTGGAGTCAGGAAGACCTGAGTGCAGATGCTGTCTTAGATACTTTCTAGTTGTGGGACCCTAACCTTTCTGTACCTCAGTTTCCTCAGCTATATAACAGGAGTGTTGGACTAGATGCCTCTAAGATCTCTTCTAAATCTAAATCCTAATTTAGAAAGGCTCATCACCAGGATGGCTGCACCATAGTGACTTTTATTCCACCATCATGCTGGAAGACTATGCACTAAGTTGTAGAGGGGTCACAGTCAGCATGGCTGAAGGGAGGACCCAAACCAATGACTACTGAGCCTTTTCTCAACAAGAGCAGGCCTTCTTATTCTTTTTCTGGTTTGGGGGCTGCTTGGGCAGTCTGATGAAGCCTGTGAACCCCTTCTCAGAAGCATTATAAAGGAAACAAACTAAATTTAGATGAACCTATCCAAACATTTTAAAAAATAATAATTTCATGGCCCAAAGTATAAGAACCCTTGAACTAGATTTCTGCCTTTGAGGTCCCTTCCAGCTCTGCATCTATAATCCTATTATGTACTGAAATTTAAAGCCTTCATCTGGGTATTAGAGATTATGCCTCAAGGAAATCAAAGTGGTAGTTTCTCTTTGGATAAAGAACCAAAAATAGTCAGTCATGTGTAGGGGCTTTTGGCTGAAATAATTTTTCAGTGTTTTTCTTCCCTTTCTATTTTACAGAGTAACAGACAACATGGATGAGACCTTAGACAAGCTAATGCTTCCAAACATGTGAAGAAAAAAATTGTTTACACCGATGGGGTATTAAACAAATAGACAAGAACTACCCGGTAGCCAAGACTATACCCATGTATTTTAAAGCCATTATTCAAGATTTCTTACTTGACAGTTCCTAGATGACCCTGTCGAAAATCTACAATATATGCTGCATTTAATGACAACTGTAGATGTCAAACTAGAAGGAAAGAACTATGAACATATATTGTTTAAAGAGAAAAATCAAGGAACCACTTTCAGCAAGTCAAGCAAAGATGTGTCTTGGGCATGGAACCAAAGTTACAATGGAACAATATTCCCCTGCTGTGCAGGGAGGTCGTTTTAATGTAACAACAATACCCCATGAAAAACCAGTTCTAATAATCTAAAAAAACATCATTTTAAAAAAAAAGGGAGGGAGGGAGGAGGGGAGGTAACAAGCACGACAAATGCCCTACAAACTATGAGGAGCTATTTACAATAAAATATTAAATTTGAAACGTCTGGTTTCTTACTATAGGGATTCTCTTTTCTTTTTTCCTTTCCTTCCCCTCCCCACTCTCAATAGTTTTTGGTTATTATTTTAAACTCAGGAACAGTGACAGCTGCAATGTGAACATAAGGAGAAACTCAATCTTTCTTTTCCTTCCGCAACAAGAGACAGATCCTGTACTCTGTGTGGGAGACAGCTGGAAAGTGAATTATGGCAACAGGAGCCAAACCCACCACTAGGCTAAAGACCCACAGCATCACCAATGAGGGACATTTGCTGCAACATCAGGATTCTTGACAATGCTTGCCTCATTGCCCCTCCTGGAAGAATAGACAACATCTGGCTCTTTGATTCTAAAGATCAAGGAAGATCAGACCCTGAATCCTTTCTCCTCCAGCATGGTTTTAAAAAATTCATAACCGGAATACAACTCATCCTCAAGGTCAGAAATCATCTCGATGTATAGGAAGCCCAAACTCTGGCTGTTAGGATACTTCTTTAAGCTAGTTGCTAAGAAGAAATTTCAATGATTTCAGTAAAGACAAAGAAACACAACCTTTGCAATGAGGGAGTCTATGCACAGTGAAGTTTACTACGAGGATGAAACAAAGGTTTTTGAAAAGGTAACTCATACCCCTTTAAAAGCATCACTGGTGCAGCTATGAGATGTTGTTCCCTTGCTGTTTGGAGTGATGACACTTCACCCAGATAAGCCACCATCTCAAGGTGGCGCCATCTTGGAGAATGTATGGAAAATGCATTCTTAAAGACATTTTAAGTAGCTCAGTATCCTAGAGACAAATGGATGATTGATATGTTCTTCCAGGTCATATAGTTCTGTGCTCTGGGTTTTAGTATTTTTTTAAAAAAAACACATGAATGCTTTTGAGAGGCTAATTTTATAGTTCATTTACTGTATATAACAAAACAACCTCAACTTTTCAAATCACTCAGTTTTTATTTAAGGGGTTAAAATCATCATATATAGAGATGGTGTATATTTGGGCCAAGATCTCTATAGAATTCTCTACAAAATGCTCTTTTCTCTTAGTGCTGCATGGGACAAGTATCTAGCTCCTCAGCTTTAATTCAGGTCAGTGTGGAGGCAGAAAAGACAGAAAGGGCATATAGCTATGGGATTGGTAAGAGCACATGCCTGAGAATCTGGAGTTTTTTGTTATTATTGTTTTCTCAGCTCAATCACCTCCTCAGGCTCCCTTGGCCCATCACTTAACCTCTCTGTGCCTCAGTTTCCCCATGTGCAAAATGGGGATAACAATTGTGCTTGTTCATCAAGTCCTTTGCAGTTCTGGGACAAAAAAAAGGTGCTTTTTAAAAAAGTACCAAGTGCTATATAATTGTTCTAAATGCAATATCATTTGATTTGGGATTGAGAGGGAGGCGCCTTTTTTTGACACAGCATCAGTTGAATGTCAGCAAAAGTACTATGGTACTGAAGTATTTCCATAAGACTGACTAGAGGTGTCACTAGCAATAAATTATGGCAAACCCAATGTCAGAATCCTTATCCTTATCCCATCACATATATGCCATGCATGTTCTTGGGCAAGATAGAAAAGCTTGCCACTGTAATGATAAGTTTCAGCAATCCCTAGTATTCCTTCACTATGTATATATATTTCACAAAGTAAGAAAAAAACTTGTATATGACAAAATAAAACAAACAAGCCCTGCCTTTTTAAAGATGGGAACCAAACCTAAAAAGCCAAGTAATGTGTGCTACTGGATACAAAGAGAAGAATGACTCAACCCTGCCCTTCTCCTAAATTCCCTCCTCCTCAAAAGAATAGTTTCCACCCCAAGCCAAGGATTGACATGGCTTCTCTAAGCTGCTTGAAAGACCATTGCAGTGACACTGATGTGGGGTTGGGAGTGAGGGGATTGGAGAAGCCCACCCTTTGTTGAATAGATCCTATGCCCTAGCAATGCCTCATTCCATTTGTGTTTGAATAGAGCTGGGTATTTTCCTAATTCTCCTCTATACCTTAGTCTTTCCCCTTGGAGGCAATGCAAATTCAAATACCACCCAGGTTAGAACAGTGCCACCAGTCCTAGACTTGAAGTCAAGACAGCTGGATTCAAATCCCAGCACTACTACTCATTACCTGTGTGGCCTTGGATAAATCATTTCATTGTAGAGCTTCAGTTTCCTTGTTTATAAGATGAAGTTTGGGGAAAATTGATATGTGAAGTCTCACTCAAATGAAAATCCTATGATTCTTCCTACATCTACCAGTATAAGCCCTCACCAAGGAGTGAGTTGAAGCTTTGACCTTCTCAGTAGAGACAGACTCAGGTAGAAGGAGAAAAAACAAAATTTTTTGCCTTATACTGTTGCCCTAACCTTTACACTCTCAGTAATGTGATCCTGATCATCTATACGTATATAATAGATGGGAAGCTTGAGTCTTTCAATAACATATATGAAATATTAAATGAATCAGAGGAAATCCTCCCATGTATTGGATGTATCTTGTAGAGGATTTGTAAAAAGACATAGAGGAGCATTGCACTTAGGATAGTTATCATGCATAGGTTCCAATCCAGTCTTGGAGAGAATGCCCACATGGATAACATCATAGCTTTCTTAAAGAAAAGGACATGTTGATTGAACCCTCAATTCATTGAATTTGTGGGAAGTCATGGAAAAGAACTGCACAAAATGGACATCTGTGGATAAGTCACTATCAACATCTGGGGTAGAAATACCCATATTGATGAGATTATGGGTCCCTTGGAATATTAGAATTATCTGGTTGACACTCAGGTCATCCATCTATTTTCCCCCACTCTTCCTCCATGAACCCACCTTATTCTTGTATAGAAATCATCATCCTTCTTAGATCACACACACACACACACACACACACACACACACACACACACACACACACACACACAAAGATTTCTCCATGGATACTGTAGAATCAAACCTACCCATTAAAAATTATCATACAAGCCTTCTAGGGATTACTTGGAGACTTTCAGAAGAAGGGACCCTTTCCCTAACATAGCTAGGGAGTTTCTCAAGGCAGTGGTCTAAAAAATATGTCCTCTTTATAGAAGTTGGCTTGGAAAGTTAGAAATTAAATTTACAATACTATATATGACCCAAAGATTTGGTCAAGCTCATTTAACTCCAGCCTGTTTTCATATCTCACAAAACATCTCTGTCTCTGCCCTGACCATTCATAGCAATACAGAAACACACTAAGGCCAAATGAGTCTTTGAATTATATGTGTTTCTGCCACAATGGGGAAAGATAGTACCAATTACATTAAGTTGACTAGCTGGCATTTTTGTAAAGTTCTGATGTGTATTTTCATTAGTGAAGAGAACCCTAAGTGATGCAGCTCAGTAACTTTTCTGTAACTTCATGGTCTTAGTTGATTGGAGTGGTGGCATTTTAAATAACTTATCCAAGGTCATACTGGTAATGTGTATCAGAGGCAGGATTTGAATCCAGATTGTTCTGACTCTGGGTCCTAATGCTCTATATACCACACCACAGTGCCACTCATCTTTTATCATATAGCTTATATCTATTCTTATACCATCTAATCCATCCCTGTCCTTTGCAGCTCATATCTATTTCTTGTTTTTTTTTGGGGGGGGGGGATCTTTCTGTGAGGCAATTGGGATTAAGTGACTTGCCTAGGGTCTGAGGTCAGATTTGAACTCAGGTCCTCCTGACTCCAAGGCTGGTGCTGTCATCTCTTATTTCTTTATCTTTTCCTCTCTTGAAGTGTGTGCCCCTGAGTGTGCAGTCTTCACTCTCATCATTTTCAGCATTCATTCCCATCTCTTTTTTTTAGTGAGCAAATCATCTTTTCTTTAAAAAGAGAAGAAAGAGAAAGAAAAGCTTTGGGGTAATTTGGTAAAGGAAGCATTGCACGTGCACATAAATGAAGCCCCCAAATCAGCGTATTTTAAACTGAGGAAAGATGAAAACCTTTTAAAGTAATTGCACTTTACTTCACTACTGAATAGCATTGCTCAAATTACATCAATTGCCTACAAAAACCATTTGAAAATGATACCCAGATCATTCTATTCAGAGCTATTTTTAGAGCATGCAGAAAGAATTTCCAAGTCTCCTTTAACCAGTGCCAGATGACTAAAGTCATTGGCAGCAGTATGGGTTTTGTTTTTTCAGAGAGGCTCATTTTGCTTTGTTTGATTTGAAATGCCACCTTCATCAATGACTTCTCACCCAGATGGTATTAGAAGCATGTTTCTCCCACTTTCATGTGTCATAGATCAAATGAAAAAGCATGTATGTTTGGCATATGTGTGTCAGTAAAGCCTGTGTTTATGTCAATGGGGAAAGTTCAAAAATAACTATTTAGTGAATTGCCAATGAATTTGTTGATGCAGTGTTTATTTCTTCTCAACTTGTTTGGAAGAATCTCTAGACAATATATGCCCTTGTTCTTATGCCCCATCATTATCTCTTTCAAGTTGTGAACTTTGTCTTTGTTCTGTAAATTCTCTGTGTATGTTCCCAGTGTTTCTCTTCTTTCCATATTGAACATGAGTATGTTCATGAAATCTACCTAGCATTCTCATATTTCTCTTTAAATTATTTGATTTATCATTTGAGGTTTTTACCCCAAAAATGGATGGAAATATCTGTGATTTGTTCTTTCTTTTCCAAATATTTAGCATTCTACCCATTCTGCTTTTAAAAACATTAATCACACACCATTTCTACTATAAAAAAGAAGCACTGGGGTACAGGAGGAAGGGAAATTTGTCTCAGGTGGGCTTTGTATCCTCCACTGTCCATCCCTTTGTTCATTCAACAACCTTTTACTGAAAGTCTACTATGTACTATTCTAGATTTACAGTTGCCAAATTCATTCTGTGATCTCTGGTAGCTTACATTTTCATCAATACTTATAGGTATCCCTAAAATAGAAAAAGGTCTCCAGCACATTTGGATAGATCTTTTATGGAAGATATGTAAAAATATGGATAAGAGCTGCATGAGATGAGAGGGTGAGGAGTCATATGTTCTGTATCTCTGGGGTAGGGAAAGAGGTGGATATTTGTGTATACATACTGTGAGATCATAAATCTATTGAAATATAATATATTTTACAGATTTGGGGTTACCTCTCTAGGCAGACAACGACATAAATGCCATCTTGATTTAGTCTGATATTAGTTGATTCTTCCTGGCTGGAACCTCATAAACATTAACAAAGCTTTACTCTTCATTGGTAGCCTTAGTTTCTGAGGATAAGACAGGATAGTGGGACCTTGGCAGGAGAAAGATTTTATTTTGGTCACCTGCCTGATAAAATTTCACTCCTATGATATCTTTCATTTTGAGTGCCCTCCTTAAATCCATTTTCTGCTAGCTTTAGCACTAAAGCTTAGTTATGATATTTGCTGGTACCTTTAAATGAGAGTATGGAAAGGATGACAAAAATAATTTTGTCTAAGACTTAGCCTGTCATAGAAACTTAGAGCATCCTGATGTGCATCACAAAATGTATAAAGCCCTGAGCATGCATTTGCATGTGGTCATCGTTATTCAATATGTTGGGAGAGAGGGGGAATCTCTGCTAGCAATGCAAAGCATAACTATTCTCCTCTAAAGACTGAGTCCTAGCCCCCAACAATATTAAACTGTTTTGCACAAACTGTGCCTCTAACTCATTGGTTCTTACTAACTGTATTAATTTTCTACCATTAGCCAGAACAAAGGAAGTTCCCTTTTTACACCCATTCTGTATATAGCTCATCCAGATGTAAATAGTAGGATGGTGTTAGCACCGACAAAGGTGTACTTCAGTCCGGGTGTCAAGGGCTTAGGGAAAGAGCTCTTCTGATGCTGTCACATTAAGCCACAGTTTGATTTTTGCATCTAACCTTTTCTTCCTGGGGTAGGTATCCTGTCTTCCTCCCCTTTCCCTGCTTCTGTTATCTAGCTGGTATTCCCAGAGGGTCACAGAGACAGTATCCAGCTAATTATCTCCCTAACTAATCATATCCATCCACTAGAGGACCTTGCCAGTGTTTTGTATGCTTGAGGAAGGGAAAAAAGGAAGGTCACCATTTTCAGAGGAAGACGAGATGAACTCACACAGGTCAGAATGCCCGTATCTTCTCTCCCACAGACTTCCAAATCATCAAAATGCAGGGAGGATTCAGGCACGCTTCTACATCCCATGCATAACAGGGGATTTCTGGCATTTCCATTGTTTTGAAACCTTGGTTTCACAGGTGCCTATTGCATTGAAGTAGCAAGTTGGTTTGACCTCTCAGAGCTTCTATCTAATCAGCTGCCTCAAGCAGGGAGGCTGAAAGGAATCAGTTGGGTTTTTTCTTATTCTTTTCCTTAGCATGCCTACCTGATCCTATCCTATGTCTCCTAATGGAAGAGAAATGTAAATTGCTCTCATCAGCAGAATGACCCTTTTAAAGTACACTGGAGATGTATATGTACTGTATGCATTAACATGTAGAAGGAACCTCCTTATTGTAAAATTTTATGAATGGTTATTTTTTAATTTATGTATTTACTATAGGACTCAATGAACTCTGGTGTTTTAGTTTGTATAAAAATAAAACTGCTACATTTTTTTTAAAACCTCAGCTTACCTTTCTTGCTTGTCTGTAATTCAATTCTAATCTGTTCAAGGCTGACTGTGTCAAGCAGATGCCTAATTAGAGCTGTCACAGATCAAACTTCTGGTTTTTGTCTGTGGCCAGACTCTTTAATATTTCTGAGGTACTCCTTTCCATTCACTTTCCTGTACTCCCTCATTTAATTTCTGCTCCTTTTCCTAGCGCCATTGGACTTGAGAGTTCCCAACCTTGACCTATCTCAAAAATGAAGAACTAAAAATCTTGCAATCTTTACTAAGCATTACCATAGGAGATGTTCAAAACAGAAAGGTCAGTAATGCCTTTAGAGATGCTACAGTCTCATTGGGAAGCTGATTTCCATGCAAAAAAAAAGTAAAAAAAGAAGAAACAGTATAAGATAAAGTATTCATAGGATATGTTACAAATAGTAGGCCTATGCTAAATCTGACGAAAGAAGGAGGAGCTGCAAAAATGCCTTATGAATCTTTTTGCCAAAGAACTCCAAAGATATCATGAATATATAAAGTTCAAACACAATGGCTCCTATCAAATCTCTTAACTAGGAAAGGAAATATATGCCCTTAGATTAGTTTGTTGTTAGAGTTAATAAACTCTGCCTTACTGCTCCACTAGTGATACTGTGTTGTCCAGAGATGTCAGTGGGGCAAAATCTTCCCTTTGCAGCTCCTCCTAAGGCAAGGTAGTATTCCCAAGAAAGAAAACCACTGGGGGCTTCTTCCCCATTCCTTTTGAAATATGGATTATATTTGTGAATTTATATAAACTATCTACATACATATCCTAGCTGGAAATATTTCAAGTACAATTCCAATGACAGTTAGTGTGATCTTTTGAAAGAGGACAGTCTAAGTGTGAAGATGTTTACAATCCACAGCTTAGGTACTAGGTGATGAATTCTTTGTTTATAATAATACATGAAAAGAACAAAAATAAACATTGGTCCTGTGAGATGCCCTTAAGTGGATCTAAAGTGATGGTGGTCAACTGACAGAAAGAAAAGGTTAAAAGGTGCTAAGAGTCACTTAGGTTTTATACCACCTATTAACATTAGCTTAAGTGTTAATATGTGGCAGTTAGTCACAGTGCATAGAATACCCAACTTCAAGTCAGGAAGACTCTACTTCCTGGGATAAAAATCTGGCTTCATACACTTATTAGTTGTGTGGCCCTGACCGAGTCACTTAACCTTGTTTGCCTCAGTTTCTTCATCTGTACAATGAGCTAGAAAAGGAAAGAGACATTCCAGTCTCTTTACCTAGAAAACCCTAAATGAGGTCAAGGAGAGTTGGGCATGACTGAAATGACTGAACAAAGTGAAGTTTAATAATCTAAATGTGAGGTCTTTGCTTATTGAGTTCACAACTATGATTCTGAAAACTGAACCACATCCACACTGACATCCTACTATAAATTAAATGACAAGAGTAAGGAAGTTGTAGTTCAATGTCTAACAAGATATCTTGGAGAGGAATATAAAGAAGAAACATCACTTCATGGGACAATGGGTCCTCTTACTCTGTAGTACTCATGATGAAGACAGACAAAAGTATCATGAAGATAATTGCATTTAATGTGCCAACGCTTGTTACAAAGCCCGACACACAAGTGGATAATAAATGTTTGCTGACTTTATTGGACAGGACAAAAAGGCAGGAAATTTTATAAAGAACTTGACAAGAGTCTCCAAACTAAGTCAACATACACTTTGATGCCTAAGGTAAGGATGGTGAAAAAGAAATTGAAACAGTAGTTTGGAATCAAGAAATGAATGAGGTCAAATATATGTACACTGCTCAGAAGATTCATATCTAAATATTTTAAATACTGTCTTCAACAAGTATCAGAAGATTCTTGGTATGACAACCACCAGAATATGTATGAAATGAAAGGAACTTTATCTTAACATGCAGGAGATGGCTGGTTAACTGATGTGGGAATCATTTCTATCTATTTGCATTCAAACCACCCACTAGTTGTCAGAAAGATCAATTTCAATGCCAAAGTAGAAGAAACAATAGAGATAAGAAGATGTGCAAATATTTAAGTTCAAGCTGTTACCACTTAATAATGAGAAATAGACAAAGGAAAAAAATAATCTGAGTGATTAGCTGATGGTTGTCATTTCTTACAAAAACTTAAGCAATGTTAAATCCTCACCATAATAAAGAGGCCCAAAGAACCCAGAAAATATTCTAATCAATGAACATGAGTTCTCTGTCAAGCAGAGACTCAGAAGTAAGGGGCAGCACAGGTACAAAGAGCAAACTCATTTGGAGAACATTTATAGAAGGGTATGGTAGAAGCTAATGATTACAACACAAAAGTGTAAAGTAATAGAAGGGAAAATGAGATGAGTCTGCAGAAAATTCAATATGAGATCCAACTAAGGTCTGGGTATTCCAAGAGCACTTAGAGACAACATTAAAGGAATTGCTAAACATTGGCAGAAAAAGGAACATGTACCAGCTATTCTCTAATAATCTAATTTCATCATTGATGGTAAAGAATCACTACATTTGTAATCAAATACTTCAGTATTCAATGTGCAATATGAATAAGTGGAGATGACATGTATGAAACTGGAGTCAGAAAGAATGACTGGATTCAATAACCCCTAAAGAAATATGGACTGGAGGTGCCACAGCTTTCAAAAGTTTGAGGGGTCATTTTTCAAGATCACAAAGAGAATATAAATGAATTATTAGGAAAATCACATTACCCAAATTTGTGATCAAGAGGGCACCAGGAATTCCCTACTGTGAAGCCAACATTCTCATCTCTGTAAAACACTGATGAGAATGACTTAAACATAATACAAACAAGGGTCAGGCTGACTTTCATAGATGGTTGGTTTCCTAAGGCAGATCAGATCTTCTGGAACACAATTGGCTAAAAGGTAGAGAGGATGCAAGATGCCATGGTGTTGTTTATAGTATTTGACCTAGTAAAACAAAAAACATAAAACTTTTTTTCTGGCAAGAAATGCCCTGTGTAAATGCTAAGATCGTGTAAGAATCCTTCACAGCTACTACCATAAAGATAGTTTTCATTGAAATATCCTAAACAGGCATAAAATAAGGAGACACACTAACCAATATAAATTTTAAAAATCACATATCACACAATTAGTATGTCTAAAGTCCTGTGCCAGGTTTTAGGAATGGAAATGGAAAGGTAAAACAGTCCCTGCTCTTAAGAAGTTCACATTCTAGTGAAAGATACAATACATTTAGGAGATTTCAGCAGCAAATCAGAAAGAAAAGCTCCTTGGTCCTTGGGGTACAGAAATACAGTAAATGACACTGCATCTTCTTTAAAATAATTTCCATTGTCAGTTTCTGATGTCCAGCCATTTGGCCAAGAATTCAATGGTGAGAGTTTCCCATACCTGTGCTTTAGTAGCTGAAGCTTCTGAGGAGGTAAGGACTTGTACAGCTGTAGAGGAAATTGCCAGTTCTACTATACACAAAAGCTTTTTCTTTAGACTTTTCTGGAAGCAAAGTTCATGGCCTGGGAAGTAAGGAAGAGAGGTGGTGCTGTTCCTGGGACTCAGGATTACCTGTTGAGAAAGGTGATCAGTTATTGGTGTCAGGGATGTTGAGCCCATTCCCCACAACATTTGCTTCCCAAGATAGAAGGGGAAAAGTTGAACACAGGGCTAGATGTCTGGGAGGTGCTGCTATTCCTGGGTCTCTTAGGTTCAAGGTCCTTTATTATTTCCACCAGAATCTGAGGAGTAGTTCTCAACTATCTAAATATTTTCCTTAATCAGTGAATTAGGCATGCAATTTAAAAAACCACCCCTCTAGCAAAGCAACAAATCAAAATAGTAGCAACAACCATAACTGAATACCAAAATACAAAGTCTAGGAGAAAAAAATCAAAGTTCTCTCTCTCTCTCTCTCTCTCTCTCTCTCTCTCTCTCTCTCTCTCTCTCTCTCTCTCTTTCCTCTCTCTGTCTCTCTCTTTCCTTTCCTCTCTGTCCTCTCTCTCTCTGCCTCTCTCTTTCTGTCTCTCTGTGTGTCTCTCTCTCTTTTCTCTCTCTCTTTCTCTCTCTCTTCTCTCTCTCTTTCTTTCCCTCTTCTCTCTCTCTGTCTCAGTCTGTCTCTGTCTGTCTCTGTCTCTCTGTCTCTCTCTCTCCCTCTCTCTCTCTTTCCCATGGAGGTGTCACTATCTCTTCACTGGCTCCATGCCTGCCCTCAGACTTCTTGTGAAGCCTAAAATCAAGAAGAGGACCAAAAAGTTTATCCAACATGAGTCAGACAGATATGTAAAGATCAAGTGAAACTGGCGTAAACCCAAAGGCATTGACAACAAAGTGAGAAGATGATTCAAGGGCCAGATGTTGATGCCCAGTATTGGTTATGGAAGAAATAAGAAGACAAAACATGTTGCCAAGTGGATTCGGGAAGTTTTTGGTGCACGATGTCAAAGGGCTAGAAGTACTGATGTGCAACAGATCTTTCTGTGCTGAGATTGCTCACAGTGCTTCCTCTAAGAACCAGAAAGTCATTGCTGAGAAAACAGCTCAGCTAGCCATCAACATTACCAATACAAATCCTAGATTGAGGAGCAAAGAAAATGAATTAAAAATCACACATTTTTATTTGTGTTAAATAAAGCTCAAAATACTAAGAAAAAAGTCAAAGAAGAAACAAAATTTAATGTAATATGTATATGGTTGATTAATAAGACAATTAGCTTTTTAAAATAATTTAAGTAGTTTTCATTTTAATTCTAAAATTTTAAAAATAAACTAATAAAAGTGAACCACTGACTAATATGACTTTAAAAGAGGATATCTCCTTCCTCCTACCACCTGCCAGAGCTTATTCTTGCTGACTGACCAGAGTCCACAAATCTTCTGCTCCCAGCTTCTTCCCTTTTGAAAATACTAAGAATAATGTCCTCACATCAAGTTTTACTGGAGTCAATCATCTGCCATGCTTGAGACAGATCATACTCAGATTGCCCTTAGGCCTAATAATCATGAAGTCCACATTTACAAGCAGAATGGGAACTAATGGGTGAAAGCCTATGAACTGAAGGAACACAGTAGACACATCATAGCTATTGACTGGACTCCCAAGAGTGATCGAATTGTAACTTGTGCTGCAGAGTGCAAAGGCCATGTCTGGAGTCAGAAAGATGGCACCTGTAAACCAATCCTGGTAATCCTGAGGATGAACCATGCAGCCACCTTTGTGAAATGCTGTCCCCTGGAGAATAACTTTGCCCTCAGGTAGTGGAGCCTGATTGATTTCCGTGTGCTACTTGGAGTCTGAAAATGACTGGTGGGTGAGCAAACACATAAAAAATGCAATTCAATCTACCGTCCTTAGTTTGGACTGGCACCCCAAAAATGTTTTGCTGGCTGCTGGGTTTTGTAACTTCAAACGCAGCTTAAGTCATCCATGGGGCATCAAGACGCCTTTTGGTCAACTGATGTCAAGAGTTTGGTGCTACCAGAAGTGGTGGTTGGGTCCATGGGGTTAGGTTCTCTTCCAGTGAGAACCACCTTGCTTGGATCAGTCATGATAGTTCTCTAACAGTTGCCGATGCCTCCAAAAACATGATGGTTTCACAGCTGAAAACAGAGTTCCTCCTACTCCTGAGTATGCTGTTTGTCTCTGAGAACAGTGTGGTGGCTGCTGCCCAATGCTATCTAATTATAATGACCATGGCTCCGTGACCTTCATCTCCAAATTAGACATTCCAAAATAGTGCCCACAGAGCAACATCTCTGCCACGGAAGCCTCCGCAACATGGTCAAGGGAAGAGCCATGTCTGAGGATCTCCACACTGCTCTAAACACACTGCACCAAAACAGCATCACTCAAGTGTCTGTTTATGAAGTGGACAAACAAGACTGACACAAACTTTGCACCACTGGCGTTGATGGAGCAAGGACATTCTGGAATTTCAAGTCTTTCGAGTCTTCGATCCAGGGGCTATGAATCATGTGAAGCTGTACTTCCCTTCTCTAGCACGACAGACACTTGACACAATGCAGCTCCAGAATCTGCATGGAGACGGACAAGATGCTACCTCAAGTCAAAACTGAGAAAATACCCTTGCAAATATTTTGTTTTGGATTTTTTGAATGTAGTTGATGAAGGTATTTGTTTTTTTAAATCAGCAGTGATGTCTTTTTAATTGGCTAGTTCATTCCATCCTTGACCAAAGCTGCTTTTTAAGTAGTTTACTGTGGGAAGTTATTACTCTAAATTAAAGGGGGATTTTATGTAAATTGCCTGCTAGAAATTTTTTTTTAAATACAGGAAATTAAAAAAAAGAAGAAATCCAAATTTTCATAATAAAAAAATGAAAAAGAACTTATAACAAATAAATGGAAAACAAAAGAAATTATTAGAAACTATGTTGCCTGATTATTTGCCCATAAAACTGATTGTTTAAATGAAAGGAATGAATTTTCATAAAAATATAAAAGATGTAGATTAATCGAACAAGGAACAGACTATTTGAACAACCTAGTATAGGAAGAAAATTTGCGCAACCTATAAATGAACTCCTAAAGAAAGAAAAATCCAGGACCAGATGGATTTATAATTGAATTTCATCAAATATTTAAAGAACAATCAATTCAAATATTACATAAAATGTTTATAAACATAGGAAAAGAAGGTACTACCAAATTCCTTTTTTGATACAGATATGGTCTGGAAATCTAAATTAGTGAGAGATAAAGCAGGGGGGCAAAAAACTCTAGACCAATAACTTCAATGGATATCAGTACAAAAATTAAATAAAACATTAATGCAAAGGTTACAGCCACATATTTAAAATGTTATACATTATGCCTACAATGAATTTATGCTAAGAATGTAGGATTGATTGAGTATTAGAACTATAAACAAAATAGGTAAGATTATAATGCACTGCTGGCAAATGTGTCTACCCATTCTGGAAAGCAATTCAGAAAAATATCTCAAAAGTCAATAGCCTATAGATACTCCTTGATCTAGCAGTACCACTAGTAGGCATATGCTCCAAAGAATCAAAGAGGGAAAAGAAACATATTTTTAAAAAATATATATCCATAGCATTTTTCTTATAGCAAATAAATGGAAATGAAGAAATTGCTTATCAATCAATTGAAAAGAATTTATTAAGTGTTTACTATGTGTAAGCTACTATTCTAGCCCTGGCTCTAAGAAAAAGTTTAAAACTGTTCATCATTCAAGAAGTTTACATTCTAATGGAGGAGATAACATGTAAGTAAATAGATATATACAAGATAACAGAAAAGGAAGTGTGGTATAGTGATACTTCATGCCATTACAGTATTAGTTGATTTATTGGTTGTTGGTCATCACTCTTAAAGAGGACCAAAATGACATCACTATGTTAGAGTCAAGATACAGTATGTCTGACTGTGGCTGATCAGACCAATAGGAGCTTGGAATTCTCTACGACAATTCAGGCATAAATAGTCAACATTTGGAATAGAGATATCTCTAAATTTGCACTTTTTTTTTTAGCTTCTGCAATTCTTCTTTGCTCAAAACACAGGACCTTTTTGATGCAGGCACACCATGCTGGGTGGTCCTTTGCTATTGTCTCCCATGTTATATGATCAGTTCCACAGTTCTTAAGAGAGATCTTGAGAATGTCCTTGTACCACTTCTTCTGACCACCATGTGACACCTACCTTTCTTGAGTTCTCATTAAAATAATCTTTAGGTCAACATATGTTTGTCATTCAAACAATGTGGCTAGCCCTTCAGAGTTGTGCTCTCTGTGGTTGAGTCTGAATGGTTGGCAGTTTAGCTCTAGAAAGGACCTCAGTGTCTGGTTTCTTATCCTGCCACGTGATCTTCAGAATCGTCCTAAGACAATTCAAATGGTAGCAATTCAGTTTCCTGGCATGGTGCTGGTGTACTGTTCAGGTTTCACAGGCATGAAACAATGAGGTCAGCACAGCAGTTATATAGACTTCAGTGTGGTAGGCAGTCTTATACCTCTTTTCTCCTACACTTTCCTTTGGAGCTTCCCAAACACCAAGCTAGCTTTGGTAATGTTTATGTCAACTTGATCATCTATGTGTGCATCCCTGAAAAGCATCCCAAGATAAGTGAACTTATTCATGTTACTCAAAATTTCTCCACTTGCTATAACCAATACACCATCCATGTATAGATGGTGTGGCGCTAACTGGTAGGAAACCTGTGTTTTCTTAGTGTCATTAGGTCAAAATTAACACAGGAAGCAGAGAATTGTTCCATACTTTGTGGCATCTAAGCTTCAAAGGCTAAATTGAGTGCCCAACAAATCATTTGTGAACAAAAATTCATGCACCAACTCTCCCTCCACCTTAGTCTTGGCTTTTAGCCCTTTCAAGTAAAGTAACTTTCCCTCAGTGTGGTAACTGATCTTGATGCCATTTTCATCCTCACTGAAGGCATCTGACAACATTGCTGAAAATATCATGCTAAAAAAGCATGAGAGCAAACAAACAACCTTGTTTTGCTCCATTGGGAAAGTCCATTATCCAGAACCCAGGCAATCATGCCATCATGAAACTGGCATACAGCACTGATGATCTTATCCAGTCAAACAAATTTTGATAAAATTTTCCACAAGCCCTCATGGCTAACAGTATCAACAACCTTGGGCAGATTATCAAATGTTGTTACAATCCTCTGTTCTGCTCTAGGCATTTTTTTATGGAGTTGTCAGGTATCAAACACATATCAACTGTTTCTTGGCCCTTTCTGAAGCCACGCTGACTCTCAGATAGATGACCATCTTCCAGGTGTAGGATTGGCTTGTTAAGGCGGACTCTGACAAGGATCTTGTCAGCAATGATTGTCACAGGACAATCTATGTCTGTTACTTTTATAGAGATGGACAATGGAGGCATCCTTGAACTCTTGGGGGATAACTCCCTCTTGCCATGTAAACTGTAAATTTTCAGTCAGCTTTTCTATAAGCAGTGGGTTCCCTAACCTTGTAAATCTCAACTGGAATAGACTCCTCACTGGGTGCTTTGCCACACAAGAGGAGCGTAATGGCATTCAAAACCTCTTCCTCAGTTGGAAATTTGGCTAGAGAGGGATTGACTTCAACTTGAGGTATACAGTCAATGACTTCAGCATTCACTGAAGACTGCTGAGAACACTATGAAAACGTTCAACCCATCTCTAATCAATGTGACTTCATCATCACTCAGTAATAGTAAGGCACCATAGGTCTTTGGTCCATAAATAGCCTTCAGTGCACCATAAAAATACTTTGGACTGTGACTATCAGTGTAAACCGAATTTCATCTTTCTGCTTACTGAGTGAAGAATCTTGCATCTCTCTAAGTTTTATTCACACCTTACTTTTGATGAAGTTAAATGTTGCTTTCTTAGAGACAGATGAATTATCCAGAACCCAGACTGGTAAACTCTGTGGAGTTCTCATTTTTTTTTGTTTAGCAACTTCTGAATTTCTTCATCATTATTTTTGTCAAATCAGTCTTGATGTTTTTGAGTGTTCTGACCCAGATGAGTAAACATGGTTCTGTATAACAGATCTCTGAAAGCTGCCCACTCCTTTTCTGTTCCACTGTTGCCAATCCAAATTAGCAATCAATTGTTTTCATTAGAAGTACTCTAATCTGTTGACAATAAATCTCCTGATAGTCATCTTGCCTTGGGGCCACTACTCTAGTTGAATGCAAATATTTAGCTTGGAGAGGCTAAGTCTGTGATCAGTCCAGCACTCTGCCTGCCACACATTGCCTTTGTCCCTCTCACATCCTATCTGGGTCTTCTTTTTAACATCATCTATTAAATGCCAGTATTTGCTCTGAGGGTACATCCACAAAGTTTTATTGCATTTAGGTAAATGGAAGACAGTGTTGGTAATGAGAAGGTCCTGGGACACACAAGTCTCCAAGAGTAAGCCTTGCTGTTTCTGACTCCATTTTTCCCAAGTACTCCTTGCCATGTCTAATAGTCTGTGCTACTCTTGAAATAAAGATATACCAAATGAGAGGCTTGTCCTCTTTTGGCACATTGGTAATGAGGGTTTCCAGGTCTTCATAAAATTTTTCTTTGATGTCATCAGGGTTCATCATGATGAGAGCATATGCACTGATGATGGTGGCATGGTACTTCCCTGAAAATGGCAATCACATTGTCATGAGTCTGTCATTAACTCATTTTGGCAGGCATAGAAGCTTTCTAACTAGATTAGTTTTGATTGCAAACCCTGTGCCAACTTCATGGTGCTCCCCTTCACTATGACCACTTATGAAAAATGTGTATCCCTCCTTACCAAAGTAAGCTAGCCTCATTTGCCATTTCCCTCGGGGCTGCTATTTGGATACAATATCTGTTGAGTTCTCTTACAGCAAGAATTCATCTTTCAGGTCTATTGGATTTCATGTTGTCCATAAGTATACACACATTCCATGTACCAATGTAAAATAGATGACATTTCCGTACTGGTAGAGTTGTGAATCCACTGAACTATTCTTAGAAAACAATTTGGAATCAACAACATCATCCTAATTATGATAATAGGTAACATTTATATAATGCTCACCATGTACCAGGCACTAGGCTAAACACTTTGCAATTATCGTCTCATTTGAGCTTCACAGCAGCTCAAGAGGTAGTTACTATTAGTATCCCCATCCTAAAAATGAGGAAACTGAGGCAAATGGGCTCAAGTGACTTGCCCAGAGTCACATAGCTGAACTTGAACTCAGATCTTCCTGACTCCAGTCTGGTGCTCTGTACCCACTGCTCCATCTGCTTGCCTCTACCACGCTCTTCATACCTTTGACCCAGAGATACTATTACAGAGACTCTTACTCTAGGAATTTACGAATGGCAAGAAAATACCCATATTTATAAAAATGATCATAACAACATTATTTATGATAACAAAACTGAAAACAAAATATATGCCCAACAATTGAGGAATGACTAAACAAATTATGGCATACAGATATGATGGAATATTATTTAAATGTAAGCAAAAAATTTAGAGAGACATGAAAAGACTTATATGAATGAAGAAGACACAGCCAAAAGAATACTATATTCAGTGACTACAAGAACCTCGCAGCCACAAAACCTTTGTCAAATACAATAGCCAATGTTAGTGCCATACACCAAAGTTAGAGGATGTAGCTCCTCTTTCTGTTACCAAGGATGAACTGTTTTTGGTGAATGGTATTTGTAGACAGGGTTGTATGAGCGTTTCTTATATTTGGGGTTCAATAAGCTACATATGTTTAAAATTTAAATAAATAAAAAAAAATTTGAGACAGACTTCCCAGATTCAATAGTAGAATGATGAGATACCTCTCACCTTGCAACTGAGGACTCTTTATGACATTCTGCATTCTACTTTATGACCACAAGATGGCAGCATTGTTCAGTCACAGGTTTGGGAAGAGGGTTTTTTTTTTGTTGTTTGTTTTTGTTTTTGGGGGGTTTTTTTGTTTGTTTTGTTGTTTTTGTTTGTTTTTGTTTTGAGCCCATTTGCCTCAGTTTCCTCATTTTTAGATTCTACTTCAGGAGTTCTTAATCAGGGTATATAAATCTGTTTCATATATAACCTATACATATGTATGTAGATATACACATACACATACTATATGCGCATATGTATACATGTATCGATGTACATATATGTATGTGGATACACTATATATGTACGTGGGTGCGTGTGTGTGTGTGTGTGTGTGTGTGTGTGTGTGTGTGCTGTGTAAAATCCTATCAGGGTGGGGAACCTGAGGCCCCTAGGCCGCATGTGGCCCTCTAGGTCCTCAAGCATGGCCCTTTGACTGAATCCAAACTTCACAGAGCAAATCTTTTTTTTTTTTTTTTTTTTGTCCTGTGATTATCTTGATTTGCCTATGAACTAAATGGCATATTCCTTGAAGAACTGACTACTTCAAGCTAGCAGGTAAAGTCAGAGAGGATTAGTAGTAGGCTAAAATTTAGAAGAACAGCTCCATTCTTAAATGGGGTCCTCTGACCTACTTAAGCCAACTTCTCCTAACCCCACTTCATATCAGTATAAAGTACTGGTCCTTTCATATGTAAACAATTTGGTTCCGGAAAGGGATACAAAAAGAAGCTTTGAGTAAAGAAAACTAAAAAAAAAAAATCAACTTAAGAAATACAGCCTTTCAGAAAAAACTGTTGAGAAATGACAAACTATTCTAAGAACCACATAGAGAACTGCTCTTAATAGACCTCTCTGAAAGCAAAGCAGTGACTAAGGTAATGGTGACTGCAGGGCATTGTGGTCCATAGGTCATTTGCATGTGACTCTTTTTACAGCCAAGAAGGTTACAATAGAGAAATTGTAAATCATATAACTGTTTAAAGATTATAGGAAGATTTGTAGGCTGGGGCCATACTGACAGAAAGATGGAATTGTTGAATTTTACAGCTCGAATTAGAGATTAGTCACTGCTTATAAGGAGACTGTGTGTTCGTGCTTCGTTGCCAAAGAAGATCATGCCATCACAGAAATAATGACATGACTTGCACTTGACTTTGTTTTGAGTGAGGGAGGGCTGTGCAGGTCACCGGCCTCACTTCTCCTCCAGAGCCATCTGAATCCAGTGACCAGATATTCATCAGGATGACTGGAGATGACCCAGGATGAGGTAATTGGGGTTAGGTGACTTGCCCAAGGTCACACAGCTAGTGAGTGTCAAGTGTCTGAGGTGAGATTTGAACTCAGGTCCTCCTGACTTCTGCACTGGTGCTCTATCCACTCCACCACCTAGCTGCCCCTTGCTTATAAGGAAGAGCTGATTTGAACCATTGAAAGTCAGACAAGTTTGAAGAACAGCAGAAAGGAAAAGAAAAGGAAACTGAGATCAAAAGAAGATTAGGACAAAAGGCTACAAGAAAAGTTGCTTTCAGAAAACAGAATTCAAAAGGTACTGAGATCTAAGCTGACAGAAAGGCTTCCCAACTTTTTCCCCTGGAAATGTGCTGTTGGGAAGATGAGCAGTAAGGGTGCTTGAGTCTTTGGAAGAGAGCTGAATCCTGTTGCTGTGAGATTAGCCAGATCTGAGTCATTGCTGTCTAAAGCCTGAGAGAGAGGACACCTGAGCACAAGAAGCAGCGGGGGAATTGGGGTGGCACAGGGGGAAAGGGATTCTGTTGCCTTCTCCTTCCTCCTCCTCCTCCACCTGCAGTTTGAGAGGGAAAAACTTAGAGAGGAAGAGATGTTTTAGATCTCCTATGCTGTGAAAAGAGGTGAATTTTTCTGACTGGACAAAACAAAACAAACCTTAATTTGAATAGCTGACTGACGGAAGGATCTAAGGCCCTATTGTTGTCTCTAGCACAGCTTCAGGGGGAGAAACTCAACAGCATCCAAGAGAAGATTTGAAGAGCATGATCATTCTCCAGCTTAATGATGTTATTTGTCACTGAAAGAGAGAAACACTTTCTCAGAACCCTTTCAAGGGTGGCTGTGTATTAAAAAAAAGTTTGTTACTGCTTCATCCCTTGGATAATAAGCAAAGGAATTACTTTATCCAGCAGATAAGTTGTAAGGACCAGAAGGGGAACAGATAATACAGAAGTCGTTTTCCCTATGAGTTGTAGCAGGGGGATGTCTACTCCAAGTAGGTAAAGACTTCCTATGGCAGAATGCGTGGATGAGAACAATTTGTTTCAATGGCCATGAAAGTAGCTGAAGCAGGTGCTTGATTGCAGTTAGAGCTTGGTCAAGTATCAAAGACACCAAGGTCATCACTGCATCCAGGCCATTGCCAGTCTTATGAATTTTGTCTTACCTTTGGATTTCAATGACTCTGGAAGAGTAAAGCCAACAACTTAATGCAGCTCTCTCTCACTTAAATCCAATTCACATGCTGGCTTAGATACCATACATAATGTCATTGGTCTTTGAAATGAAGGACAAACAACAGATAATTCTCCGAAGAGATGCAAAACATCAAGAACTGATATCCAGAGTCAAAGGTTACCATGGGCACATGGATTTTTCCTATTCTTGTACCTCTTTGCTAGATTTCTATAAATGTGTACCCACTGTGAATTTGTGGGAGAATGTGACCAAAGTTACAAGGTAGGTAAGACAGGATATGTAGGTAGAATGTTATATTTTTATTTTTATTGATCCTACCCTCTGCTGAGTAAATGTTGATTATTCTTGCTTTTTCTTATCATTTAGCAAATGTTTTATGTTTAAGAATACTTTTAAGGTTTAAATTTAAGTTTAAAGTACTTTTGGATCATGTGACCAACAAAGTAGACAGCTAGACCTTTTCTCTAATCTTCATTACTTTTCTAACCTCTCCAAAATGGGAATTATGCATGTGCTAAAGAAAGTTCAGATCCCTCTATGCTATAGAACACCAAGAACCCAAAAGAAATGAAAGCCCAATGAACTAATAACAGAGAAAGCTAACAATCCCTAATGTGCTCACATAGCACCCCTTCACCCACTTCTCATCATGCTCCATCAGCATAAATGCACAAGTCAACCTAATGGCTTACAGAAATTTTCACTTTATATCTCCCCACACCAGTACTAAGGAAATCGAAATCATACAAGTTTGTTTGGGCTGGGACAACAGTGCATTAGAGCTTAACCACCACAGACCTCAACAAGAACTAAAGGAACTGGGACAAAATATATGGATATAGCTGTGTGGCACTCCACTAAGAAAAAGAGTACCCAGCATTCAGCGTGGCTAAATTCTGTCCTCTCAAAGGAGTCACTTGGGGTAGAGACCAAGGTTGATGAACCATAAGCTACCCAGCATGAGAAGAGCCTGAGTTGGCACTAAGTTCCAGCCAAAGGAAACAGCCTTCAAAGGAGAAGTCAGAAAGTGTATGGTAGGTAAAAAAAGAAAAAAAAAGACAAATTCTCAAAGATCCCAGGAAGAAGAAAATTCAGTTCAAAACCTTGAGCATAACAAACAAAATTACTGGAAAGAGAGTAATAACAGAATGGTATGTGGCCTTTGTATCATTAATTTAGAGTTCTAAGAAGTGGAAAAGATAGCTATATAAAAACAAAAGGGGCAGGTAGGGGCATAGTGGATAGAATGCCACGTCTGAAGTCACAAAGACTCCTCTTCCAGAGTCCAAGTGTGGCCTCAGACACTTCCTAGCTGTATGACCTTGGGTAAGTCACTTAACCCTGTTTGCTTCAGTTTCCTCATTTGTAAAATGAGCTGGAGAAAGAAATGGCAAGAGAAAACCCCAAATGGGGTCACAAAGAATCCAACATAACTGAAATGGCTGGACAGCAGCATCATGAAAGTAAGAAATAAAAAGGAGCATTAATAAACAAAACTTCAAAACTCGGGAAAGGGGTAACCAAGGGAGTGGGGGAGAGCTCAAAGGTGACAGGAAGAGACTTAGTAGTAGCAAGGTAACCTTGGGGCTGGTAGCAATAGGGTTTCTTTAAAAAAAAAATAAGCTAAAATACCCGAAGAGGCATAGTATTGTGTTTACAGAGGAAGATGGAGAAAAAATCCTAACCTGGGGGAAAAAAACAATTTTAGCAATAAATTCAGGCAAATATAAACCAATTCTCATAACTTTGAATGTGAATTGCTTAAACAATTCTATAAAACGATGAAGTAACAGATTGGATCAGATAACGAAATCCCACAATCTGTTGCTTACAAGAAACACATTTAAAAAAAAACACAAAGACATATAAACACGTCTATGGGCTGGAACAAAATTTACTATGTATCAGGTGAATCCAAAAAAGCAGCAGTTGTAATCACGCTATCAGGAAGAGCCAAAACACACATTCAAAACATTAAAATGGATAAACAAGGAAACCACAATATGCTGAAAGGAACCACAGATAGCAAAGGAGTATCAGTATTAAACTCCAATGTTCCAAATGCCTGAGCACAAAGAAAACATTAAGCTACAAAGGTTTGATAGTAGCATAATAATGCAGATTTTAAGTCCCTTTCTCAGTTTTGTGCGAGCCTAAGAGAAAGGTAAACAAAAGGGAAAACATAGAGCTGAACAAATTGTTGGAGAAATTCTATTAACGGGAGGGAGCATGGGACTTCTTGGACTGGTATCTTTGGTGAATCGGATCAGGAAAAGGGCCAGCAATTCCACTAGTGGTTAAAACAGCTTGAATTTATACCATTTCCTGGTGCCAGTACTCCTATTCCTAAGGGAGGGCTTATTTCAAGTGAACTGAATACAAAGGTTCTAAACACAATAACAAACATTTACTCAACTGAACTGAGCTTCGATTCAATGTCTTAGATAAGATACAATTCTGCTCTCATAGGGATATAGCATATCCATAGATCACAAATATTAGAAAGCGAGAGGGGACCTTAAAAGTCCATATATCCGTTAAATGAATTGCCCAAGGTCATTTAGGTAGTAAGGTGCAGAACTGGTTATTTGAACCTAGGAGCTGTGACTCCAAATTCAGTTCACTTTTCACCAGCTCCAAAATAATAGTTATTGAATGAGTTGAGTGACAAACTTGTACCTTATCTTATAGAAGATTATCATTGGTTTGTTTCCTGAAGTTGTTGCTCATCAGTGAGAGGTTAGTGAGCTGTGCCTGACTCAGAAAACTCTATGGAAGCTGAGCAGGTCTGAGAGACAGGAAGTAGGTATAAGCAAAGAATGGGGCTATGGGACAAATTAAGTCAAGGTGGCAAGATCTGAAAGACTGTTCATAGACACAATAAATATTTGCTAAACTGAATTCACATCTCAGAGCCTCCACATGATAGATTCATACTCAGTGCTTATTGAAATGAATTGAAGTGGAATTAAATTAAATTTAGATTTCAAAGTTTGGTCCTCTGCTCTGTACACTACTGTGGTATTTAATAAAAGTTCACCAAATTGAATTGAGTTTAAAAGCTACAGCTTTTTGAGAGTAAGTAAAATTAAGATAGTGTCTCAGGCTTTTTGGACAGCCCCATCAGAGCCTAAGGGATCGCTTGCTTGGCCCTGGAATTAAGAGTTTGAAAGGAAAATATTATCAAATTGAGTATGTCCATTTCTTGCTTCCAGGGACCACACCACCAAAAAAAAAAAGACTGATTATTCATATCAGCAAGCTAAACACTTAGAGAATGACACAATCAACTTCTAAAAAGCATTAACTCTCCAGAAGTTGCTATCCCCAAATATCTTCCTTATTGAGGTATGGGAAAGTGCTTTCCACTGTAGTGTCATGGAAATAGCGTTATACTTAGAGCAAAGACACCTGAATTCAATCTCCAGCTCTGCCACTAACTTGTTAGGCAAGTGACTGGGTCTCATTTTTTGCTCATATGCCAAATAGGGATGATCATACTTACCCCACTGAACCCATGAAATGCAAACTTGAAAGCTTTGAAGAAATGCGAACATTTTCCCAAAAGTCTTTTCAGGGGCTTCTTTGCACCCAGCTCCAAATAGAACGGAAACCTATTTGTGCAACCTCTGGCTTTATAGAACATGCCCACTTGTCAGGAATACAATTCATCCTCAGGTCTCTAAGTAGGTCCCTGTCACTGATATTGCTCTGGATCCAGGTGAAATTCAGAGTTTGGTTCCTCTTCTACCCAACACCGAAGTCCCATCTTACCCATGATGATACTTCACATGGAATAGTGAGAGAGTTCCCATTCACCTTACCACCACTAAACTGTACCTTTAAGCCAACAAGTTCCTTTAAGGACTACTGAAATGAGTTTTCCATATTACTGCCAGTTACTACCTTCAGCCTCTTGGGTAGCAGAAAGGATCTTGGGAATGGAGTTGGGGAAGGGATCTAAGCACTATGCTAGCTTCATTCTAGAATGAGAGAGAACTTAGCAATCTTAGAAACATTGCCCCTATACAATGAAAAAAAGAACAGTGCATAAAATTTATTCTAGATACATGTGTAAGATTCTTTTGGATTATATCCAAAGTATAATACACAACATACAGTGATTGTGCATCATACATTTACTCACAGAAGACCTCATATTTTTATATTACTACTCATTATCTCTGAAGCTTCCCAAATTAGCCTAGTCACTGACCATAAAATTCTTTTCTTCTCTTCATCTCATAACTTGACATCATTCCCTGATGATCTCTTCCTTTAATATAGCCTCCAATGAAGAGATGGTCCTAATCCTCACCACGGCCAATCCCTCTATGTGTACCCTTGGTCTCATTCTCTACAATATTGTCCATGTTGAACTTGCTTTCAATTTTTTCTTTCTTCTATCTTCTCTCTCTATTTATTGGTTCCTTTTCAGCTATCTAAAAACTTGACTGAGTTTTCTCTGTCCTTAAAAAATAAAAATAAACAAAAAAAATTAGATTTTACTATCCCTGCTAGCTATCACCCTGTATATTTTCTTCTTCTTTTAATCAAACTCCACATTCTCTTCTCTCCTCTTCTAAACCCTCTGCAATCTGGCTTCCAACCTCATCATTCAATTGAAACTGCTCTTTACAAAGTTATCAAATGTCTTCATTGTCAAGTTAATGAATTTTTTTCAGTCCTCATCCTTCTTGATCCCTCTACACACTTGACATTATTGGCTACCTTCTCGTCCTAAATATTCTCCCATCTTTTTGTTTTTCTGACTTTATTCTCTCATGGTTTACCTTCAGTTTATTTGATGATTTCTTCTCAATTTCCTCTGCAGGGTCATCATTTTCTAACTAAGAGTATATCCCCAAGACTTTGTCCTGGGTTACCTTCTTTTCTCTTTCTCTGAACTCTGTTACTTGGTGAACACATCAGTTTTCGTGGGTCCAATTATCATCTCTATGCAGGTGATTCACATACACATATATGCATATATGTGTGTATATAAACACACATACATATATACACATATATGTATGTGTACATGCATATGGGGCAACTAAGTGGTACAATGAATGGACTCCTCTTCCTGAGTTCAAATCTGGTCTCAGACACTTACTAGCTATGTAACCCTAGACAAGTCACTTAACCCTATTTGCCTCAGTTTCCTCATCAACAAAATGAGCTAGAGAAAGAAATGGCAAACCACTGTGGTAAATTTGCCAAGAAAATCCCAAATGAGGTCACAAAGACTTAGACACAACTCAAACAACTAAACAATAAGTACATACACAAAACATATTGCCCATTAAGCAATCTGAGTTAACCATTTTTCTCAGCACAAAAATGGTTTTCCATCATATTCAGAACTTGTTCAGCTGTTCCTCAATTGATGGTCCTCTTGGGTTCCAGTTTTCTGCCACTGATAAAAGAGTTGCTATAAATATTATATTTCTGTGGTTTGTTTTGATATTACAAGCACTTACCAATTATTCCTGCTTTGTGAGAATTCTCTTGTACTAAAATAAAATGGCTAAGTAAAATTAATAATACAGCAACTTCATCTGGAAGTACTTGAAACATTTCACAACTGTAGCACCCCCACCTCTTTATTTTTTAAAAATTAGCAGAAATCTATTTTCTCTCTCTGCTACCTCCCACTCTACTAAAAAGAAAAAAGAACAAAAGACAATTTCTTGTAACAATAAGCAAAACAAATTCCCTTAATGACTCTTTTGCAAAAGCATATGTCTCGTTAATTACCCTAAATCCATGACCCCTCTGTAATGGATGATATGTTTCATCATCGATTGTCTAGAGTTGTAAATGGTCATTGTATTGATCTAAATACTTCCAGCTTTCGAAGTTGTTTGTTTTCACAGTATTTATTCACAGTAAATTCGCAGTTTTCACAGTAAATTGATCTCCTGGCTCTGCTCATTTCACTCTGAAAAAATTCATACAAGTCTTTCCATGTCTTTTTGAAATTTCTTCCCGTACAATAGCGTGACATCTCATTCATGTGTCACAGCCTGTTCAAACATTCCTCATTTTTTGGACATACTCTTAATTTAAAGATTTTTGCTCAACATGAAAAAGAGCTGCTCTAAATATTTTTGTATGTAAAGAAACTTTTCCCTTTCTTTGATTTCTTTTGGGCATAAGCCTAGTAGTTGGATATGTGGGCCAAAGGGCATGTACTGTTTAGTAACTTTTTGTATATGATTTCAAACTGTTTTCCAGAATAGTTGTACTCATTCACATGTCCATCAACAGTGCATTATTGTGCTTGTTTTCCCACAGCCCTTCCCCTACATGGAAAATTTTCTTTTTCTGTCATCTTTTCCACTTTGATGGGTATGGTATAGAATTCAGGATTGATTTAATTTGCATTTCTCTAATTTGTAGTGATTTGGAGCATTTTTTCATATGCCTGTAAACAATTCAATCTCACAGGCATCTCAAACACAACATATTTAAAAAAAAAAAATTCATTATCTCTTTCAAACATCCTTGTTTCCTTTGAGGGTGGCACCATCCTTCTTCTCACCCCAGTTGACAATGATGGCTTTATGCTCTACCCCTCATTCTTTCTCACCTTGTATATTCAATCAGTTGCCAGATCCTTCTACTTCTATCTCCATCAAATTTTTAACACAGTGCTAAATCTTCTCTTCTCTCTATTTTCCTCTATTCACAGTCACCATCCTAGTTCTGAGCTCTGTCACCTTTTCCCTAGACTATTAAGGCAGATCCTAATTGGTTTTCCTACATCAGATCTTTCCCCACTCCAAGCCATTCTCCACACAGCTGCCAAAGTGATTTTCCGAAAGAACAGGACTTAAGGATCAGGCATGACTTTGTCACTCCCCTATTTAAAAACAACAATAATAAAACAAAAATCTCAGCAGCTCTGTATTACCTCTAGAATCACATACAAATTCTCCTGTTTGGCTTTTAAAGCTCTTCACAGTTGGCCCCATCCTATCTCTCTAGCATTCTTTTACTTTGCCTCTCCAGAACTCTGTGGGACGTCCAGGCATACTGGCCTTCTTGCTGATCTCATACAAGACATTCCATTTCCACGTCTTTACACTGCCTCTCTCCCATGCTTCTTTACTTCTGTCTCTTGGGAAACCTGATTTCCTTCAAGACTCAGCTCAAATATCACCTTCTACGTAAGCCCTTTCCTGGTTTCACCAGCTGCTTAGTGCCTCCTCCACCTCCAAGTTCTCCATCTACCATCTTAGCAATAAGTTCAAGTCTCTGAACGAGACATCACTGCCTGGAAGCTACAGAAAAATAACTATGGGAGCTAAAGAGGCCACAGGAAGACTGTGTTGTATAAGATAGTTAAAAGGAGAACCACACAAGAGGAAAAATGAAGCAGGACTATAGGTTGAATGGCATAGGGGAGAGATAGCTGGAGGATGGCTGAAGAGACCTATTGGTTGTTTTTCAGTGGTTTCAGTTGTGTCCAACTATTAATGACCACATTTGGGGGTTTCTTGGCAAAGATACTGGAGTGGTTTGCCATTTCCTTCTCCATCTCATTTTACAGATGAGGAAACTGAGGCAAACAGGGTTAAGTGACTTGTCCAGAGTCACACAGCTAGTAAGTGTCTGAAGCTGGATTTGAGATCAGGAAGATGAGTCTTCTGGGCTCCAAGTCCAGCTCTGTGTGCATTATGGCACCACCTAACTGCTCCCATGAAGAGGACTGGCATCAGTCAAGGGGAAACATCAGCCAAAGCAGCCATGCCTAGGTAGCTAGAGGAACACATAACACAGACAAGGAGTAATCGCTGGCATCTCACCAGGGCTGTGTAGTAAGAGACATGGACTGAGAAGCTTTACTAGAGACAGAACTCATGTGGGAAGTCCTACAAACTCCATGACCTCTGAAGAAGGTTTGCTCTTGGGTAGATATTTTGATCATTGCTTCCTCTCTTTGCCCCTTCCTATGAATGTCCTCACAGCCACTTAGTTCATCTTGTACTCCCTGCTTCCATCCCTTAACGTAGCAGCAAGTCTGCTTAGAACTATAGTTCTGCTATAGAACTATAGTTCTGCTAACAGCTAGCCTTACAGAAGTATACTCAGTGGTCAGAACATGTTATCTTTAATACCTCCAACTGGTCTGTGTCACTGACCCTGGAATGAGCCAGGGTAAAATTCACATTTTCACATCCTTTCCCTACCCCCCCACACCGTGCCCAAGTAGCATCTTCCTATCCTTCTCACCAGCATTAATACTACCAGAGGTCCAAAATAGAACCCCTTCTTCACCCTTCGTTGTCCCTTCTCCCTTGAGGCCTCGTAGGATTATCCAAATTGCCTGGGATTATTTGCTTTTACCTTGGGAGAGAGTAAAGAGCCAAATATTCCAGTCAATCAATAGCAAGCACTTCCTTGCTTCCTTACATTAAAAAGATTTTGTTGCAGTCCTGCTGACAAGTACATTTCATCCCCCTCATCTTCATGCTGCCCATCCTGTCCACTTCCTCTCTGATCCATCTTCCAACCCTAATGACCCTCTCTCCCCTGGTGCTTCAACTCATGGTGTAGTGGAAAGAGCACTAGAGGCCCTGTTCTAAGACTACCTACATGAACTTGGTCGAGTCCCTTCCCCTCTCTGGGCTTCAATTCCCTCCTTTATAAAAGGAGAAAGTCAGATTAAATGATCTCTAAGATCCCTCCCAGTTCTAATATTAAGTGAGGTGGCCAGTGTACCTATATTCTCCACCCCTATGAAAACCTGGCTTTCCAACAATGATCTGAAACTCATTCATACATAAGGAATGGTAGAAAATGTTTAATTCAGTAGATCTGCGTTTAAACTGGCTTGAACAGCTGCAATCTAATAAAAGTCTGTTGAATTACTAGAGGTGAAGAATCATTTCCTTAGGCAGCTCAGACTAAGAAAAGTCCCCTGGGAACAGAAAGGAAGTCTACCCATGAGAACAGGATGATTACAAGGATGATAATTAGAAAAAAAATCAGATAGCTCATGCGGTAATATTAATAGCCCACATGTTTACACCCCTTTCATTTGTAACTCTCCAAGTTACAAATAAGTTGCTGACATGCATCAGTGGTGGGAATTTCCTCATCCAAAGTACGATTCCTTGATAGAAGCTAAACTCAGAGTTTTTAGCTTGGGGGCCATAAAAACCTGGTTTTAAAAAATGTCTTTTTGATAACTGTGTTTCAATATAATTTGATTCCTTTGTGATCCTATTAGTTTTATCTTATACATTAAAAAATCTTATTCAGAGTAGGGATCTGTGGGCTTCACTAGACTATCAAAGGGGTCCAGGACACAAAAAAAGGTTAAAAACCTCTGATCCAAACCAAACAAAATCTCCTTCCCCACTTCATGAGATAGATAATGCAGAAATTATTCCCACTTTCTGATCTGCATTTGTACAGAGGGTTTCTTCATAAGGCAGTTGCTTATATCAAATTAAATGACAAGTCTAATCCCTACCCCTTTATACATAAGGAAACAAGAGCTCAGAAAAATTCAAGAACTTGTCCTGTATCACGCAACTGGTCAGGGGCAGACCAAAACCTAGAAATCTGGCCCAGAGTCATAATTAGGAATTCTGACATTTCAAAAATGCACATAAATAGATTTTTTCAGACAAATTCAGATGAAGGGTATATGATTTCTCCCTGGACATACAGTTAATATGTCAGATGTAAGATATAAACCCTGACCTTTCTGACTTTGAGGTCAAAGGGATGTAAAGATGCTTTAGCTTTTGTAAAGCTATGTAAAAATAACTATATAACAATGATGGCTATTACTTTTTGATTTGGACACTTTTGAAAGCTAGGAGGTTCTGTGGAAGATCCAGGTTTTTCATGGATTTTTTTCCCCCAACCTGTCCTGTGAAGATAGCAGTTATCCCATAGAAAGAGCTCCAAGAACATAAAAGACCATTCATCTCCCCCATATTCACTGCTTAGGTAGTATCTGCTCAGGCAGAGTGCTGGCCCTGTGACCTCAAGGTTAACGCTACACATTTCCTGGGCTGTGCCTCCTTAGAAACTTGGAAACCATCTCAGATCTCGTAGCTGTATTTCATAGAGCCATATGACTTTAGACCAGGAATAGAATCTGCCACAGGTTCCCCACTTCTGACTTAGACCATGAAGATAACTTAAAACATACAATATTACAGCTGAAAGAAACTTTAGAATATTTCTAGAATGGACCTTGCAACATAGAATGAAGTAGCTCTAGAGGGAACATCAAAAATAATTTAATCCAATCCCCGCATTTCACAGATAAGGAAACTGAGTCCCAAGGAGGGGAGGTGACTTATCTAATTTCACTCAGGTACTTTGTAGAAGAACCAGACAATGCGCCAAAGTCCATATACACCAGTACAGTCCACTATACTACATTTATATTTGTTCGTTTTGAAATCACTTATCCAGGAGACTAGAAAGCAGTTCAATGCAGACAAGGATTATTGAGCCAGCAGTGCAGCAAAGAGAAGCAAGATGCTGTAGCTCTTTGGCAGCTTTTCCCCAGGCCTCTGCTCCAAGCTTCATATCAGGCTCTAGCATTCCCACTGTGTCTGCAGCACTAAGATAAAGGAAGCAACATGGAGGAGTGTAAAAAGCCCCTGGACTGGCTGTGCTTCTCATGTACTCTGGTATGATTTTGGACCAGCCATGCCCCATCTTTAGGTGTGATTTTCTGTATCTGTAGAATGAGCATTCAGGTACATGTGCGCATGCATGGGTATGATCACTGACTCTACAGTCCAAAGTCTTAGCCTGCCTCTAATGTTTGCTATCTGTGTTAGCCTCTTTGAGTCTCAGTTTCTTCCTTTGCAAAATGTACTAAATGAGACAGGATGGTCTCTATTGTCCCTTCCAATTCTCAATTTGTGAGACTATAAGGGATTCCTAAGTTGTCTTCCTTCTCCAAAATAACTAAGTAAGTAAAAATCTAGGATTATGTGTGAATGCTATGATTCTTAATAGACTTGAACTATGTGCTCCCTAGAGATCGGGTCTCCCTAATTTTTTTTTCTTTTCTTTGGGTAATAGAGCTAATTTTCAGTGAAACTTCCTCAAGAGCAGGGATCTTTAATCTCTTTTTGACCTAGAATCCTTCAGATAAAACCTAATAATTTTTTAATTAATTGAAGGAAATACTAAATTTAGTTAGAAATTCATGAAAATGAGGCAGAGCCAAGATGGTGGAGTAGAAAGATGCATATACTCTAGTGCTTCCCCCACAGCCCACAAAATACCTGTAAAAAATGACTCTCAAATTCTAGAGCAGCAGAAGCCACAGAACAACACAGTGAAAGAGATTTCCAGCCAAAGGTAACCTGGATGGCCAATAGGAAAAGTCTATCTCATGGGTCATGAGAGGAGTAGAGCCCAGCCCTAGCCATGCAGCACTGGGAGTAACAGGACCTGAACAGATTTCTGGGGCAGTGTTCCCAGCAAGGAGGGTCCCAAATCCCTCAACCCACAAACGACAAAGAAAGCTCCAAAGGTCAGTGTGGAAGGTCTTTCCCGCTGGGCAAGAGGGTATTGGGGTTCCTCCAGCAACAGCCTCAGGCAGTGGCAGCAGCTGCAGGCTACAGACAGCAACAGTGGCTAGGAAGCAACCTGGGTTGACTGTCCAGGCAGCTTAACTTAAAGTCTCTGGTGGTAGGAAGCAGCTGATCTAAACCTCAGCCTTCAGTGATGACCTTGCCCTCACCCAAAGCCCCAGGGGAATCGAGCAGCTGAGTCGAATCTCAGCCTTGAACACGGTACTGGGGAGAGAAGGGGCAATAGGACCCTCCTCTTGACAAAGGATTCAGAAGTCAAGTAACTGACTGGGAAAATGCCCAAAAAGGGGGAAAAAAATAAGACCATAGAAGGTTGGTGTCTCCTCCCATCCTTTAAGATGAGGAAGAACAAGACATACTATCAGAGGAAGTCAAGGCTCCTGCCTCCAGTGCCTCCAAAATGAATGTAAAATGAGCTCAGGCAATAGAAGACCTTGAAAAGCAAGTTAACAGCTTGACAAAAAAGAACCAAAAAAATGCTGAGGAAAATAACACCTTTAAAAAGAGGCTAACTCAATTGGAAAAAGAGGTCCAAAAAGCCAATGAGAAGGAGGCATTAAAAAGCAGAATTAGCCAGATGGAGGAGAAGGTTCAAAAGTTCACTGAATAAAAGAGTTCTTTAAAAGAGAGAATCAAGTTCAGGGAAGCTAATGGCTATGAGACAAACCAAGCAGTTAAAAAATAAAACCAAAAGTTTGAAAAAATAGAATATAATATGAAACATCTCATTGGAAAAACAACTGACCTGGAAAATAGATCCAGGAGAGACAATTTAAAAATTATAGGACTACCTGAAAGCCATGATCAAAAAAAGAGCCTACACATTATCTTCCATGAAATTATCAAGGAAAATTGCCCCTATATTCTAGAACCAGAAGGCAAAATAAATATTGAAAGAATCCCCTGATCACCTCTTGAAAGAGACCTGAAGAGAGAAACTCCTAAGGAATATTGTGGCCAAATTTCAAAGTTCCTAGGTCAAGGAGAAAGTACTTCAAGCAGCTAGAAAGAAACAATTTGAGTATTGCAGAAATACAATCAGGATAACACAGGATGTGGCAGCTTCAACATTGAGGGATAGAAGGGCTTAAAATAGGATATTCCATAAATCAAAGGAACTGGGATTAAAACCAAGAATCACCTACCCAGCAAAACTGAGTATAATCCTTCAAGGGAATAAATGGTCATTTAATGATATAGAGGACTTTCAAGCATTCATGATGAAAAGACCAGAACTGAAGAGAAAATTAGACTTTGAAACATAAGAACCAAAAGAAGCATGAAAAGGTAAACAGGAAAGAGAAACCATCAAAGACTTTCTAAAGCTGAACTGTTTACATTCCTACATGGAAAGATAATATTTGTAACTCTTAAGACTTTTCTCAGTATTTGAGTAGGTGGAGGGATTGTACACACACACACACATACACACATACATACACACACACACACACACACACACACACACACAGAAAGTACAGGTTGAGTTGAATCAGAGGGGATGATATCCATAAAAAAATAAAATAAAAATTAAAGGTTGAGGGAGGAAAACACTGAAGGGGAGAAAGGGAATGGGACAGGCTATAACTCATAAAAGAGATAAGAAAAATCTTGTTCAATGGAGGAAAAAAGGGAGAAGAGGAGAGGGGAAAAATGAAGCTTACTTTCTTCACATATGGCTTAATAAGGGAATAACGTTCACTAAATTTGGCATGAAAACCTATCTTTACACTACAGGAAAATAGGGGAGGAGGCAACAAATGGGGTGAAGGGAATGACAGAAGGCAGGGCAAATGGGAGAAGGGAGTCAATAGAAATGAACACCTTTGAGAAGGGACAAGGTCAAATGACGGAATAGAAAAATAAGGGGGGATAGGGTAGGACAGAGGGCAATATAGTTAGTATTACACAACATGATTACTATGGAAGTCTTTTCAAAATGACACATATTTAGTCTGTATTGAATTGCTTGCCTTCTCAGTGGGGATGGGTAGGGAGGGAAGGAGGGAGAGAAGTTGGAATTCAAAGTATTACAAATGAATGCTGAGAATTATTATTGCATATAACCAGGAAAAAAGAAACACAGGTAACAGGGTATAGAAATTTATCTTGCCCTACAAGAAAAGAGAGAAGATGGGAATAAGGGAAGGGTGGGGTGTGATAGAATGGAGGTTACATTGAGGGAAGGGGTAATCAGAATACAAGGTATTAAGGGGTGGGGGGAGAAGAGAGATGGGGAGAAAAATTGGACATGTTACAAAGTGTAAAAGCAATTAGTATTAAAACAATTGACTCAATTACTTACTGAAACTAAATCAGATACATCTTTAGTTTGGGGAAAAGAATTTTAGTCTAAGATTCCTAGAGGCAGGTAACTGCAGGTAAAATTTGGCACTGATGGAAAAGTTAAGATTTTAATGGTAAATTTGATTTTATATTGTTATTTAATCAGGAACTAGAACATGTATAGAAAGGTATGTAAGCCACTTAAGACTTGCCTCAAAAGATGTTCTTTAGACAATGTGAAATTGTAATCATATCTGAAACCTGGTTATTGGAACTTGCTATTTTAAGATTCTATGAAACTATTAACTGACTGTTCTTCTGAGTCTAACTCCAGGTATGGATAGAAAGAAAGGCAGTCAGAGCCTCCAATCCATGATGCCAGTAAGTCTGTGAGATGCTGGTATGAACTGCAAAATGTGATCTCATGGGAAGGGTGGGAGAGCGACTGTTCAGCCTGGGCTGAGGTAGGATTCTTCTGCCTTAATTTCTTTAAGCCTGACTGAATGCAAGTTGACAATCTACTCCTGCCTAGAATGTTTTCCTGCAATGTCCCTGCCCTTACTGGCAATTCCTATAGTCAAAAGCTTTGTAAGCTTAACACCAGATCTATTAAATTATAGATTATTGGTAGGGGAACATCAGAGATTAAGTCTAAAATTAAGCTACTAGGCATAGGACTTTAGACCAACAACAATAAGTTAGAGTCCTTTAATTCTTAGTAATAATATGGAGACAATTAGGTCAAGGGCTTGTGAAGTTGGCATACATAGTTATTGTTTGTTTCTCAGGTGGTTAATGTTAAAAAAGAAATTCATTTGTGGTCTATATTGTAAATGCTTTAAAAGACATATCACCTGACCAGAAGCTGGAATTGTTTTATGTGATATGAACTGTGTTAAAAAATGAAAAATAAAAAAAGTTAAAAAATAAAGAAACTTGTGAAAATAAAGATGACTTTTTTCCCATCTAAGTTTGGGGAACTTCTGAAATCTATTTACAGACTATTTGCCCACGATTAAGAACCCCTGTTTCAACAAAGGGGGTCCGCGGGAATGGATGCCACAATAGTGCATGCATGGCAGAGGAAGCAATGGTTTCCATCACACTTCCTGTAAGTTCAGTAGCTGCCACAAAGTTCACACTGGCCTCCTGGGTTAGAGTTCAGAGGTCTTTCAGGGAGGTTTTGGTTTCCCATGCTCTCTGCTCTATGAAGCCCTGATGTTGAGTATGAAGTGAGGAAATGATTCCAATACTTTTATTTGGTTAAGCTACTATGAGAAAATGTTGATGCCAGTGATAGATAAAATATGAAATATTTTAAATGTTTCTCTAAATATCCTTCTAAAATAGTGCATTATCAAAATTACACATAATGGTTTATATATATATATATATTTAAAAGTAACCTTTAAACAGTGCATTAAGGTTTGCAAAGCATTTTTTCATGTGGTCTCTCATTTGTGCCTCACAAAAGTTCTTTTTAGCAGGTACTATTAATATCCTCATTTTACAAATAAGGGAAAGATGCTCAGAGAGGTTGTGACTTGCCTGATGTCACACAACTGGCAAGTATCTGAGGCAGGATCCAAATCTGAGTTCAGCATACTAGACATTAAACAGAACTATCTATTCTCTATGAAAATAGAGGACTTGCCCAAAGTTCTCTTTTTAACTCTTTATACCAGGGTGTAATATTCTCCCACCACAATTTACCCCCAAGTCCTTCCAGACTAGGATCTTTGGGTTCTGTCAATCTATCAGGACTAAAAATGTTCTTTGGTCAAATTAGTAAAGAGAAGTATGAAGTAAGCAAGTCTTAGTCATGAATAACTGAGAGAGATCAGATAAAACACTTGTTTTTGGAAAAATATTTAGAGAAAATCTAATTCCAGGATTCTTATCCTTTATTTCAGTGATGGACGCTTTTGGCAGATCTATGAAACCCACAGACTTCTTTTCAGAATTATGTTTTAAAATAACTGAAGGAAATACTAAATTTCAGATAGTAGTGGTAACAAAGATGTAACTTTTCCCCATCCAAACTCACAAGCCTCCCGAAACCTATCCATGGGCCCTTTGGGGGTTCTTTGGACCTAAGTGAAGAGCCCCAATCTAGTCTAAATCTCTCATTTTATAGAGAAATTGAGATATAAAGAAGGGTTTCAGTTGACTCAAGGATCCTTCAGTGCCTTAGTGGGGCCTTCTGATCACTAGCATGTTACTTGTAGATACCCTCAAAAATCACATTTCCTTGCAAGATAGGCTCTTCATCAGACCAGGAACCCAGTCATTAGAGCCAAGAGGGATCTAGCCCATGAGATTCCTGATAACAGGAGAAAGATGGATAATTTTTCTTATAATAATAAGTACAGGATCTCCAACCTAAAGCTGGAAGAAACTTCAGAAATCATCTAGCCCACTCCTTTAATTTTACAAATGAGGAAACTGAGGTCCAGAGAAATAAAGGGACTTGTCCAAGGTCATATATGTTGGCATCATAATTGGCATTTGAACCAAGGACTTGAAATGCAGAGTTGGAATTCTTTCCCCTACATCATGCCACCTCCCTGTCACAGTTGCAACACTGCTCCTTAGACCCTGAATCTTTGCAAGGGGAGACAGAGATTATGACTTGAGAATAAATCTCCATCTCAGGGAGATCTAAAATCTGGGGTGGCAAAATCTCCTACAAGATGCCTCACTTAGTGACCAATTAAATTACTTGAGACCAAAGAAACTGCAATAGCAAGGACAGTGTCAGGACTTAGTCATTTTGCTGAAGATGTAGAATAGTTACTATTTGCAGGACCCTGCTTGGAAATGATTCCAACACACATATGCAATTAAGGGATCTGTGTAGTCATATACACTTGATTACAATACAACTTACTTACTGGCATTCACCAAACTCTTCCTCTGATGTCTCCAATAACTGGAAAGCTCTAACTCCTAACCTTTCCCCTACTCTGGTTTCTTTCAAAATTCAGTCCAAGTGACGTGAGCAGAATCAGAAGAATACTGACTGTAATGGTGATCAGTTGTGAAAGACTTGGCTACTCTGATTTATACAGTGATCCAAAACTATTCCAAAGGACCCGTGATGAAAAATGGTATCTCCTTCCAGAGAGACAAAGAGAACTGATGAACTCTGAGTGTAAATTGAAGCATACATTTTTTATTTGCTTGCTTGCTTCCTTTTTTTTGGCAACATGGCTAATATGGAAATGTTTTGCATGACCTCACAAGTATAATTGATATAGCATATGCTTGCCTTTTCAATGCATGAGAAAGAGGCTAGAGTGAGAATTCAGAACTCAAAAATTTTTAAATGAATACTAAAACTAAATGAACATATAAATGCAGTTTATAAATGTATATGTGTATATATATATATATATATATATATATATATATATATATATATATATATATATATAAATTTTTGAGAAGACTTACCTCAAAGCCCCTCTTCACAGGAAACCTTTCCCCATGTTCCTAGCTGCTAGAGCTTTCCCTTTAAAATCTGTCTTCCTTCTATGTTGCATGTATCTTGCGGGCACTCAATTATCTCCATGTTGTCTCCTTCATGTGAGCTTCTAGAGGGCAAATATTGTGTTGGGTTTTTTTTTTCTTTCTTTGTATCTCTAGTGCTTTCATAGTGTCATTCATATTGAGCTCTTAATAAATGTTTGTTGACTAACTGGCTGATGCTTCATCATTGTTTGAAGTCAATCCTGTCCAATGTATCATGCTACCTTTCTAATATTTTAGAAGGGCAAGTATGGGACAGTTGAAAGCAAAGTCAGATCCCACCTCTGCCACTTAATTGCTATCTATGTGACCTCGAGTACAACAATTTACCTCTGTGGGCTTTAGTCTCCTCATCTGGAAATTGAATTAGATGATCTTTGAAGTCTAGAGCCGATGATTCTATAAGACAGAGATGTGACATTTGGTGGCATGTGGTAAAAGCTGAACCAGATTAAAATGGTTGGGAATGTCTAACAAAAAAATCAAAATGCAATAAAACCTAGAAAACATTAATTTGTGGTTTTCTGAGTCAATATGAGGCCCATAGGGATCAATTTCCACTTGAGTTTGACATCACTTCTCTAAGAGAACTCAGAGTGAAATACAGAATTTAACTTAGAACTAGAATCCACCCCCATGGCAACCTTAACAAAAGGCTAACCATTCTCTGCTGAAGACATCTAGTGACAAGAAGCTCTTCCTGCACAAGCAGGGACACCTCTGATTGCAAGGAAGTTTTTATTTCAGATCGAGACTAAATATGCATGTTCCTAAGGCTGAGTCAGCCGAACTAAAGGTTTGGTTTTGAGTTCAGTTCTGTGCCAGGGGCAGTGGACTATATCTGTCTTTCAAGGCAAAGGTACTTTTGCTAGGTAAATCACCCAATTGCCTGCAGGATATAAAAATTTCATTGAAGCAATCTTACTAAGGTATGAATGAAGTTGTACACTTTGGTAGATAATCTGGGGGTGTTGCTTTGACTGAATTTGCCATAATCTATATAATTAGTGGAGGAAAGACCTACACTGAGTAAATCAGGAAGCCTGCAGTGAAAACGTAGGTACATCCCATAGGCCCTATAGGCCATCCCAAGGTATCCAGCAAGCAGTTACTGCTTCAGAAGACTATATATGTTATGGTGCACTAGACTTCAATTTAGGCTTTCGCTGAAAAGGTAAGGGCTTAAAATACTTTCAGCTTAAGAGAGGCTAAGCTTGGTCTCTTTTTCACAGCAGGAACAACAAAAACCTTCATCAGAATGGGTCAGAGGGAAATTATCCAGAGAAATGTTTTCTTGATTTTATTCTCCTTTAAAGTTTTTTTTAGTTTGTTTTCCAATTTTTGACATTTTTACATAAAATTTTGAGTTCTTAATTCTACCCCTTTTTTCTTCCATCCCACTCCTTTCCCTGAGATGATTTGATTTTATTCTTAAAATGGAAGGACATTGCAATGGAAGGAAAGCTCTAGTAAATATCAAAATTAAGGATACATGTGCTTTAGATATGATAAAAGGATAGGCATTCACAGAACATTCTATGCATGCCTATGGACAGAAAGATGTTGCAATGAATGTAGAATGTTAGCCAGATGGCCTGGGTAATAATGCAACATTTAAAATGAACACACACACACACACACACACACACACACACACATACCATTCACCTTCAAAAATCTACTCATATAAGGTTTGAACTCATCTTCCACTTTCAAATGAGTCTTCTATAACCAAACTGAGAAAATGCCTTTTCATCCAAAGAGGAATATTTCTGTCTTGTCATTTGGTTTACATTGAAGACTCGACTGGAACTCACACATAATAGGTCTTCAATATACATTTCTTGAATGAATGATGACTTTTTTGTTGACAAGTATTCTGTTGGACATACAGAGTGCTGGACTTAAGGTCAGGAAGACCAGAGTTCAAATCCAGATGCAGACACTTAATATCTGTGACCCTGGAAAAATCATTTAACTTGTCAGCCTCAGTTTCCTCATTTGCAAAATGAGGTAATAAGAGTACCTACTACAAAGAATTAGGCTCAAATAAGATAAAATATATAAAGCACTTTGCAACCCTTAAATGGTTATGTAGTTAAGTTACATGTTCATTCCCATATAAACATTTAAAGATCTCTTTAAAACTTGGGCCCCAAATTTTCTTTGACATTCACTCTGGGTAGCCCAGCTTATCAATATGCCTTCTAGAGTCTCTTAGAAGCTACACACACTCGCACAAGATCTTCTCACCCAGGACCTTGGGGGAAGGGAGGGAATCTCTGGTATTCCCCAATAATTCCAAGATCCCACGCCTTTAAAGAAGGAACCAGGACACAATTCAAGAGTTCAGCACTTTATTCTTATCATGGCACACAGTTCTCACACAGGAAAGCAGGGAAGTCCAAGGAAAAGATGCCCTTCCCACTTTCCCTCCGGAGAATGATTCTTGAAGTAGCTTTTCCATTTTCCTCCCTGGGGACAGGGCCTAAATCAGACTTTCCCACCCTCCCTCTGGAGGATGGTGTATGAAATGGACTTTCTCATCATCCTCAGAGTTCCTCACCCCTTGGAGAAGGTCGTGACAGTTTTTGTGACATGTGCTGCATGGATCAAGTGAGGTTCCCACAATGCTCAGGAAGGCAAAAGGGCAACATGGAAAGGATACTGGATCTGGAGTGAGAATGGGGAGTCCAAACCTTGATTCTACTATTTCCACCTATGTAACCTTAGATAAGTGACTCTATGGACAGACTTATTAAATCACTACTCTTATTATCTTATAAAAACAGCCACTGTGGATAGCAAAGAAGGGACCTAGAGACATAAAAGGAAGGCGAGGGTCTTAGCCCTGGTGTTACTGTTACCTGTGTACTTTTGGACCAGTTACCTGAGATTAAGACAAGGATAAATATCCCTATCCCATGTCATATCCCATATAATGAAATCAAGGGTTGAACTGTAGAATCTCAGAACTGGAAATGAGCTTCATAAGTGATCAAGTCTAAGCTAGACCTTAGTAGGATCTCCTTCTACATCATCCCCAGCAAGTGAGCTTTCACTTGAAAACTTCTGATGACGAGAAGTTCACTACCTCCTGAGACGACCTATTCAACTCTTGGAGTACTCTGACCATTCAGCTGTTTTTCCTTCTATTGGCCAAAAGATACTTCTCTGCCATTTGCTCCTATTGCTGGGACCAAACAGAACAGATATCATTCTTCTTCCCATAACCCCTTTCAAATACATGAAAATAAAAAGCACAGACTCTGCTAAATTTTCTTTTCTATGGCCTAACTATCCCCAGATGCTTCAACCAATCCTGGCTTCTAGCTCTTTCACCATCTCGTTTACCTTCTGCTGAACGAATGGAACGATACTGAGTGTCTCTTCCCCTCTCTGAGCCTGTTTCCTCATCTGTAAAATGGGGTGATAATATCTGCCCTATCAACCTTCCATGGCTCCTATGAGAAAAGTGCCTTGGAAACCATAAAACTCTGTGGCTATGGACATACAAGCATAGAATTACAATATTTAGAGCTAGAAGGGACCTTAGAGGTCATTGAGCTAAATATTCCAACTGCCTAATTTTACAGGTGAGAAAATTGAGTTCCATAGAAGTTAGGTGATTCACCAAGTTATACAAATAATAAGTGTTGGAGCTGGAATTCAAAAACAGATCTTCTGACTCCAAATACAGTGTCCTTTCTATTATGCCTTGCTAAAATGTTTGGGGCCGCTTTATTTCCAAGGACAAGTTGCTACACCTCCTTACCTCCAATCTCTGGCTCCATTGATTTCACCTTACAGTCTTCTCTAAAAAGACTCCCATGTGACCAACTCAGACATTGGTTTTTGAAACCTTTTCCTGCAGGGGATGCTGAAGGAGACATAGTCCAGCTGTCAAGCCATGACCTCAAGAACAGTATTTCCAGGAATCCCCATCTTAGCACCTAAGGGATTCCTGGGAAAACTGGACCCTGAGGACAAGGTTGGGAGAGTATGGTCTTCAGACCACAGGGCTGACAGAAACACTGATCCATTCACTCCCTGTAGGTTGTACTGCGGTTGTCTTCTATCTCTTGAGAGTTTGGCATTAGTTGGGTACCAACATGAGGCTCATTGCATTCTAGAGTGATCATTCACCACAGAGCATCCCAGAGCAGCCACCAGTCTCAGGAAATCAGGATACTGGAAGGCTGGGAATGGGGAAAGAGATTGGTGCTGCTGTTACTGAGGGGGAAATGGAAAGGGAAAGATTCCTTCTCTGTTTCTCATCATTGTCGGGGTCTCTGGAAAGGAGGATAATTGAATACAATTTCATGGAGACATTTAAAAGCTTCAGAAAGTAGGAAAAGTATTGGTATATGTTCAAAGGAATGGAGCTAAAGTAGATGTCCATTGATTGACTGCGTAAGCAAATTGTAGCACATACATATAATAGGATATGACTCTACTGTAAGAAATGATGAACATGATGAAGACATAGAAAGAAGGATAGATATGTGAGCTGATGCAAAGTGAAGTAAGCAGAACTAGAAAAACAATACGCACAACAATGTAAAATTTACAACAATATAAGTGGAAAGAACAAGACCATAAAAACTGAATGCTGTGAAATTAAAATGATTTTTTATCTCATTTTCCAAAAGAAAAGCTATGAGAAGGCATCCTACTCCCTTGTTTGTAGAAATGGGGATTTATAGGTGTGGAACACTTCATATAATATCAGACTTAGTTGATGACTAGTTAGGTTTGCTGAATTATTTTTCCTTTCCTTTTGTCCTTTTCTATACGGGCTAGTTCTCTGGGAGGCAGAGGAGAGAGAATATACTGGAACTCACAACATGAGGAATTTTCCAGGTGGGGTTCTCCAAGCTGTACCTTTGACCATGACAGTCCCTCTCCCTACCTGGAGGGCTATGACTCACAAAGCATCTCTCTCCTACTCTGGCTTAACTTTTCACCTGGCCCGAGATGCTGGGCATCTCTGCCTGAAAATTCTGCCTGGACCTCAAACTCAATGCACCCAGAACCAAAATCATCTCTGCCAGACTGGTTTTCCCACCTGATTTTCCTATTTCTCTGAATGGTAGCATAACTTCCTGATTTCTCCATCCACCCCTCTTGAGATCTCCAAGTCCCATTTTGACTATGGCAAGGAGGAAAAGAGAAGATAACTAAGTGGTCAGTTTTTAAGCCGTCTATTCTTTTCCATGTTTCTCACATTTTTCTCTGGGCCCATGGCCACCATCCAAGGTCAAAACTTCTCACCTAGATTAATGCAATGACCTCCATATTGGCCTTCCTCCCTCTAGGACCTCTTCCTTCATTCCATCCTTTATACATGGTTCAAGTCACCATCACAAAACCCAGATCACTATTCCCCTCTCCTGTTCAGAAACCTTCAATGGCTCCCCACTTCCTAAGAATAAATTCAGGATTTATCCAATGAATAAATAAAATCCAAATACCTTAGTTTAGGATTCAAGAGCTCCTGACATCTGGCCTCCCTTTCATTTCAAACCTGTGCTCCCCTATGCTCCATTGATTTGGACTGATGCTTCACCATTGCCAGAGCAGGTCCTAACTCTATCCACTTCAGGGCTTTTGCTTAGTTCCTTGGCTCAGTATGCAATGTCTTCCCCATTCATTTCTGTCTCTAGAATGTCTAGCACAGGGGTGGGGAACCTGCATCTTTCAAGGAAAAATTGAAATAATACTTCCTCTATGAAGTCCCCAGAAGGAAGTAGTCTTTGCCTCTTTTGAATGTGATGTTCATGTCTGAGGATATTTACATAATGGGATAGGGACTGGACCTGTGATTTCATTGCTAAATAGAACTGTTGGATGAGGAAGCTCCCCGTATAGGTAAGGTATAGGTCAGTACCTTTTCTGTAGTTGGTTATAATATAGAGCAGCCTAGAGCACCTGGGGCAGCTAGGTGATGTGGTGGATAAAGCACCAGTGCAGGAGTCAGGAGGACCTGAGTTCAAATCTCACCTCAGACACTTGACTTTCACTAGCTATATGACCATGGGCAAGTCACTTAGCCCCTGGGTCATCTCCAGTCATCCTGATGAATTTCTGGTAGCTAGATTCAGATGTCTCTGGAGGAGAAATGAAGCTGGTGACCTGCACAGAATCTCCCTCACTCAAAAAAAAGTCAAGTGCAAGTCATGTCATTATTTCTGTGTTGGCATGGTCGTCTTCAGCAATGAAGGATAAACACACAGACTAGAGGACCTAGAGCTAGCATGGAGCTAGTATGTTAGACACTAGAGATGAACCCAAATATTCTGGTTCTGAGGCTCTCTCTCCTTATCCACTGCCTCTTCATTCAGTATCCACATACTAACCTGTATTATAGTTATTTTTTCTCACCAGTCCTACTAAAATGCAAGCTCATAGGGAACCAAAATCATGTCTCATTCATCTCTGTTCCCCTACTGGCTCCAAATACAGGGCCTCACACCTATAGGTCTCTGGAAACATTTGCAAAAGACTGAACACATGAATAGAATGAAAGGATAGGAATAATCAATTCATGTGTCTATCTTCATCCCTAATGTCCAGAAGAAGCCCAAAGAGTATTTGGATCAATCATCTTCTCAAGTCTTTCTCAGGTCAGTCATCTTCTCAGGCTGTGTTCTGAGCTGTGGAGGTGGGGCTCCATTCAGAACTGACTTCATTTAAAAAGACATGGGCATCAGGAGCAGGAGAAATTTCTCATATTGTCAGTGCTAAGATCAGGTGTGTGCCTAGGTCTCTGTCCTCCTCTCTCTATGCCTCTCTCCCCAGCCCCTACTTACCCAGCTTGGCTTGTTGGCCTCAGGTGGAGACAGAGGCTCCCTGTGAGGTGACTTCATCCTCTAGAGTTGGACAGTTCCTCCCTTCCCGAGCTACAGTGCTTCATCTCAGACTCACAACTGACCAGAGATGCAGCACTGCACCTCGGGCTGGGAGACAAAGGAAGGAAAGGTGATCCAGATGAGTCAGATGTGTCAGTCCATTCCAACTGGCCCTTATAGGCACCAGAAAGAGGAAACAGAGGGAGAAAACAGAGAGATACATACATATGATGTGGAAAAAACTTTCATAAGGCAGGACTCATGAGAACCTTCTGTGATTCCACTGTACTTTTGTCTATGTTATTAAGAGCTTTGCAATTGTTTCTAATAGCACAATTTTGTACCATTGTACATGGTTGAATTCTTAGATTTTAACTTCATGGGAAGGTATCATAGAACATTAGAATTGGGAGGGCTCTTGGAGATCAACTAGTCTAATCACCTCTTTTGATAGAAGAGGAGGCTGAGGGCCAGAGAGGACACTTCCAAGGTTCCAGGGAGTCAGGAGACTCCTGAAAGAGTTTTACCTTGGTCAAGTGGAAGGAAACACTTGCGGTGCCTGATCTTGGAGAGTCAGTGAAATTAACTGAGGGGAGACTAGTTCTACTTTTTAGATCTTTATGGAGTCTGGGGTCTAAGCTTTAAGGCTCAACTTTTTCCTTATCCGAGGGGGACTTTAAGTGGTTGTCTTCATCCTGTACAAGCTCTGGGTCCCATGGACCTAGTCGCCCACTCCTCATTTCCCTCTCCAAAATAAAATAAATGGATGGAAAGGGCAGGGTAGTTGAAAGAATGATGAATCTGGAGTTGAGGCCTGGGTTCTCATCCTAGCCCTTCCATCTACTGGCTATTTCACTTTGAGCAAGACACTTTATCTCCCTGAGCCTTAGTAAATGGGGACAAGAAACACATTTCTATAGTACTTTAGGATTTACAGAGCACTTGCATCACAATGACCCCACTTTACAGAGGAGGAAACAGAGAGGCCAAATCACTTGCTGACTGGCACACAGCTAATAAGGGTTAAAGGCAGAATTCTGACCCAAGGTTTCCCTCTCCTACTCCAAATTTCTTTCTAATCCATACCTGTCCCCTCATACTTGCAAGGAAAGTACTTGGCACACCATGAAGTGATCTAGAAATGGGGAATGTTGTTGCCAATCAGGAAGCATTTAGTAAGTGCCTACTAAGTGCCAGGCACTTTGCCAAGTGTTAGGATCTAAAGACAAAGGGGAAGCAGGCCCTCTTCTTTGGAAGCATTCATTCTATTGTCATTATTCTCAGAGAAAAGAAGGGTCTCATGCCCCACCCTCCCTGCCAGCTTCCTGATCTAGTCACAGACCCCCTCATTCATATCAGGGGCTTCCAAGCAGAGGGATCTTACCTGATTGTTCTGCCCACCACTGGCAGCCTCTCAGCCATGCTCCTGCATCTCAACCTGTGTCTGCATTTGCTGCGAATCCTGAAGGGAGTGGAGGAGGAGCAGCATGCCCCTCCCAATTGCCCCCCCTTCTGTAGCACCCCCAATTCCCTGCTCACATATGTACACTTCTCATTCTATCTCCAGTCTTTAGGAAAGGAGGAGCAGCCTCTCTTGGGGAGACGCTGGGTCTCTGACCTGAGCCCCGTAAGCCAAGAGGATGTACACGAGAAGGAGAAAATAAACAGTGGATGTCTGGGTTTTCTCCATCCCTGTCCTAAGCAAGGCCTTCCCACCCCCCACTCCGCCTAGCCCCACTTCAGCCAGTGTTCCTTCCCTTATATGGCCATGCAGGCCCAAGCCAGCTCCACTGCAGGCCAGGAGGGTGCTGAGGGCCTGCTGCCTGTCGCCTGGCTCCCCTCTCTCACTCTATTCTCAGTGGCCTCAAGGCTAGAAGAATTTAATGACCACTCACTTCAAGGCTCATAAATAGTAACTCTCATTTCAATACCACTTTCACGGCAATGCTTACCTTTTGCTACATCAATCCTTAGGTCTTTCAAACCTCAAAGTGCTATCCTCACTTTAGGGAAACTGAGGTCATAAGAAAAGTGAGTCACTCAAAGTCTCAAAACTAGTTAAAGGTACAGCTAGAACTCCCACCTAGCTCTTATCTCTCAGATTTCTGCTTTTCTCATTATACCTTGAAGAAAAAAATTGAGAAGCATGAAGGGTGTCCTGTTATCCAGCTCCACTTAAAGGGAACTACTGAACTGCTCTCAAGTATTTAGAGAACATTTTTCTCTATAGACAAAATTATGTTGTACCACATAAGGGACCTTTTATCTTACTCTCATGTTACAGATGGAGAACCTGAGGCAGCAAAAGGTGAAAAGACTTGTCCCATGATCACAGAGGAGATAGGTAACTGGACTAGCACTGGAGCCCAGGTCCTCTGATGCCAAATTCAGTGACCTTCCCACTGCATTATTTCATTATATTGACTCATACTACTGGTGGACATGAGAGATATAGCCTGGAATAACAGGAAGAACCCTGGTCTAGGAGTCTGGAGATCTGGACTCTATTTTGGATTCTATCTGATGTTGGGTAAGTCCCTTCCCTGTCTGGGCATTTTATAAAATAAAAGTTTGGAATAAATGGTCCTTAAGACCTCCCTACTCCCAGCCCTCAGTTCTAACATTCCCTGTTTCTCGGGGCACCTCAGACCAGGGTCCAATTCAGGGCATGGAAGGCTGGAAAATATGTCTTTTTGAGCCAGGGAGAACAGGAAAGTTCTGCAAGAGTACATGCTTTGCGAAGGAAGAATCACACGCTTCGATTTCAGGGGGAACTAGCAGTGCCTTTAGGGTCCTTTGCGTTCTCTAGCCAGATGGAAGAAACTAACCAGCTGTTGGGCTCATTTGCCATCTTTGGGAGGCAGCGTGGTCTGATGTAAAGAACATGGCTTTGAAAAGGAATTGGCGAAGATGATCCTCGAGGATCATCTCTCTTCTGCCTCTTTGACTTTCTGTTCTGTGATCCTCATTCTGACTTTTGCCACTAACTCTCTGTGATATCTTAGCCAAATTACTTTCACTCTCTATGAAACAAAGAGGCAAAAAATGATAAATGGCATTTGCACAGTGTCTTGAGTTTCTATAGCACTCTACAGTTTACAAAGCGTAACAGTTCTGTGAAGTAGTGGAAATAGAACTAGATGGAAGTCAAGATATCTGATTCTTGTCCATGCTCCACCACTGAACTCAGGTGAGTCACAAACCCTGAACCTCATCTTCTGCATCTGTAAAATAAGAGGACTGGACTAGATCACCTCTAAGATCCAGGGTAGTGGTATGAATAAGTGTTGAAACTGGAGTCCCAGCCCCTGAGTTCAAATCCCTACTCTAGCCACTTATTACCTGTATGATCATGAACAAGGTACTAAACTTCTTGACTCCCAACTGTAGCTCCAAGAAGCTATAGTATGTACAGTGGCCACACGCCAGTAAAACCGTCTTGGTAGAAAGACAGATTGAGGGTAAGTGATGGGCCTCAGACCCACCCATGAATTAGAGGGATGTCCACCCCAAGTATGTGAAGACTCCCCTAGAGCAGAATGGGTGGATGAGAACAATGTGTTCCAAAGGGCATGAAAGCTGCTGAAGCAGGCAGTATGGATCACTTAGACCCCAAGGTCATCCACTGCATCCTGGGCCTTTGAATCATCCTGACTTTTGTCCTACTACTGGACTTAAATGACTCTGGAGGAGAGAGTGAGGGTGATGACTCCGTGCAGCTCTGCCTCATTTTAATCTAGTTAATGGGTGAGTCAAGGCATCACCAGTGATGTCATTGGTCTTCTTTGAAAATGAAGGCCAAACAACTAAACTTCCCTGGGCCTCAGATTTCCCATCTGCAAACTTCAAAGGTTGGTCTTAACTAAGGCCCCTTCCAACTATGGACCTGTGATCCTATGATACATTTCAGCTCTAAAAGTTCCATGACTTTATTATCTTCATTTTACAAAGACACTGAGGCTCTGAGAGCATAAATAGCTCGCCCATGGTTATACAGCTAAAAAATTTCAGAACTAGGATGAAAAGTCAAGTCTTTTGACTCCAAATCCAGCTCCATTTCCATAAAAACCACACTGCCTTCCTACTAAATGATCACTAAAGTCTTTAAGACCTCAGGAACCAGTGTGAGAGGACAGGTCAGAAAATATTAACTCCTCACTAAGAGAGCTCAGTATGGAAGGGAACTGTTACCCATATGAACTGCATGCATTTCTTCCTTCCAGCCCAAAAGGTCCAGCTTGCCTGACACCATTCCTTCTTTACTCCTGAACTAGACCACCACAATGAGCCCACTTACGTGCAGTCAGAATCCAATATAAGTACCTTGAGACCTGATGAGACTCCAGATGAGGCCAGATGGCTTCTCTGGCTGAAGTTTCTCTCTGTCAGTGAGGTATAACTGCTTCAGTCACAGAGAACTTGGAAAAAGATGAGGCGGGGGAAGGGGTGGAGAGAAAAGTGGGGGACTTGACAGAGGTAGAGAGGCAGTTAAAGGCGGAGGGAGGGGTGGGAAGAATGTAACAGGAAGAAAACAAACTCAGAAATGTTCCATGGACCAGTCTTAACATCCTGTGTGCTCTCCAGGCAGCTGAGAAACCTCAAGAGATAGAACATCTGTCGCCCCATGTCCCACTCCTGGGACTCTGCAGCCTACCTCCCCAGGGGTGGAGCCAATATTAGACAGTGGGAGAGAAAGCAGATGGCTCTGTCTGGCCTGCTGAGCATCTGGGGGAGACAGCCTGTCTCTTTACTTTATAGGAAAGCCTACACAGTAATCCAATGCCTGGATTACTACCCACGATCCGGAAAATTTTAACAGTTTTATTTGCTCTTTTATAAAATGTGTGAGTGCATTTGTATGTATATGCACCTATATGAATTCATGCATGTATATGTGTGCATGTTCATGAGTCTGTGCACATTGCATGTATATGTCCTGTACAAGTATGCATACACATGTGAGCTGCATGCATGCATTGAGTGCATTGAGTGCACATGATCATGGTGAATGTATGTGTGCATTTCACATACAGGAGACCATGCCCTATGTGATATGTGCCTGTTTTGCACATTTGCACATGTATGCTGATGGTCTGTGTCTTCCCTCCAGAGATGTTTTAAGAAAGATGCTTTGTAAAATGTAAAATCACTAAACAAAAATGGTGTCTGTCATTATTACATGTGTGCAGGGAGTACAGAAGGTGACAGACTTTCTTGTTCTCTTATGAAAATATGTCCCTTTAAACATTCTCAAACCCAGGCCACCTGAAGACTCGTAGGGTGAACTAAGGATCTATAGCCTAGAGAAGAGATGACAACCATTTTCAATAAAGAGTATTTAAAGGGTTATCACCTAAAAGAGGGATCAGATTATTTCTGCTTGGCCTCAAAGAGAAGAGTGAGAAGCAAAGGGGAATTGAAAAAAGACAAAAGACCATGTCAAGAAAACCTTCTAAATAATTAGAAAAAGAATGGTGGTCCATTCTCTCCAAAGAGAGAGGCAAGGGTATTCAAGGTCTTCAGGCCAAGGAAGGATGGCCAGTTATTTTGTAGACTTATAGGGAGGTTCTTTTTTCTGCATAGATCAGACTAAATGGACTCTGGGGTCCCTTCCACACCTGTGATTTTGTGATCCCTGACTAAGACACTAGATCTAATATCTCTCTCTCTCTCTCTCTCTCTCTCTCTCTCTCTCTCTCTCTCTCTCTCTTTCTCTCTCTCTCTCGCTCTCCTTTTGTTCTCTCCATCAAATAGCAGCAATGTGGTGTAACAGAAAGAGCCCTAGACTACGAGTCAGAAGATTCAAATCCTACCTAGTCCTTGCTATGTCACTTAGTTATCTGTGAGATCTTGGTCAAGTTAATTGTTGAAAACTCTCTTCCCTTCTCTGTAGAATGAAAGTTAGATTAGATGACCTTTAAGAAGTCTTCTGGGGCAGTCAGATGGCACAGTCAATAGAGCAACAGCCCTGGAGTCAGGAGGACCTGAGTTCAAATCCAGCCTCAGACATTTGACATTTAGTAGCTATGTGAACCTAATTACCTTGCCCATCCCACTCCCCAAAGAAGATACCTCTAACTCTAATACTCAGTGATTGCCTCTCTAAACCACAGTTTCTGCATTGTCAACTTCTAGGAATTTGACACTGGTCTCATCTGTCTATCCTGATTGGTCTTCCTTCTCTTCCTCCCTCCTTCTAGACTAGAATCCCTAAATTCTAAAATTCCTACCTCAACCTATGGTGAAATACTCCCAGGATCTATAATTGCAGTTCCCTACAGTGTCCCTATCACTCCACCTTCACCTGGTTGGATATTCCTATCATGTTTATGTTCATCCATTTCAGTCATATCTGACTCTTCATGACCCCATTTGGAGTTTTCTTGGCAAAGATACTAGTGGTTTGCCATTTCCTTCTCCAGCTCATTTTTACAGATGAGGAAACTAAGGCAAACAGGGTTAAATGATTTGCCCAAGTTACACAGCTAGTAAGTGTGTGAGGCTGTATTTTAACTCACAAAGAAGGGTCTTCTTGACTTTTACATCCAGCATTCTATCCACTGAGCCTTCTAGCTGCCTTGGCTAGGTGGTGACTGGTGCCATAAACTGGGTAGCATCCCGGACCAAGCACGAGAAGAGTCTCTCCTAACCTGCTCAAGGATCATCAGACAAGCCGGTTCTCTGTGGAAGGTCTAGGTCTTCCCAATGTGCCCCCAACAGCTGTCAGTTTCTTTTATTCCCAATGGTTCCCCCTGAAAGAAACAAAGAAATAATACCCTATCAGGTAATAGTAAAATCGACTGTCATTCTGAAGTCCTGGGACGACCACTGGATTTGTAATCAGAAGATCTGGTTTTTAACCTGACCTCTGCTATTTATTAGCTAGGTGGCCTTACAATTACTTTACCTCTGTGGGATCCAGTTTTCTTCTCTATGAAAATGAAAATAAAATCTCTTTATCAAATAGTCTTTCGAATTTCATAGTCTTGGCCCTTATCCAGTTTCAGGTTCCTAGAGCAAATGAGGCCTGAGGACAAATGGACCTGGATTATTGTCACTCACTTTGTTCAGACTCCAGTCAGAAGCTATTTAATTAAAGATAAAAGAATTTTCTTTTAACATATCCACAAGCCCATCCCTGCCTTTTCCTCCCACTTTCCTCCCAAGTGTTCTATCTACTCCAACTCAAGCCCAGGCTCTGCTATTTCACTAGGCCCTGTGAAGTCTTGGGCTACCTTCCCAGCAGCTCTCCCAGGCCTAGGCTTAGAATACAGAGAACTGAATCAGGGAATGAAAACTAGGTTTCCTAGGAAGTTTCAAAGAGATTCTCCCCTGTCCTTCTTTCTGAGACCCACAATATTGTCTCTGGCAGGCTGGAAATAAACCACTAGTGTGACCAGAAGAAAGTCTTGTCTAAATGAGGTGCCCTAAATGTAAAACAGACCTACCAAGCTAAGAGAGAAAGAAGGATCTGTGGACTGGGGCCAGAATCTGGGACAGAATGAGAAACAGAGAATGTCAAAGCTAAGAGGAACCTTAGAACATAGAATATCAGAGTTGGAAGGGATCTTAAACACACAATATTAAAGCTGTATGGGAGTTTAAAATTTCTGATAACCAAGTTGGAAGGGACCTTTGAGGTCATCTCAAGTTCTTTTTTTATACAAGAGGAAACTGAGCCCCAGAAAAGCAAAGTGAGTCACATGCTATCATACAGTGAATTCCTAGCAGAGCCATGACTAGAACCTACATTTCTTCTTCCCTAGTTCAGCACGCTATTCATTACACCATACTGCTGTGGCTAAGATGGAATGGACAAAAGGGAATGACAGCCCAACTCTGTCCTTGTGAAATAAAATTACATATTAAAAAAAGAAATAAAATTATATCCTATCTTCTTAGTCATTACACATGTCCTCAATATTACTTGTTTCCAAAAAGCCCAACGGGCTGTAACTTTGGCCACATCTGTTAGTCAGATGGGATGCAGCTTCTACTGCTCTGAGCAGCGTCTGCAAATGGTTAGTTGTACTGGTTAAAAGTATGGTACTGATGAAGCCAGAGATGTTGGTTTCATCTCCACGTGGGCTAGTCAGTTGACCTTCCCCCTTTCTGATTCTTGTAGAATCCTGTTGTCTATTACAATGGGAATGGGCAAGAGTATTGTAGATTTGGGGTGCAGAACTGTCCCCTTGCTGAGTCCTCACATGATCACAGAGTTAGAGAAGCAAAGAATCTTACAGAATCTAACACAGAGTTACATGGCAATTCTATCTTAAACAATACAGTAGACAGCATCAGTTATTTAATGAAGAATCTAATCATAGGCCAAAGGGTGGTCAGTTTGAATCCTGGGAATCAGAGACAGACACCTACAGAGAGATACTATGAATTCATTCACACATTCAACAACTAAATAATTGTATTAAACCACTTTATGCAAGGTATGTGCTAGGAATTGGGGATAAAAAGAAAAAGATAGCACAATGCTACTAGCAGGATCTTATATTATTATAGGGATTTGAATTCACAAAGATAAGTCTTCTTTATTCCAGGTCCAGCATTCTATCCATTGAGCTACCTAGCTGCCTTGTGTGTGTATATATATAGATATAGATATAGATATATAGATATAGATAGATAGGTAGGCAGATGATAGATAAATATATAATTGTTTTCCTATATATTTTATTTTGTGTATTTAAAAATGTTATTCTGAGAAGGTACCCATCATCTTCAGTCAACTGCCAAAAAAGTCCACCATGACACAAAAAATATTCAGAACTCCCACCCTATAAGTTCCTCAAGTATTTTCCTTCCTATTTGTTCTTATATGTGCATTCATAGGAGGGAGACCAAGTCAAGGGAGTATAAGGAACCATCGAAAGAAATGGGAATTTTTGGCCTAGGAAAGAAAAGACTTTTTTAAGGAGACCGGAAGGATGACTTCAAATATATAAAGAGTTGCTGTATGGGGAAGAGGGATTAGCCAGGGGTGGGGAACCTGCAGCCTCAAGGCCACATGTGGCCCTCTAGGCCCTGAGGTTTGGCCCTTTGACTGAATCCCAATTTCATTATGAAGCCTGGGGTTCCCCACTCCTTGATTAGACATTCTTGCTGGCCCCAGAGGGTAGAAGGAGGAGCAATGAGAAGGAAGGAAGACCAAGGTTTTAGCTTCATGTAAGGAAATATTTCCTAACAATTATAGTAACTCCAAAGTGAAGTGGAGGATAAGAAGTTGCCTATCCCTGGAGGTATTTACAAACAGAGGCTAAATTGCCGCTTGTGGGGGACATTACTGAAAGGATTTCTACTTAGAAATGGTTTGATGACCTCTAAGACCACTTAAAACTTTAGAACTCAGTGATTCCCTTATACACACAGTGTGCCTGAAGGCCTCCCCCACCACCACCAAAAATGTGCTCTCACACCCATTTATTGTGTTGTCACTGAATTATATGACTACAAAAATATATTCACATGTGGCCCATATGGCATGTAAAGGAAGATAAGAAAGAAGTAGCCTGACTTCATAGCAAAAGAGAATGAGTAGGAAGGAAAGCCTGGCAAAAATCCTGGAACAATGAGAGGAGGGAGATGCTCCAAGGAGAATGAGATGGGAAGATGGGTCACTGGTATGCTCACTGAAGTTCATACTGCTTCTCAGCTGCTCATTCCCACAGCTCCTGCCTCCCTTCTGTGCTCTCTTACCCCTACCCAGAGATTCAGGATCACAGTCCTCACACGCTCCCAACTTCCTCCCAGGGGGACAAGTCCTGAGCAGGGTCCTGGCTGCAAGGCCAGCAACCCACAGAACACAGCCTGAAGCCAGAGGCAAGATTTCTGTGGCTGAGGGACTGATATTGACCAGCCCAGCCTGAATCCAACCCAGAGCTCTGAGACTAGAGCCCAGTCCAGAGTAGGTGGTTGGAGGGGAAGAAAGGGGAAAAACTCCAAACAAAAAACAGTGAATATCAGAATTATATGGGACCTAAGGATCATATAGTCCACCTTCTTCATTTTACCCAGAGAGATAGTGAGACTTAGAGAGGAGAGAAAACAGAATCTTAGTAAGACTCACAGTGAATCCAAAAATGAGACTCACAGTAAGCCAGCAGCAAAGAACTTACTTGGAACCTAGACTTCTGGCTCTCAGGCCAGGGTGCTTTCATACTATTCATTGTATGAATCAAGTAAGTTATTTAATTTCTCTGTAACTCAGTTTACTCATCTGTTAAATAAGGAGGCCAGATTGGGTGGCCTCTAACACCCATTGCATGCCTAAATCAATGATCACCCAATGAGGAAGGAAGGTGTAAGATATAAGATAGCAAGCATCTTCAGAACCAAGCCATGGCCTCTTAACTCTGAAACATTTTAGCCCTAAATTTGGCAGAAGTGCCCTCTGAGAAGTACCTCCCTTTTCCTTGAAAATTTTAATAAACAGACAGAAAATAGATAAACAAAGACAGTCATGGAGGAAATCAAGAACACCGAAAAATGAGCTTCCTTTTCCCTGGAAAGACTCTTAACATCTCTCTTTCCAGAGAGAGAGGAATCCAACGACATAATTGTTGTAACCCTGCCAGGGTCCAGATGTCCTTGGTTTATACTAAAAATGCCTTTTCTCAGTTGTGTCACCCCCTCATTGTCAGGAGTAGCTGGATGGATTCATACATACCATATTTCCTCAAATACTGCCTCCTTCTTTCTCCCAACCATGCTATTACCCACATTTTACTATAAAAGGAAAGAGGGTGGAGTGGGAATTCTGAGTGTCTTGAGAATGGCATCTGCCGTCTTCAGTAAGAAAACGTTCCTGTTTTTGTAGCATTTGGTAAATCGCGTCACATTGGCAGCCTTCCTTGGTCCTTATAATAGCTCCCCAGAGTGCAGAAAGCCAATTTAACTGTCGTTACTATTATTTCCATTTTTAAGATGAGAAACCTGAGGCCTCTGAGAAGGGGGAACTGATTTGCACAAGGTTTGTTTCTTAGAGAAAAAGTGGTAGGATTTGAATCCGTATCTTCCCACATTAATGCCACACTCCACAGTATCCAGCTGCCACTTATTTAGTCTTTGAATGTCTTGCTTATTTTTCTTCCTGAAAATTTCTCCTACTTCTCCAGTCTAGGACAAAGAACAGGTCTAATCTCTCCTCTGTAAGGCAGCCCCTAAGACAGTCAGGCATGCGAGATGTCTACCAATGCATCTTCTTTTCTCTAGCCTAAACAGTCTATGTTTATAGATTCATAGATTGGTAGAGTCACAAGGGCTCTTACACATCATTCAGCCCATTCCACTCACCTTGCGAAAGAGGATATTGAAATCTAGAATGGTGAAATGAATTACCCAGAGCATATTGCTAATTAATGGCAGACCTGGAGCTTGAACCCAGATAGCCCAACTCTTGGCCCTGCGTTCTTTCCACTAATCACAGATGTTCCTTCAACCAATCCATATTTGGTATTGTTTCAAGTCGCCTGTAATGTTGATTGTGCACTGAAAGAATAATCTGTCACTTTGTGTTTCTGGTCCCTGCTTTCTGCATCAACACTGGCTCTAAATTCAGTGTTATACTACACCTTTGTAGTATACTTAATTTAGCAGCTTGGGTGAAAATCTAGGAAATCGAGGCTATGGCATCAGAAATACACTAAGGGGAGAAGGAGGATTTGATAAGAGTTCAGAACTTAAGGGAATGGAGGAAGTGAGGTGCCTTTAAATTTCTTTGACTTTGTAAGTGGCACCTCAACTTTCCCCCTCTAAATAGCTTTTGGCCCTTCCTAGGACCAGATGCAGGATGTTTGGAAATCATGTTGTAAATAGGACTTTTTTTAAAAAAGCCTGCACAGTGTCGGATTCAGAAGAAAGTTCATTTTTCAAAGGGAGGTGGAGAAAGAAAGTGAAAAGGTGAATTTGGAAGAGAATAGAGAAAGAGAAAAAGGAAGAAAAGAGAGAAAAATAAAGTAGGAGAGAAAGAATGAAAGAGAGACAATAAGTGGAAAGAGATAGAGAGAGAGAAAGAGTGGGTAAAGAATAAGACAAAGGAAGAGGTAGAGAACAGGAGAAAGATGAAAGAAGATGAGAAAGAGAGTGGGACAATGGAGGAATAGACAGGATGAGAAAAAGAGAGAATGGAGGAAATAGATGAGGAAAGAGGGACAGAAGAAAGCAAAGAAGAGGGAGAGGAAAAATAGTAGGAAGAAAGAATGTAAGAGATAATGTGTATGAGGTAGAGAGCAAAGATAAAAAAGAAAGAGAGGGGAGTGGTAAAGGGAAAGAAAATGATAGAAAATGAAAAAAGAAATGGAGAAATAAAGGTGAATAAAGGTGGAGGAGAGAGTAGGAAGAAAAGAGAAGAAAAATAAGAAAACAAAAAGAGAGGGAAAGAAGGAGGAAGAGAGAATGGGTTGAGAGAGGAAAGAGAGAGAAGAAGGGGAGGAAGGGATAAGAGGAATAAGGCAAGAGAGAAAGAGCAGGAACTGTGAGGTACCCAGACCTAAGCAAACTAAATCCTGAGCTGAGGAGCTCCCTAAAAATAGCTCAGTCTTTTACTACCCTACAGCTAGAGGCAGAGGAACACTTGGCCTTTTATGGTAGCAGAAGTGGCAGATTTCTGCAAGAGAAGACTGAACGCCTCAGCCTGTATGTTGGAGACAAGCCAGGGGACCTAGGGTGGGAAGGAGGGGGTTGAGGCAGATTTCAGGGGTGCCTCTGGTGAGACAAATGTCTGTGCATAGCCTGCCTAGTAGAATCCTGGTCCTGAAGCTGGTAGAAAATGAAAATCAGCCAGAGTTACCTTTGCCTCTAAAACGACAGATCTCAGGTCTATTGAGACTGAGAATTCTGAAATATGCTGTGACTTTGTACAGATGAAGAAACTGAAGTTCAGAGAAGCGAACTGATGTGGTGAATGGACCTCACGGACCATTACCAAGGCCCACTTACCCAACAATATAGGAAGGAAAAGTGAGAGAGGGAGAGAGAAGAGAGTTTCGAGGAAAGAAAGGCCAGTAGAGAAGGGAAGAGAAAGAAAAAGAAAGGATATCATAAAAGGAGAGAGAAAAAGAATGGAATGATGAGAGATAAGATTAATTAAATTAACCAAGATAAACTATTAACTAAGATGAGAGATTACACCTAACAGTATATTAGAAAGAAACAGTGGGTTTTGGTGTCTAAAGATCTGGTTTGAGTTCTGGTTCTGAAACTCATTGCATATAGAAAGACTACCTGACTTTTTCCATTCATGCCACATCTGAAACTCCCTTTATATGTTGTCTCTCCCTATTAGAAAGTGAGGTCTTTTAGAGTAGCGATTGTCTGGCTTTTCTATTTGTATCCCCAGAGCTTATCACAGTGCTTGATACCGAGTAAGTGCTTAATTATTTTCTTTCATTCTTTTACTAATTAAACACATCTTTATTTATCCTATATAAGGCAATGGGGTGGTATAGTGGATACAGCACTGAGCCTAGAGTCAGAAAGGCCTGAATTCAGATCTGGCCTCAGACACTTATTAGCTGTGTGATCTTGGGCAAGTCATTTAACCTGTATTTGCTTGAGTTTCTTCATCGGTAAAATAGGGATAATGATAGCACCTAACTGCCCAGGGTTGTTGTGAGATTGTAGTTCTAAAGCAGTTGGTCCAGTGCCTGGCGTATAGTAGGAGCTATATAAATGTCAACTATAATGATGAGGATATAAACTTAAGCAATTGTCTTCCTCTCTGGGCCTTAATTTCCTCTTCTGCAAAATAAAAGCTTTGGACCATATGATCGCTAAGGCTGTTCTGACTTTAAATACTACATAGGAGTTCTTATTGAAAGAAGAATACCTGTGGGTTTGGGAGAGAAAAACCTAAAATGTCAGGACTGAAAGATATCAGATCACATTTGAGTTAAAAGGGACCTCAGGGATGGGATGATCTGGTCCCATCCCTCCATCTGCAGAGGAGAAATCTGAGGTGTTGAGAATGGAAGTGGTTCCCCAGGTATCACAGTAGTTCAGTGATAGAGTTAGGACTTCAACAAAGGTTTGCTGACTCCCAGCCTATTGTTTTTCATGCTCATGCCTCTGTGACCCACAGCCAGTGTGTCTTGGTATATCAGTATGAATGCAGGCCTTTGTGAAATGTAAAGAGAACCAGATCCCAAGACCAGGGCTCAAGACCTAGCTCTTATTCTTTCCCTGTGTGTTCTTGATCTTTACTTCTCTCCTAATCTCTTTCCTTATTTGTAAAAGGACAGGGTTAGAGGGGGTGGTTGTTCAGTTGTTTTCAGTCTTATCTGACTCTTTGTGACCCCATTTGAGATTTTCTTAGCAGAGATACTACAGCAGTTTGCCATTTCCTTCTCCAGATCATTTTACAGATGAGGAAACTGAGGCAAACAGGGTTAAGTGACTTGTCCAGGATCACATAGCTAGTAAGAGTCTGAGGACAGATTTGAACTCAGTTCCTCCTCACTAAGGCCCAGTACTCTATCCATTATGTCACTCAGAGAGTCCCTAAAATCCCTTCTGGCTCTCTATCCTAGGATCTTTAGGCTCTGATGGGAAATTTCAAGGAGACAGCTGATTTTTTCTTAAGGGGGTGAGGTAAGGATTGCACTTTGTAGCTCACTTATATAGTGAAAAAGGCAATGGTTCTGAAGTCAGAGAACCAAAATTCAAATCCTGCCTCTGATGCTTCCTACCTGTATAACGCTGGGCAAATCCCTTCACCTCTTTGGCCCTCAGTTTCCTCATCTACAAAATGAGTAGGGTGGAGTAGGTGGTTTCTGAGGTTGCTTCTAGCTCGGTAACTTTATGATGCTGAGTTACAGCCTTCTCCTTCTCCCCAGGCCCCTGTCATAGACCAACTTAATGTTGAAATTAGCTTTGGAGAATTGTGAAGCATTGCCCAGAAGCAGCAGGGTTCTCCCTGAAGGGCAGAAAGCATCCCAAACATGAGCCACCCTCTCCAAAGCAACCCTGGGTTTGGGGACTACAAAATATAGCCAAACTCTAGGTCCTGAAGGTAGAACTAGGGGGCAGAAAAAGACATACGATTATAAGAGGGAGACATGCCACACTTCCAGCGACACCACTGACAAGATGTGTGTCTTTGGACAAACCATCTCACTCCTCTGGGTTTGGATCACCTTATCTCTCAAAAGAAGGAACTAAGGAAGGGAGGAAGTGGAATCACAGGTGTAAGAAGGTGGTTAAACTAGATAATTTCCCAGAATCACAGAATGTCAGAGCTGGAAATGACCTTAGACATCTTAAATTAAATAAATTCCTTCATTACTCAGAGGAGTAATGTAATTAACCTAAGGTCACACAGCTAGTGTTAGAGCTAGAACTGGAACCCAGGCCTTCTGTTTCCATATCCGATTATCTTTGCACTCCATACTCTAGGGAATCTTCTAGCTTTGACAATCTAAGATTATTGGACCTCATGTGGGTCAATTCCCCCAGTAGGAGAAATGCATGTTCAGGCTGTCTCATTACTACAATGCCACCCCCTTCACAGGGATGGGAGCCTCAGGGAACAAGAAAAAGGAATTCTGGGGCTTTATAATTGCACCATAGAAAGAAATCTGTCACTCTTCTATGGGGTGCCAGCCATTATTGGCCCCCAGGGAGCTGACAAGGGATTACAATGCCTGTATCACCAGAGGAATGTGAGTGGGGGAGGATCGGGCAAGGACCCACTTACTGAAAGGATGTTTCAGAGAGCACTGAAATGAACAGAACGAGACATTGCCATTTAAGGAAGCTGACTGAAACAGGGGTGCTCCAGGTTGGGACACAGCCAACAGATGGTTTAGGATGTGTAGACTCCAGAGTGACTGAAAACAGTTCTCTGCAATGGGTGAGGACTAAATCATACACAATCATAGAATGAAGGAGAATGAATATGGGATGTTGGAGAACTCTTTAAAACATAGAACATAAGAGCTGAAAGGGGCCTTAAAACACAGAACGTTAGTGCTCAAGAGATCCTCTGAGATGATCTAGTTTAACCCCCTTATTGAGGTGTAATTTAAAGATGGCTGGAATGGAGTCAAGAGAGACCTGGATTCAAATCCTGATACTTACTGGTTATAAGATTCTGGGAAAGTCACTAAATCTCTATGAGTTTCAGTCTCTTCATCTTTAAAATGGGATAAGATTTACTATACTCACAGATTTGTTGTGAGAATCAATAAGATAATGTATGAACATTGTTCCATAAAAATTAAAATACGTGGCAGAAATATCAGTACTTTTTTTTATTATTTGTAAGTGAGAATGCTGAAACTCAGAGAGACAAAGTCATATAAAAACTCTATTGTCTACTGGATTCAAGGACCTCTTGCCAAATGCCAGGTCTCAGCAAGGTAGAATCATAAACCCTTGGAGCTAAAAGAAACTTTAGAGACTACCTACTCTATGCATTTTGCATGGGAAAAAACTGAGACTCAGAACAGGCAAGGAATTTGACCAAAGCTACAGAGGTATTATGTGGCAGAGGAAGGACAAGAACTGAGGCTTCTGGACTCCCAGCCCTGGGCTCAGTTCCCTAAAATGAGTCTGTGAACTTTAGATCAGTTATGAATCTAAATTATAGACTCTTTCTTCCATGTGTTTGCTGTCAAAATCTCTGAAGAAAGAGTTCTACCAACCCTTGGGAAAAGGCTTGTGGCCGCTGAGCTTTCAAGAACTTTGAAGTCCCTTCCTAGCTTCCTTGTCTATTGAGATGAAATGCCCTTGTCATTGGATACTGATCATATACTGACCCACTCAAGAGATCAGCAATGACAATTTAAGGTAAGAGAGGCTGAGGAGGAGGCCAGTTACTCCAGCATAAAATAACATCAATAACAATAACTCACTTTTCTGTATTCATCTACCAAACACTTTCCCATCCGTTATTTCATTTGAATCTGTTCATAGTCCTGCAAAATGAATGAGGCAGGCATTATTTTCTCCATTTTACAGAGGAGAAAACTGGGACTGAGAGACAAATAGATTTGAGGGGTCAAAGTGCAGACAAGACCCCAGGCCTCCCGACCAATAATCTGGTTTTCTATCAGAAAAACAACAAAATGTTTCAATCAACCATTTGTAACAGACAGTGCACAATAATGGAAAGATCATTGGATCTGTAGACAGAAGGCCTACGTTCAAATCGAGGCTCAGCTATCTGCTTCCAGTTGTGACCTCCCTTTTCCTTAGGCCCCAGTATCTTCTGTAGAATGAAGCATTTGCACTAGATGATCACTAAGGTACTTTCTAGTTCTAAAGTGTGTAATAATTCAACAAAAACAAATAGTACATTACCACATGAGTGCCCAAATGGCCCAGCTGGACACCACCCTTAGGAGTATCTCACTCCTTTATCAGCCTCCAGTGCTCAGGGCAGGTGACCCTGAGACTGACCCTCTGCAAATTTTAGCCATCGTCTCAGATTCTAGGCCAGATCTCTCTGCACCCATACTGATAACCAGCTGTGGAGCAGCCTTGACTGATGTGGGTCCATGACCTTGGGAACATCTCTGCTCAACTTGTTCACCCTCAGGAACTTGGAATAACATCCAGAGAATGAGCATGACTGACCTTCCGCGCTTTGCTCTGATCAGTCTGTATCTGAAGACTCATATCATGTTCTGCACCACTCATTTTATAGAAAGGATAATGAGAAGCTGGAACGAGCCCAGAAAAGAGTGACCAGGACAGTGAGAGGACTACAATGCACATAATTCAAGGATCCTTTGAAGGAATTAGGGATGTTTTGCTGAGAAAAGGAAAGGCTGGGGTGGAGGGGATAACAAGGGTTTTCAAGTGTTGGAAGAGGGATTATCCTTATTCCATTTGACTCTAGATGACAGAACCAAGAGCAAAGATGGGCATTGCAGATACCTTTTGACTTGATAGAAGGAAAAGCTTCCTAGGACATAATTAGAGCTGTCTCTGTTTGATGGGCTGTCTCAGGAAGCAGTGATTTCCTCAACACTGGAAATACTCAAGAAGAAGCTTTGTGATCACTCATCAGAGATGCAATGGAAGGCGGGGGACACCGGTGGGAATTCTGGCTGGGGAATAGGATAGACTAGATGTCCTCTGAGGGCTCTTCCAGCCCTCACAGTCAAAGATTCTCTAACCTATTTCATCACCCACTATGCCACCACTACCTTTTCCTGCCCTCCCACCTCTCAAAGCCTTCACTATGTGTTTCACAGTATCTTCCTCCATTTCTGTCTAGTTCTGTAGACATTCCTCCTTTCCCAGGCCTGTGGCCTAAACACCCACACACTGATGGGAAGAACTTACTGGGAGTGGGAAGGAGAGGAGGGGGAAGGATGTCGGAAAAAAGCGGGGGAGAGAGGTCATCTTGACTCTAAACCAAAAGCCCTGTTGTGACCTCAGCTGGGGGCCACTCCCAGAATTCCACAGCAGGCTCTTTCCAGAGCTTGTGAACGAGGCTCCCGAGGGGCTCCCTTGGTGCTTTTGACTAACTGCATTCTTAAGAGAGGGTGAATTCCCCAGAGAACCTCAGGCCTATAAACAGGCTCAAGCCTTGGGAGGCCCACTTATTGTTGGCGAGGAAAAGAGGAGTGATAAGGAAAGGAAAGGGCAGCTTTCAGTAGAGGCATAGAAGAGGGTGGAAAGGGAGGAGAGGGAAGGTCCCAGAGTGTCCCCTGGGAGGGCTCAGGGAAGTGACTGACTGAAAATGGAAACTTGATGGAGCAAGGAGGCAGGCACTGTCTGAAGTCAGTATCACTGTGTGTGCAAAATGTACACTGTTCCTGAAGCGTCTGGACTCAAGGATTTCCAAGCAATCATGATCCAGGAGACTGGTTACTTTTTGAAGACTCTTAGGAATGGAAAAAGTGTCATCAAATCATAGATCTAGAACTGGGAAAGATCTCAGAGGCCACCTATCTCACCTCTTAATTTCACAGACAAGGAAATTAAGGCCCAGAAAGATTCAGTGATCGACCAAGGTGACACAGAGAGTGCATGCCAACGCTCTTTCCATTGTACCAGTGGGTTGGGAAATGTCATCAAATAACATAAACATAAAAGGTCCAGTAGTCTTTCAAGTATAACCCCTAATTTTCACTATCACCTAAAACAAAGACAGACTGAGATGACTTGAGTCTCCAAGTAGCAACAGGACAAGGCCTTCAAGTGTCCCACCTGTCAGTGACCACGATGTTCCCCTGTGAAGTAGAAACGCTGGTATTCAAAAGCCAACTAGCTAAGTTGTCCACATTCACATGCCCAACAAAAATATATGCTTGGTTGAAATAGGCGAAAAGTAATTGGAAATAGGTAACTATTGAGGGGAGGGGAAAGTATATAGTTTTATTTGTCGTTATTGTTAAACTTACAGTCTAAAGAAAAAGAGAAAGAAGGAAAAGGAAGGAAGGAAGGAAGGAAGAAGGAAGGAAGGAAGGAAGGAAGGAAGGAAGGAAGGAAGGAAGGAAGGAAGGAAGGAAGGAAGGAAACAGGCCTCAACTTTGGGCTCTGAGAAACTTTTCTCATTGCCTTATCAGGAACGACCAAAAAAGTCATGCCTCTTTTACTGCCTCTATTTCTCTGCATGGCGAGATCTTGAAGATGTAGAAGGGCAGGATTCTATTCCAAAGCACACTGAAGTAGCCCTGCTAGCCTTCTGACAAGCAGGTCTTTGCTCCAGTGCAGACTTACTGGGAATCAATTTGGACCACCATTTGTTAGAAATTATTAGCTTGGCTTGTCCTTATATAGCCCCAGAAGCTAATTGATAAAATGAAAGGTTTTATATATACATATATAATTTCATGTATCCTCAGTACCAAAACAGTATCTAACACGTACGTGCTTAAATATTGCTCATTGACAATGTAACAAAGAATACACAGAAGCCTGCTAATGCTCTTTTAGGAAGACTCATGTGAACTGATACAAAGTGAAGTAAACAGAAATAGGCAAAAAAAAAAAAAGATACACAAATGACTACAATGTGAGTGGTAAGAATGGTAACAATCAAATGATAGAAATTGCTGTGAAATTATAATTATCATGTCTGGACCAAAGAGGAGGTAGAAGAATGTACCTCCCCCCCTTCATGGTAGCGATGGGGACTTTGGGTTTGCAACTCTGCACGTCAGATTTTTTCCATATGTTGGTCATTTTGGCCAACTTTTTGGCCAATTTTTCCTCTCTTTTTTTTAAAATTTCTGTTACGAGGAATATATTTCTGGGAGGGGTAAGAGAAGGAGAAAGGAGGGATATATTTCAATATGTTAAATGTAAAAACAAAATATATCCATTAAAAATAAATTTTTTTTACAGAAAGAAATTACCTTGAGGAAAGCCATTGGAAAAGTCTTTGAACCATCTCCTCACCAAATAAATATAGGCGCACCTACACATAAACATAAATACACGCGCACACACACACACACGCACACACACACACACATACATATACATATACTTATAATTTCCTTTTCAAATCTGATAGACAAGCTGCCCTGGCAGTGCAGCAAGCTATGGACAGCCATTACGAGACCTGGGTTGGAATCCATGCTCTTCTACCATAGACTCACTATGAAACCTTGGGCAAATTATTTCTTCTCTTCAAGCCTCAGTTTGTTCATTTTTAAGATAATTGAACCCAAAGAACTCTGATATGCATTCCAGCTATAAATCCTATGGTTAGGAGGTAGGAGAATTGTGTTTATCTCCTATTATAACCTTAAGTAAATCACTTTCCCATTTTGGAGTTCAGTTTCCTATGAGGAAAAGTAGCACATTCTAAGGTAAAGGAGTATTGGATTTGATATCAGAGGACCCGAGTTCAAATTCAACCTTTTGTCTGTAAGTATAGTGTGACAAGTCACATTAGACTTTTCTCAAAGTTCGCATTTCTTCCTGTGCTGGAACAGAAGATCTGTACAGATCTTTCTGACTTGAGCCTCTATTTTTTAAAGTTCCTTTCCAGATCTGACATTCGATGATTCCAGGTTGGGGAAGGGCCAAGTATGCATTGAAGAAAATTTTCCCAACTTCAGACTATTGCAGCTAACAAAACTCTTTCGCAAGCCAAGGTTTAAAAAATAAATAAATAAACCTAATCATCTACAGACAACCCCTCTGATGAGAGGAAGTTGGGAGCTGAATCACCCCCTTCCTGGATCCAGCCATGTGTAGGGACCTAGTCTGTCTAGACACAGCTTTTAGGGAGCGGCATCGTGGGCTCTTTCCCCTGAATTCCTGATACTTTCAACTTAGAAGAACTTTGACTCATTCTCTGCAATTGCGTGAGGGAACGAAGAGGAGGTTCCTGCAGCTGGGTCACACGTGTGCTGAGGTCCACCCTTCACATGTGTGGTGGAATGTATGTACATGATAACATGTGCACATATGGTTACACATTCACAAGGGATAATATGCATCTTTTGTCCAAGTATAGCTAAAGGTCAGTCAGTCAGTCAATCAATTAACAAGCATTTACTAAAGGCTTACTTTGTGCCATATGTTATACTAATGTGTGGATGTGAAGAGGGGCAAAAAAATACAATCTCTCTTCTCAAAAAACTTACCTTCTAATGAGGTAAAAAATATATACGTTATTAGGTGTATACAAGATACACGCAGCATAAATAGAAAGTAATCTGACAGGTGAAGGAGGAAGATGTTTCTTGGAGAAAATGGAATTTGAATTGAATCTTAAAGGAAACCAGAGAAACCAAGGGAATATGTACATATCTACACACACACATACCTGAAGATGTCACACAGCAATGCCAAGGCTACTGGTATTTCTTCACTTTCATCCCACGTAACTGACAGTGGACATTGAATGGAAGAGCTGGAATCATATTTATCACAATTATAGTAATAGAAGTAGTAATAGAATTAGTAAGTAGTGAAAATAATGATAATGGTCCCTTTCCATAATAGTTGACAGAATATTAAATATAAAATAATTATAGCAGTATAGCAACTTGTCCTAGGATTGTTTCCCAATGAAGAGGAGAACAAGAATAAAAAATCATAGTGACAGTAAGTGTTGGTACAGCACTTTAAGGTTTGCAAAGCTTTTTAAAATACATTATCTCCCATGGCCCTCACAACTCTTCGGAAATGGGTCTTGTAATCATCCCCATTGTACAGATGGGAAAATGAAGGCTTGTAAAGAACAAGTGACTCACTCATGGTCATTTAAATGGTAAAGTGCAAATTCATTTTTCTTCTGACTCTAAGTCAAGGGCTTTTTTCCACTGTACTATAGTGCCTTCTATTTTTTTAAAACCTCACATTTACATGGAACTTCTTAGTTCTGCAAAATACTTTGTATGTTATATCATTTAAGCCTCATAGCAACCCTGGGAAATATGTACAAGTATTATGATAATCTCCATTTCATAGATAAGGAAACTGTGGCTAAAAAGGTTAAATTCCTTGACCATGCTCATTAGGCTCATATGCCTAATAAATGAGATATCTGAACCCAGAGTCTTCCTAATTCTTCCTGCTACCAAGCACCACATCTTTCTTACAGTACTGTTTCCCTGGAGAGCACCTTCAGTCTAACTCCTGAAGTTTGTGTGTGGCAATCTCTACTCATTCACTTCTTCCTCACATTTTTACAAACCAGAAGAGACCTTTGAATATAGAATGTTAAAGCTGAAAGGGACCTTCATCCAAATCTTTCATTTTACATATAGGGAAACTGAGGCCTAAAAGTCACATGGTTAGTTAAATGTCAAAAACCAGATATGAACTTTTTTTGCTCTCTGAGGCTTGAGTAACTCAGTTGTTGCATTTGGACCAGACTATAGTCAGAGGATCATGGAATCTCCTAAAAGTGACCTCAGAGTTTACCTCGTCCATCCCATAATTGAACAGGAATGTTATGGACAGGATCCCTGAAAGGTAGTCATCCAGTCTCTGACTGAAAAATCTCTAGTGACAAAAGGAAGCCCTAGCTCCACAAGCAGACCATTCCGTTTGTGAAAGGGTTTGACTGGAAGTTTTCTTTCATATCAAGAATAAATCTGCCTTCTCTACAATGTTTACCCATTAGTCCTAGTTCTCTCCTTTGTGGAAGAATAAATCTAATCCCTCACCCATATAAGAATTCTTCAGATATTTGAATAATGTGATCATCTTCCCCCTCCCCCCATTAAGTCATCTCCAGACAAAATAACCCCTGTTCCTTCAACCAACCCTTATATGGCATGGTCTACAGTCCCTGAGTCTGTTATATTTTATTGGAAGAAGACAAGGTATGGAATGAAAGGATGAATGAAAGGAAAACTTCTACTGGATAGAAGGTGGGCCTTAAAGAGAAGTGAATTTCTGACTTGGGAATCTTAAGTTAACTGTCCCCTCCATTCCCTCCACTGCAGACATTCTATGTTCTATGTTCTCATAAAGAGACCTTCTCTTCTATGTTCTGTGCTTTGAAGTCACGACTTTAGAGTCAATTTCCTCCTTTGGAAAATGAGGAGTTTAGGATAAATATTTAGAACTTTCCAGTTAGAGCAATAAAGAAGCGGGATGGAGAAGAAGGCTGAAAGGATGTCTTTAATTTACCCAAAAAAGGAGTACCCCTATTCATCTATGGGACAAAATTGTTAGAAAGGTCCCACAAGGCTAGTTTTTCCCAGGATAGTATATTTTACAGAATAAAAGCCTAGAAAGCCAACCATTTTACTGAATTAAAAAAATTCATATCCAAATTACATTTCTTTGGTTTTCAAAACTTAATCTAATTTTAGTTACAGCAAGGGCTTCAAAAGTTGAATTTGGCCCCAGACTTGTTGGACATCTAAGAGCCCTTGCTCACTCTTCTCATAATTCTACTGAAACTGCTCTCACCAAGGTCACCCATTGCCTCTTTACCAGATCCATCATTCTTTTTCTTGGACCTCATCTTGCTTGACTTCTCTGTAGCATGTGACAGAGTGGAGCACCCTTTCCTCTATAGCTTCATGAAGTTCTCTTCCCTTGGTTCTTGTGATTGTGCATTGTCCCAGTTTTCGTAGACTATTCATTCTTTCTTCTCTTGCCCTCCTTTCTCTTCCTTGTCCCACCTTCCTCACATGCTCCTGTACACACACACACACACACACACACACACACACACACACACACACACACACACACCTGCTAAATGTAGGCATTCCTCAAGGCCCTGTAATCTTTTCCCTTCTCTACAATTTCTCTGTGGAATTTTTCAGTCCCCCATGACTTGTACTAGTGCTTCTATGTATGATGCCTGATAATGTTTTCCTCCAGCCCTGACCTCTCTCCTGAGCTCCAGTCCCACATCTCTAGCCGTCTGCGGGCATATCTCTCCCTATATGTCCTCCTGGCTCCTCATATTCAATATGTTCCAAACCAAACTCATCATCTTCCCTCCCACCACCTGCCCTTCCTCTTGATCCCCCTGTTTCTATTATGGGCCCTATCATCTACCAAGTTACTCAAGGTCTAAACCCTAAACCTTGGATGTGAAAGACTCCAACACTTTGACAAAGCATGTCAACTCTTTCCTCACAGTGCCTTGCATATGTATCTCTCCTTTTTCATTCCTACTGCCACCACCCTAGTTCAAATATTCATCAATCCTGTTTAAGTTATTGCTTAAGCTTATTGTTCAGTCTGCTTTCAGTCTCCATCTCTGACCTTCCCTCTCCACTCCCCTTCCAATTCATCCAAAATATGCTGACAAAATTAATCTTCCCCAAGCAGAGGATCCTCTGATCACATCACTTCCCTGCTCCAAAAGTCTTTATTTTCAGTTGTCCTGAAAGTCTTAACTCCTTAGTTTGATATTCAAGACTTTAAGTCTTGAATTTAAGTGAATCCATAGAATAACATGACTCCAAGCTTTTTCATACAACATTCCTTTCACTTGTGATACCCTCCCAACCCTCCAGATTCACCTATAAAAAGCCTACCTACCCTACAAGGGTAGTTAGGTCCGCAGAACCAATAGCACTCATCTCCATGACGCCTCCCTTCATGCTTCCATCCCAATCAAAAGGGATTTTTCCTTCTCTTGCATTGTAATATTGTTCAATACTTTCTGCCTCATATCAAATATCTACATACATATCCTATCTCTCTTGGCAGTTTTTTTAATGATGAAAAACTTTTATTAAGACTTTTGTGTTTTCCAAGCATTATGCTAAGGGCTGGGGATATCAACTCCCATCCTGATGGATCAAGTAGGGGAATCAGACCTTTACATATAGCCATAATGCACAATATTACATACTAAGCATAAGAGAAAATAACAAAACAAAAGATGATGTGAGAATGGAGGCAAAGGTTGCTACTAACCCAAGTATGAAAGAAGACTTCTGAAGGAGCTGGACTTTCAAGGATAGACAATAATTCAATGGGGAAAGAGGGAAAGGAAAGCAGTCCAGGTATAAGGAACACTCAAGTAAGGATTCACAGCAGGAGCACAGATTAGGCTGTGTTCACTGGAAAAAATTCATCTAGCTTCACTGGAGCTCTGAGTTCATGGAGGCGAGTACCATGGGAGTTGCTGTGTTTGTCCTTTGTTCTCGAAGAGGACAATGATATCAAGATGATGACATGACTTTCAGTTGACATATTTGAGTGAGGGAGGGCTGAATGAGTAAACGGAAAAGGTAGGGTGGCACCAGATTCTCTGGCTTTGAATGCCAGAGGACGAAAACTCCCTGAGAGAAAGGATCACAGCTTATTCTACTCTGTATCTACCAGCTTATTCCACTCTGTATCTACATCGTAAGAAGATGAAGTAACGTATAATAAAGCTTTCAGTACAAAGAATTGTACAAAAATGAGTTATCAATATTTATCCCTTTCTAGGCAAGTCTCAGGTCAGGTTCCATAGATAAATGTACACAATCTGGTCAGGGACCAACATGCTGTCCTTGAGATAGAGAAGGAAAATGGTCTGTTTAAAAAGAGTCATAAAATCATAATACATAGCACAATAGCATGGAAAGGGATCTAAAAATAATGGAACATCAGAGCTTGTAGCAAAGTATATGAAATGTCAGAGATAGAGGTAGCCAGAGCAGGACAACCTAAACCATAATGTAATCCAATCTTCCTTTCCCAGTTAATACATAAGGAAACTGGGTTGCAGAAAGGGAAAATGAATTGCCCAAAGTTATATAACAGAATTGAGATTAGAAACCAGGTCTTTTGACTTCCAGGTCAATACTTGGACTAGAATGCCTCCCAAGGCTATAAGAATTTCTTCCATGTTTGACCTTGAGAAACATGCCAAGCCAGTTACACTCACTGTGTGGCCAGTCACATCTGGGTAGAACTAGAGGTGGATTGGTGCTGGTGCTAATAAATCAAGATGTCCAAGAAAGTACTTCAAGGGTGCCCAAGAAGGTTGGGCACAGGCAGCTCCTTATGTGAAACCCCTCCCCCTCCACTCAGGAGGAGGCCACAGAGACTAGACTACAATGGAGACCATTGAAGGGAGAGATTAGTCAGTGCCTGTACAGGATCCTACCTGTCACAGATTGCATACTAAGACGGAGGGGTAAGCTCTAAAGAGATGGGAGGGATTCTAAGCCCACAGGCCTGGCAGCAGCTTTGGCCTCCCTCCCAACACCAGCCTCAGTCCCTCTCTCCTGGAAAGTTCCAAGGAAAGGCTGAAAAACTGTTTCATGGCTTTAGAGGAAGTCTGATCCAGTCTGAATTGTCTTTGGTGCTATTGTACAAGGCAGGGAAGCCCCTAAGGTGACCCTCAAGGCTCCCTTCTGCCTTGTCACTTCTCCACACAGGAGAAATAGCTTCTTCAGATCTCCTGAACCTGTCAAACCAAGGGAAGGTCCAAGAGTATTCCTCACACCTCGTGTTCCTGACCCTCTGAGCCCACTAATCCTTTGCCCTCTACTCTAACTCCTTCCACCACAATGTCTCTTTTCACCCTGCACCATCTTTTTCCCCTAGTCCTTCTTATCCTGAACCATACTTACCTGTAGACCTTGAATCACCCTAACTTTATTCTTACCCCCTTTCCCTACAATACCACTCTGTCCTAAAGATTTTGCCCTTCCTCCTCTTCCTTATAAAAGATGGAACAAGGAAAATATGGATTCAAATTCCACCTGACACTTGGTTGTATGACTCTGAATAAGTCATTTAAACTCCCTGTGACTCAGTTTCCTAATCTATACAATGAGTTGATTGAGTCAGTGGCTTCTAAGGTTTCTTCTAGCTCTATGATCTCTATCTATGATTTCTCCAATCTAATTCCTTTGTCCCTAACTCTAGTTCTTTCTACTCCATACCCTTCCCCTCCCTTTTTACCCCTTCCATTCTCTAAAGTTCTAGCCTCACCCCCCAAATCCTGCCTTTCATTGTCAACTCTTACCCATATAATTATCCCTACCATATACACCTGGCCCTGTTTTCATCTCCCCTCCTCCATTCCTCTTCCCCACCCATCCTAAGCCTCCTGACCCCAACTGTAACTCACCACACCTCACTATCCCACATTCCTACCCTAAGCAGTTGTTTCCCATCCTAAACTCATTGTGCTACAAATATTCCTTGCCATGTCAACTACATATTTTACTTGGACAATTCCAGCTTAAAGAAAATTGTCTTTTAACAAGGTTTACAAAAGGAACAAACTTTGACAGACCTAGGATCTTTATTTGGGGTTTATAAAACATGGTAAATACTTACACCTTCCCATTCTGAATATTCTATCAACATACACTCCCCACACTAATCTCACTATACCCACCCTAAAGCTCTCATGCCCACTGTAGGCACACTGCCCCTTTCCTAAACACACTTAGTGGGAAAAATTCCCCAGTCTTAAAAACCCCATAAGTCTTTAACCCCACTTTATCCTCCCTTATCACTACCTATGCCTAGAATTTGTCTTTTTTTTTTCCTGTTGCAGCTTCAGAAACAATACTTTTAAGACATAGGACTCCTTTCAAGGCTATTGACACCAGAGAGTTAAAATTTTATCTGAGGAGTTGAAGAAAGAATGAGTGCTGCAGGGCATTAAAGGGCTGAGTGGAGATCACCTGGCCAAGGAAGGTGGCATTTGTCTAAAGCTGGCTTAACTCATGCTTAGGGCAACCAGGACCTTAAGAACCCAACAGAGACTGAACAAAAGGGAGAAAGGAGCAAAAACAGAGAGTCAGAAACCCTTACGGTGGGGAAGACAGATCAGTCTCTACCGGAAACCCCTTGTTCCCTATCCTGTCAGGACTTACCTCTGCGGTCAAGGTCATGGCCTTAGCTCCATCCTGGTCCCACCCAGCAGGGATGGGCTGCATCTGGCATTCAGCAGGAGGGTGGGGGTAGGGGCAATTGGGAGTGGGATGGAAAAAGAGGCCATCCCTTCCCTTCAAACTATAAACTGCCACTGGGACCCCAAAGCTTCCACCAGCGCATTTTTAAACAGCTGCTAACCTGAGCCCCCTTCCCCCAAATTTCTTCCCACTGTCTCCCCAGCTAGAAAGCCCCTTTCTTCATTTTACCTTATATGAGCTGAAAGAAGAGTCCAGGAGGCCTGAACTCTCTCTGTCCGGCCCTCCCAGGGCCCCCATTGGCCCTGGCCCGGCTCATGTGACCACCTCGCCTTGACCTGCCCGGGTTGGGGGAGTGTTGGCTTTACCCCCTAAGGAAGGAGAGCTTGACAATTTTCATATTTCTTCTAAATTTGGAGATTTCAGACAATGCTGGGAGGTTTGGCTCAGACTGCAAAAGCCCATGTGGAAGTCATTAAGTCAGAGAGGGGGAGGGAAGGAGAGGAGGAGGAAGGGAGGAAGAGGGGGGAAACAACTGAGTTCGTGAGGACGACAGGCCTGTGACTGTTGCCAGTTATATGCCTGGGAACATGGGGAACATGCTCAGAGAAAGTTGTTTGTAATAATTTCCTTCCTTTCCTCAAACCTTTCTGCTCCATATGGGAAAGGATAAAAAGGGAAAAATCCTGAGAACCTTAGGCAGGAAGGACCAAATCCTGTCTCCTGTTGATGGGCTTCCTATAGCTGGGAGGGGAAGAGTAGGGGCTGGGCTTGGGGATGGAGAGCAGTTCTGGAAAGTGGGAGGTGGGTGCAGGGTAACAATGGAATCCAAAAAGCTGACTTGGAGTCGAGACCAAAAAATAGGATCCACAGCTCAGCTGAGGGGGTTGTTAATTTTCATCTTGAGAGGGTTGAGGAGGCTGTATGATGTCTTGAGGATAGCCCTAGACTCAGATCCCTGATGATGGATGGGAGTTTGAGCTAGAACGGACGTTAGAGATCATTCAGTCCAACCTTCCTGTTTTACAGATAAAGAAACTGAGGCTCAGAAAGATAAAGTCCAATTCAGGAGCTCAGGTTCAAATCTAAGCTTCACCACTTATTAATCTAGTCAAGTCACATCATTTTCATGCATCTCATTTCCTCAGTTTCTGTATGAGTTGATATACATAAAGTACTTTGTAAGCCTTAAAGTGATATAGAAATTTGAGCAATTTCTATTATTCTCAATCCTTCAGATTAGTTCTAACTCACAAAGGGGAAGTATTAAAAAAAAAAAAATCCCACCTTTTTCATTCAGAGAAACCAGAAGAATTGCTCAGATCCACTGGAAAAGCAAAATTCAAAAGCCAATGTCCATCCATTGTCAGGAACATTGTCCTTCATATGACCTACTAGCCTAGACGCTCCGCTGGACTATAGAAATCCCAACTCGACTTGCCCTCCTTACCTCATGGTTATCACTGAATGCCAGAGTTGGAAGGGATCTTAATTTAAATCCCCTCCCCCATTGACAGAGAGGGAAACTGAGGGTCCAGTCAGACTCCATCTGGAGTATTGTGTCAATCTAGAGTACTCCATTTTAGGCAGAGCAAGTGAAAAAAAGAGTGACTAAGGAGGAGGAGGAGAAGACCAGAAGGAATATGAGACTTAGGCTAAGTGAGAGAAGTCTTATTCAAGATATTCTCTGTCTTCAAATCAATGATTCTTGTATGGAAAAGGGATTAAACCTGATCTGCTTTGCCCCAGGGAACAAAACTACAGTAGAAATAATTGGTAGAAGTTGCAGAAAAACAGATTCTGGCTCATTATTAGAACTGTCCAAAACTGAAAAAAAAAATGGGCTGCCTAAAAAAGGAGTGAGTTTCCCATCAACAAGACAGTAATATTAGCTAGCGTTTATAAAACTGCTTGAGGTTTGTAAAGTATTTTACAAATATTATCTCCTTTGATCCTTCCAAAAACCTTGGGAAGGAGTTGCTGTTATTGTTCCCATTTTACAGATGAGGAAACTGAGGCAGGCAGCAGTTAACTGACTTGACCTGAGTCATACAGCTAGTATTTGTCTGAGGCTAAATTAGAACTCAGCTCTTCCTGACTCCTGGCTCAGTGCTCTACCTGTTGTCACCTAGATACTTTCAAGCAGAATGTATATGATCAGTTGTTGGATGACTTTTAACAAGAGGTCCTATTCAAGTGGAGATTGGAGTAGATGACCTCTAACATCTCTTCCAAAACTGAAGCTCTATAATTCTATGACTTCTTGGCCAATGCTCTTTTCCTTTATGCCCCTAATTCTCTGTGTGATGTTGGGCAAATAATTTCCCAGTAATTGACCCCTTAATTTCTTCTCCTGAAAAATGAGGAGGTTGAACTATAATACTGACCTCTAATAGGCTATGTTCTATATTTTCTTATAGATCTGATAATCTGTGTCCTGCTACAAGGCTCCTTCCATCTGCAACCTTAGGACCTTTGCTCAGGCTGTTCCTTCTGCCTGGAAATATTCTCTCCTTTTTCCTTGGAATCCTTAGTTTCCTTCAAAGCCTAATTCAAGTTCCATTTCCTACATGAGACCTTTTCCTGAACTCTCCCATTTTTTTTTACCAATATCACTATATATTACCTTGAATATACTTTGTATCTATTTATTGGTGTCCATGCTGCTTCTTCCTTCTATGTAATGTGAGGTCCTCGAGGGCAAGAACTATTCTCATCTGTTTTTCTATTCCCGGTGCCTAGCACAGTGCCTTGCACATAGAGAGTATTTAACAAAGATGTATCGGACAGAATTGAATTTCATCTCTGACAGTCTGTGAAATCATCACAATCAATATTTGTTGCATAATGCATGTGATTTACCAGGGGCAGGGAACCTGCAGCTCGAGGCCATATGTGGCCCTCTAAGTCTTCAGGTGGGGCTCTTTAACTGAACCCAAATTTCCAGAACAAATCCCCTTAATAGAGGGATTTGTTCTCTAAAACTTGAACTCAGCCAAAAGGACCTAGTAGGCCTCATGTGGGGCTGCAAGTTCTCCACCTGAGTCTAGGCACTATGATGTTAAACTTATCCAGAGATGAAGCAGACCCATTCCCTTGCCATGAAGAGGGACTAGAGAGAAGACATAGATGTAATAATCTGAGTGGCATTGGGAGGAAGATACACAACCTGAGTGCCAACAGAATGGTCAAGGCAAGGTATGGTGGGAGATCACAGGTGAGATTGCTGAAGCCTAGTGAAAGTGATTGGAGATAACTTCACAGAGAGATGAGACTCAAGCTGGTGCTAAAAATATGGCAAGACTTAGACAAGCAGAAAAAAAGGAGGAGGTAGGGATGAGGGAAGGAAGGGAAGAGAGTGGATGTGAGCAGTGACTTAGAGACCAGGAAATGTACTTTAGTTTCCTGACTCCCAATCCATGGCTCTTTCCACTTTATCCATTACCTCCCTTAAATTAGTGAAAAGAATGTAGGACTATGTCAGACAAATGGGTCCTAGATCCAGGTCCACCATCTATTGACTGACACCTTGATCAAGTCACTTTCTCTCTCTGAGCCTCAATTGTCTCTGTAAAAATGGGGATAAATAACTCTTGCTCTGCCTTCTTCACTAGAAAATTTAGATTCAATGCTTTTGTGGCATTTTTGACAGGGTATTTCCTCTCTCCAATGATACAGGTCACAGCTATTGTTATGATCGTAAAGTGTTTTGAAAAAAACATGAAACCTATTTAAAATGTTACTATTTTTGTCATCATTTCTTCATTAAAGTCCTCATCTGATCCCTCATCATGACAAAGAGTGCCTATCCTCCTCTTCTTGAAGCCTACAAGAGCTGCACACAAGCAAGTCCAACCCCTTATTCTAAAGATAAGGAAAGGGAGACTTGAGGGAGGTGAAGTGACTTACCCAAGGGGGCACACAAAGTTAGTGTTGGAGCCTGGGCCCAAACCAAGTTTTCTGGCTCCCAGCCCAGTGTTCTTTGCACTATGTTATGTCTACCTCCCTAGAGACAGTCTGTGTAGGGGAAAAGTGATGGGGAAGGAAAATCATTGCAACCTCTTGAATACCAGGCTAAGGAGTTAGTTTATAATCAGATAGGGGAGAGGACTAGTAGAACCATTGACGTCAGGTATCCTCTCCATTAGGGAATATTGTATCCTTGGCCACATTTTTCAGCACTATATCTTATGGCCCCCTGACAAATGAAGTCAGAAGAAGGAACTATACTCCATACTCCCCCTGCCAAATCCAGACCCTCCCTCTGTCACTGTCACTCAGCAGACTCTATATCTTTAAAATTCACTGCATCAAGTTCGAAAAGAAACAAAGACAAGGGACAGCTTCAGAACCAATACACTTAATACATTATATACTTTAAAAATACCAAGATGACTGTAATGGAGAAGCTGCATGTGCAATCTTTTCTTTTTCCTCTTCTTTATATAACAATGCTTATATTTGATGGTGTTTGACAATTTCAAAATAACAGAAAATTTTAAAATGTACTAAAAAAATGAGATTCACTCCATTCATATATAATACTTTCATGAAGATTCTGGTTGTTCTTGCCATTGCGCAGTCTCCTACACCACACCAATTCCTATCCTCATCCATGAAAACTTTAATACACTTTTTAATGTCCCCTCAAATACTCCAGGCTTTCATCTGACCAGCCTCCTTAATTCCCATGGTCTGCTCCTCATTCTGCCTCAGTGACACACAGGATGGTCGTACCCTTGATCTCTTCAAGATCATGACCCAGAACTCCGAAATTTCTCTCTCAGACCATAACTTCTTATTCTCCTAGCATTATCCCCTGCTTCTCCTGTTTCATCCTCATCTTGACCTCCAGTGACTCCACTCTACCCAATCTCTGGCATCACTTTCCTCCCTTAACAGCCTTGACCCTACAAATAATCACTTCAACTGAATATCATCCTCTTACCTGGAATTCCTTGTCCCAGTATCTTGTCATCACATGCATCTTAACAAACCCCATCCCTGGCTGACCCCCTATCTTTTTTATTCTTGCTTGTGTGCTGCTGAATGCTGCTAGTGAAAGTCATTCAACTGAACCAACTGGAACTAGTACAAGTGTATGTTACGTAGTCTCAGCTGTCCCTCCCCACCACACAGCCTTCCTTTTTCTCTTTCCTCATTGACTATTTATTAAATTCTCCATGGCATCTCCTCTAACCTTTCCCCGATAGAACGTGAGCCCCTTGAGGACAGAGTCTGTTTTGTTTCTTGTCTTTGTAGTTCCTGCACCCAGCTCAGTGCCTGGCATGCTGCAGACACTTAATAAATGCTTGTTTATTATGTGCCCCCATCATCTCACCAGCTGCCTTGCCACTTTCATCATCACCTTTTAATCTCCTTATTATCTAAATGGCCCCAACTATAACTCACCTTACGCTCCAGACATCTTCTTTACAGTAGATCTATCAATACATGCCTTTTGAAACCCCCTCTGCCCCCGATTTCTCTTTCCAGTTCTGGAACCAATACACAGCCGACAGGAAACCATTCATATAATATCCCTTTTATTTATCCTTTCTGTAGATTTCCGCAGCCACCACCCTAGTTCAAATGCTCATCACCTCTCTTATAATTACCTCCTAGTTGCCCCAACCCAGTTTCCAATTTTTTCCTTTCTAACCTATCTACTACAGAGCAGACAAAAGAATATTCCCAAAGTGCAGGTATGACCGTGTCACTTCCTGATTAAGTGGCTCCCAATTTGCCACTAGAAATCAAATGCTAGATAGCATTTAAAGTCTTTCACAATCTGACTCTAAATCCTCTTTTCAGGTCTATTTCACATTAGTTCCTCCTTCGTGTGTTTTATGTCCAGCCAAAATAACTTATTTGCTATTCCGTGTATACATTTTCCATCTCTTGCCTCCTGGTCTTTGTATAGGCTGTCTTCCATTCCTGAAGTACTCTCCCTCTGTACCTTCAACCCTCAAAATTCCAAGCTCCTTTCAAAGCTTAGCTAAGGTTTCACCCCTGAACAAGGCTTTTTCTGATTCCCCCATTGCTAGTGCTCTCAAAGACATCCCCTACCAAGATAAATGTGTACTTACTTAATATTTATTTATATGTGTATATGCCATATATTCACAAATGGGAGCCACTGAAGCAGAGAAATAGTAGTCAGACCTTGCCTTTGGTGAATTTCAGTTTATAAAATGTAAGTTTCTTAGAGATTGTTTTATTTTTGTCTTCCTATCCCCAGACCCTAGTACCATCCCTTGGTACTAGAGTAACTGCCCAATAATTACATGATATCATTATATAATTATATATAGATAATATAATTATATATAATATAATTATTATATAAATAGATAATATAATTATATAAATAATTTTAGTAATGGTGCTTTGAGAATTGAGCTGAGTTGGGTATCATCAGTGGAAAGGACCTTGTTTTGGCTAAGAGTATAGTGGTGCCATCAATGGTGTGAATTATGCGCTGTTAGAAGAATTTGAATTGTCATCAATGACAATGGTCAATCTAGATAAACCATCAATGGTTAGAATCATGTTTCAGCTTCTTTGTCGATTTGATTTATTTCATTCTTTTCTGAGCAATATTTGTGCAGATTCTGTAGCCATTTTCCAAATTTTATTGCCATTTCAGAATTCACTAATACCTATAATGTGAGAATCATAGAGTATCAGTTCTGGAAGGGACTTTAGGGATCATCTCGTCTGACCTATTTCTCTCTATGCTTTACATATTGATATATTGAGGTCTAGAAAATAAAATGAGTAGTTGACAGAGACTAGAGAGGGCAGACCTCTTGACTCCCCATCTAGTGTTCTTTCAGTTTTGTGTGATCTACTTTCCCCTACCCATTTCGATTATCTTTCATTCCAAGATCTCATGATTTCTTTTAAGCAGATGTTATGCCTTCAATCTTTCTTCTCCCAGTCAAAAATATTATTGGATAGGAGCATGGCATTTAGAGGTAAATAATGTAAAACCTTAACTATCATTGTGTCTAACTTCCCTTATTTTATAATAAGAATGAAATTATTTTTTCTAGTATCACAGAAAGAGTTGGTAGAAGAGTTAGGACTAGAAATTAGATCTCCTAACTCCTAATTCACCTCATTGAATATAGTTCCTTATTTGGGAACTGCTCTTCAGCTAATATCTCAGCAACTTCTTACACTAAGAATACCCTTCCAAAAGACAGCATCCACCTAGAAAGAAAGGCTAGCTAGTGAAATTAGGGAATTCAGTTATGTTGTCCAGCAATACCTCATGTCAAAGTGTGGTCAGGAGATCACTGGGAGTCTCCAGGACCCTCTCGGGAATGGGAAAAAGAGTCTATAGGATCAAAAATTATTATTTTGTAGTAATATTAAAATATTTTAACTTATAATATTACAAATATAGATAGATGTAACACATGAACAAAAGCTCTTTGAGGGTTTTTAATAGCATGAAAGTGTCCTAAGAAAAAAAAATCAGAACCATTGTTCCAAGGTCCCTTCTGGCTCCAAGAGTCTATGTTCTAAGATCTGATAGACTGTGTTTTACATTTAATGTCTAGTACAATGTAAATTCCTTGAGGGAAGAGACTATTTCATTTTTGTCTTTGTATTTCCAGTACCCAGTACACAGTAGGTGCCTAATAAATACTTCTTGAATTGAATTGAGCCCCTTCAGCTCTTCGATTATAGTCCTATGCATATATGCCATATACTCTCCAAAATGTGATATTACATGCTTTGATTTCTAAACACCCCTTTAGCTCTGACATTCTTTGAAAACGTTCTGCCTACATTGGAAAGTTGCTATGAAAATAAAATAAACAGATGGTAGAGGGTGCCCCCTGGACCTAAGAAGAGATAGAAAAATGAGACCGGACAACAGGCATAAGCATGTGAAGTGTACAGAGATAAGAAAAGGTCTTACTTCCCATTCCAGGTCCTTATATCCTGGAAGTGTAAATAGTGTAAATGGTGAAAAATGGTACCTCAAGAGTTAGGTCAATTGAAAGGTCAAATGTTAGATCTGAAACTACTTCCAAAGAAAAATTAGGATACCTTGAAGATACCCCATAATTTTTGAGATTGACGTCAGCGGGAGAACCTTCCCACAGTATATTCCAGGGCAATATTTTTAGAGCCAGAAAATTAGACTGGATGAACCCAGGACAGAATGTTCTTAAGTTGTATGAGCTTCAAAGACCACTTACAGAGTAAATTCAATTCTTCATTGGGTCTTTGATCACATTGTGTGTTCCCTCCAAAGATATGGATTCAGCCCAACTATGATTTCCCATTCTTGTGCATTTTTTCTCCATGCCCTTCCATAAAAAAAAAAATTCAGAGAGAATCTACCCAGCTTGCTAGACATTTTCATTTAAATCTTCTACTATTTCACAGGTACCAGTGCCAAACCCACAGACAGTCTTTTACAGCTAAAAGATAGCATTAACTTACATAACACTTGGAGGTTTGAAATAAATTTTGTATGTAATCTCATTTGAGCATCACAATCCTGAGACATAAGTACTGTTATTACCCCCACTTTACAGATGAGGAAACTGAGGGAAACATAGGTTTAGTGACTTGCCCAGGGTCGCACAGGTAGCAACTGTTTGCAAAAGCATTCAAATTCAGGTCTTCCTGATTCTGAATCCAGCACTCTATGTACTGTCATTTATATATATCATCTGTCAACCCTAGTTCTTGCTACATGACCAGAGCAACTTTTCCAATCATATGAATCATTCCAATCAATTTTCTTGAAGGTATCTCTTATGGCAGATGCTAATGAACTGCGAAGGCCCAGTACAACTCTCTCCATTTTTCTTTGGGTCACTCACAATTTTTATTTTTAGGAGATTATTGTGGTCCGTTATTCACAGGCTGATAAGCACACACACACACACACACACACACACACACACACACACATATATATATATGTATATATATATATATATATATATGATATCAAAGCAACAAGAGATTATGATGTCAGGAAAGACCTAGAGATTGTTAAAAATATTTATTCCCAAATGTTATGCAACCAATCTCTTTCTTCAATTCAATACTGGGCTCAGTACTTTATTTATCATTAACATGTTCCCAGCCTCTATGTCCCCCAGATCTTGGCACTGTTACCTGAGCTACTGATGCAATCTGAGTCCCTCTGAGCCTTACTCTCAGTTACTGCACCCTTAGGGGTTCTGTGATTTTTTCATCTGCCCTTCAGCAGAATTTCCTTTTATGTATCATCTGCATTGGTTAAAGTGTTAGCTTCTTGACAGCATGAACTGTCTTGTTTTCCAATTTCTCTCTCAGCATTCAGCACAATGCTTGGTATAGAGTAAGGGTTTAAGAAAGTCTTTTTTCATTTATTCATTCACTTAATGGGTTCCCCACACCGTGACAGGTGTATGCTATTAGATTATGCAATTGTCTATATTTTATACAACTATATACTGTACAGTTGAATAAAATTAGAACTTATTCATCCATTTTACTTTTCCTGTGTGAATTGTCAGGCAGATATGTTTTGAGTGGTCAAAAATCTCGTTGAGGTATCTTTGTAGTATTCAGGGGCTTGAAACAATTAATGCATATCATCTATAAACAGGGACATCTGGAATACATCACTACATATAAAGGAATCCCTGTCCCAGTTGGACCTTGCACAGGATCTCCTCCATATTAGCTGTAAACCTCTAGTTAAACATACATTCCCTGCCTTGTGCTTTGTTTAACATTGTTAATCAAGGAACTGTTGAACAAAGTGGTCTCCATGGTTGTACCTATCAAAGAAACATGTATAATCTTAGCATAGGAATGAAAGATACCTTTTTGGTAGAGAGTCTTGAAGGCTATCATTTATTTTAATTTTTTTTTACTGTTTAGATATATCACATCAGTGCTATTTTTTGAAACTGCTAAAAATTATTCACATAGAATTATTTTCTCTACAACTTTCTGTGTGTGTGTGTGTGTGTGTGTGTGTGTGTGTGAGAGAGAGAGAGAGAGAGAGAGAGAGAGAGAGAGAGAGAGAGAGAGAGAGATTTGGCTCCATGAGGGCATCAGCGACTGTCTCATTTTGGTCTATGTATCCCCAGTGCCTAGCACAGTATCTCACAAACAGGTACTTGATATAATTCTAGTTGATCGATTAAAAAGTGGTTAGCAGTAGAAAACTGTCTACAAATGGCATCCTATTCCCTTCCAATATTTTCTTCAAGGATACCCTCAAAGAAATGAGTAAGTCATGCTCGTAAAAAGACTTACTCCAAAACCTCATAGTAGTATAGAAGTTATCCTGAGTTCCTGAAGGTTATGTAAATGGAACACAAGCTTTGATAGGTTCTAGTGAGTTGGAAAAGCTTCAAGCATCATTCCTGCATAGAACATGTCTACTGCCAGATCATCACTTTAGCTAGGGCACACAAAAGTTGGGAAGCTGGCCAGTCGTTAGGTGTTGCAGTCTTTGTCCATGTCAATCCATAAAACAAAGAGAAATATAAGTCTAAGAATTAAGAAATCTAAGTCTCCAGTATTATGCAGTGTCCCCCTTCTACTTCTACAGGAATGCGGACAGAGAAGCAGCACAAAAAAAGAGGCAGATAGGGTTCATGTTCAGTCATTTTAGTTATGATGGACTCTTTATAACCCCATTTGGAGTTTTCTTGGCAAAAATACTAATTCCTTCCCATTTCACAGATGAGCAAATTGAGGCAAGCAAAGACTGGCCCAGGGTCACACAACTAGAAAGAGTGTGAGGCCAGATTGGAACCCAGTCAGGGAGACGAGTCTTGCTAACTACAGGGCGGGGACTCTATCAACTGCGCCACCTAGCTGTCATCAAGAATTACATTATTTAAAGACTAAGGGAAATTAATTTAGCTGCTGGTATTCTAAATGTGAGATCTTTGTTCAACAAACAATATATTGATAAACCACTACAGGTAGAAATCTACCATATTACTACTGTAATTCTTGCTACAAACAAACCCACAAAACATAAAGAAGTTGCTATCACAGGGATCTCTCTTCCTTTTCCCCATCTCTCTCAACACCCCTCAAAACCCATTCCTGCTCCTGCCCCATCCCTTCCTTCAGTATCTCTGTTTGTTTCTGTCTTTCTTTTTGTCTCTCTCTGTCTTTCTCTCCCTCCCTTTCTCTAGCTATTTCTCTCCTTCTCTCCTTTTCCCTCCCTCTCCCTCTTTTTCCTCTCTCTGTTCCTGTCTCCCTCTCCTCCCTTATTCCTCTTCTTCCCTCTCCCTACTCTCCCTCTTTCCCTCCCTCTCCCTCTTTCCCTCTCTCCCTCCCACCCTCTGCCTCTCTGTCTGTGTTTCTTCCTCTCTGTCTCTCCATGTCTCTGTCTCTCCCTTTCTCTCTCTCCCTCCCTCCTATCCCTCTTCTCTCTTTCTGTTTCTCTCCCTCTTTCTGTCTTTCTGTGTCTCTCTATTTTTTCCTCCTTCCTTCTGTCCCTGCCTCTGTCTCTATCTCCATCTCTCTCTGCCTCTATCCACCTTCCTTTCTCTGCCTCTCCATGTCTCTCTTTCTCTGCCTCCCTTTATCTCTCCTTCTCCCTTTCTATCTCCTCCCTCCTTCCTTTCTTCCTTCTCTCTCTCCCTGTCTTCATCCCTTTCTCTATCTCTCTATGCGTTCCTTCCTCTCTGTACATCTCTCTGTCTCTATCTCTGTTTTCCTCTCTTTCTGTATCTCTCAATGTCTCTGTCCCTCTTCCTCTGTCTTTCTCTCTATCTCTCTCTCCCTTTTTCTTTCTCTCTCTCTCTCTCTCTCTCTCTCTCTCTCTCTCTCTCTCTCTCTCTCTCTCTCTTTCCTCTCCTCTCCTCTTACCCTCTTCTCTCCTCTCTTCCTCCTCTTCTTATTTCACTGACATAGGGAACTACTGATGAGAAAACTACTATTTCTGTCAATGTAAACTGTACTTGCTCTGTAACATGTACTCTTAAAGCATTGCCAGAGGAACTAAGAAGTTATGTGACTTGTCTAGGATCACACCACCACTCTATGTAAGAAGCAGTAATTAAACCCAGTCCTTTGTCACTCTGAGACTGGTCCTACATTCACTATGGCCAACTGTCTCTCCAGACAGGTAAATAAAGGTCTAATTCAGTTGGTTTCATTGTGTTCCCAAGGGCAATAATAAATATCACCTTTTCTTGTAGTACATAAGCAGTAGGACCACCTTGAAGATATTTGAAGTTTGCAGGTCAACATCTGTTTGAAACATATGAAAAATTAATGAAAATCTATGAAGAACTCGACAAGTGACAATGGAGTACAATAGAAAGAATAACAAATTTGAAGTAAAAAGATGTGTGTTCAAACCCAACTCAGGCATGTATTACCTGTATGATTTTGGACAAATCACTTAGCCTTTATGTGCCTCAGTTTTCTTATATGTAAAATGAGAAAATTAAGCTCAGTGATCTCTAAGGTCCCTTTTAGCTCCAAATCTGTGATCCTAAGATTCTTTAAATTAAATCAACATACACATACACACTGATACTTGATGACCTTGAGAGAAGGTGTGCAGTGGGGAGAATGGTATATATAATGGTATTTATACCCAGATAAGAAGGCCAAAAGTTTGGAGACTACTCAGAAATCTTTCAAATATCATAAATACTTTTTTTTAAAGAAGAGCAAGAAGACTATAGACATGAATAGCAATGAATAGTATCATTGCTTTAAAAATGAAATTGACTATATTTTATTAGAAAATATCTGGTTACCAACATGGAAATCATTTCTGGATTTCTGAGCTGTCACACCATAAACTCTATAAAGCAAATATCAATAATTAATATCACATAGGATGAAGAAGGGAGTAAAGTACCATGTGTCTTTATAACGGATCTACCCAGACCCATTCAAAAAGGTTAATGCTGGAAATGGACAAAATAATTTCAGTATTATTACTATTAAATGAGTAATAACAAATGAGACCAAAAGAATTCAGAAAATATAGCAAACAACAAAACTTATATCTCCTTTACAAGAGAAGAAATCTGAAAGCCAAGTTTGCCATGAGTAAAGTATAATACTTTTAGGCATCATAGAAAGGGATGTAGAAAAATATAAGTTGCATTGTCTCACAATACAGTGAAAAGTAGTGGAAGGGAAAATAAGAGTGCAGGAAGCTTAATATACGACTTATACAAACCAAAGGTATTCCAAGATTATTTGGAGACAAATGTGCAAAGTGGACGACAAGGTGATAGAAAATGGAACGGATCTTTTTTCATTTCTATAGCAATCTATACTCATCACTGATGATAGCCCTGTAACACCTGGAGCATCTCAGCACCAGATGTAAATGCCAGCTAGTAAAATGAAGTCAGGAAGTCAGGAAGAATAACTAGATCAGATCAAATATAAACAGAACAAATCCTTGCTGGAAACAACACAAATCTGAAAGCACTGAAGAACTGTTTTTCAAAGAATTTCAAAAAGGAGATGTCAATTTTTTTTAAATAGTGGACATCATTACCACCTCTCAAAAAAAGTGAACATTTACAATAATTTTTTATACGTTTATTTTCGAATTTCTATAAAATAATTTTGTAAAGTCAATTAACAACTATGAATATATCCAAATTCAATAGTAAAAAGTAGGAATGACGAAGGAAGGGAACTAAAACAATGTCATGCGCCTTTGACATTGGTGCCAAGACCAGTACCAAGTACCAAGACCAAATTAGGACAACCCACAGAATTAGTCCTAAACCTGGCACCAGTTTTTATTAGTATTATTTTCTCTACATTAATGGGTTTTTTCATTAAAATGAAAAAGATGATATTTAATTAAATATTATATTAAATATGATATTTAGTGTATTTTCCTCTTCAAATTCTGTGGTAAGTCATTTGGGAGATAAATTTCACACACAAAAGTTACATATTCAAACAATTATTTTAAAGAATATTCCTAATAACCAAGTGAGGCCTCCAGTGGATAGGGATAAAGGAATATCTAGAATAACTGTCCAATTACATGTGTTGAGGAGTGGGGGCAGAGGGGTGTAACAGCTCAAAATGACCTCCCAGCTTTCCCCTTTTGTATTGGAAAGATTTCTATTCTGACATGTGCTGGTCATGTCTCCTCACTTGTAAGCAGTAATTTGTGGGAAATCAAAATGTTGTTATCTCCACCCCCAGATGTATGCTTTGGAATTTTTAAGCATTTTAATTGATTGAATGGACAAAGAAGAGAGAAAAGTAAAGGAGAGAGAATATGATTCATCCCTATAGTCAACTTTGGGTCTGTCCTGAAAGAAATACAGACCTTGGCTCTCACAGCCTTGATTAGACTCTGCAATTTGCTTTCTAAATAGGAGGTAATGAGCTCAAACAAATAACAAATATCCCCTTTAACACTTCAATTTCATGACCACTCCAGATTCTAAAGCAAGCTATAGGTGTAATAAATAGACTAATACTTTTTTTCAGTACTTCAGGTACAGTAACATCTTGCGCTTATGAAATGGTCCAGCAGGCAATTACTAAGGAAGTGTAGGGAGTTCAATAGATCTTAATATGCCCATCAACCTTCTCATGCTAGGGCCAGGAACGATACCTCCTAATGAAGCAGCCCTACAATCAACATATGAGGTGTGGTCTCTCCTCTCATGAAACTAAATCAAGAGCTCTTTGTTCATCTAAGGTAAGTAAGTGCCAGAAGTTACTATAGCACACTGACAAGAGCACTAGATCAGGAGTCAAATGAGGTACATTCAAATCTCTGCTCAACATCTCTACTTACCATCCATGTCATATCATCTCTCTGGACCTCAGTTCCCTCATCTGTAAAATGTGACATTTAAACTAGCTCTCATCCTGTTCTAACTTCCACAATTCTCCATTCCTTGCAGAGTTCAGAAAAACTAGAATTCTTAACCAATAGCAAGGATCTCCAAATGCTCTAGTCTCCAAATAATATTGGATCAACTACATAAAGCCCAGAACAACTACTAGGCCTCTTCTAGGAAATCCATAGCATCACGTGAGACCTGGGTACCGATCTACAGTGGATAAACTGCTGAGCTCTTCCAGTGTTCCTGTTGGAGAATTGATACTGTGTAATCTATATTAAGCCCTTGAATATTAGGGAATTCCAAAATCATTCTGAAAGATAGGTCTAACAATCCATACAAGAAAAACCAAAAGGATGAAGAATGTCTGTTGTTTAGACTAAGATATGTAGTTGAGAGGGAAATCTATTTATTTAGTCCATCAATATCAAGCAGAGCAGCTATCCAAGTACAGCTCTGTACTTGCCAGGTACTAGCCTGAGGCCACAGGAAACAAAGACCTTAGTCAATCCCTGTCCTTTGCCTTCCTCATCCTTTGTCTTGATTTTATGGCTCTGGGTTTGCCTGTCTCTTCAAGGGTTAGACTAGACTCCCAGCATTTCAATTGCACCTCTGCCTCAGTTTCCTGAGAAACAATTTAGTCTTTGGCTGTGGTCTAAAGAGTCATCTTCAGTAAGGTGGCTAAGGGGAGGAGGAAATAAAAAAGAGGTACCCAGAGTACAAACATGAATCAGGTATGGAACAGGCAGTTTTGTTCCTGGAGAGAAAGGAAAATGCTAAACAACAAAAAAATTATAGAAGGATTAGGATCAGTTGTGCAACTAGTACTGAAACTTCATTGTAACATTCACACAGTGCTCCATATTAAGTTTTTTAAACTTTATTTTTCATCCATTGAGTATAGCCCAGTCAATGCTTAGTAAGTTTCATCTTCCTCTTTGAGCTCTCTCTCTCTCTCTCTCTCTCTCTCTCTCTCTCTCTCTCTCTCTCTCTCTCTCTCTCTCTCTCCCTCTCCCTCCCTCTCTCTCTCTCTCATTTCTTCTTTTTTGACTGGTCAGCCATAGCCTCTGATGCTGGTGACAACACCTCCAGTCACTGATACCACATTATTTGGGTGCCTAGGGAAAACAGCTTTCTTTTAAGATCTCACAAGGCCTTGTACTAAAGGCAAAAAGATACAAGCAAAATGTAACTCCATCCCAGTCCTAGACTTGCCTAGGAAACTATGATTTCCGTCTATGAGAACCAGTAGGTAGAAGGAATCCTTCCATTGACCCTCCAGATCTCAAAAGGTCAACCTTACACCTTAAGACTTATAGGAAGAAGAGACCTCAGGAGCAAAAATTGTCCCTTTAGTGTATAAAAGAAGTTTTAACTCAATAGTTAATTAAAAGGGTCTTTATAAGTGAAAGGAAGTAGTTAGAGGTGGTCTGTACCTGCTCAGAAGTAGGATCTTGGGAGTGAGAGAGGGAAGAGTCCCTCCATCACATATAACCAATAGGATGCTAAATTCACATACATCTTAGGCATTGCAAATGAATGAAATAATGAATGATGATGAAAAATATTAATTAATTTTATTATGTGCCAGGTATTGTGTGCCAAGTATAGTGCTATACACTAGAGATAGTCCTTGCTCTCAGGGAGTCAACCAGTACCTTCTGTGGCTTCTGTGTTGGTGAGGACAGATTAGTGTATTAGGGAAAGGTCTTTCATGGGACCTGGACTGCATTTGGAAATAGAACAGAATTTTCAATGATTCCAACCCACTCCCTGTGACAAAAATCTACCTTTTTTTCTATTAGTAATCTTGCAATGTAAGGTAGGCAGGCATACTGGAATATTACCATCTCTAAAGAATCATAACTACTGGTTACCTCAAAAGCAATGTAGAAACACACAGTGAGAGTAAAAAGCCAAAGCATCTTACCAGAAATTAAATTCACACCTGAGATAAAAATTACCATTCAGGAAATACACAATCCTAAAAAGAAAGTGGGCCAATCATGCTTTAAAAATGAGTATCTATTAGAAGGAAAGCAGATAACTGGGAGGGGGAAGGAATTACAGTAAGTTTCTCTGATAAAAGCTTCATTTCTTAAATACATAGGAAACTAAGCCAAATTTTTAAAAAATAAGAGCCATTCCTCAGTTGATAAGTAGTCAAAGGACATGAATAGCAATTTTCAGAAGAAGTCAAAGCTATCAATAATCATATGAAAAAATACTTAAATTACTATTGATCAGAAAAATGTACATTAAAACAACTCTGAGATACCACATCACACCTATCAGTAAATGCTGGAGAAGACGTGGAAAAATAGGGACACTAAAACACAGATAGTGGGAGTTGTGAACTGATCTAACCATTCTGGAAAATAATTTGAACTATGATCAAAGGGCTATAAAACTGCGCATATTCTTTGATCCAGCAATACCACTAGTAGGTCTGTATCCCAAAGGAATTGTAAAAAAGGGGAAAGGACCCACATGTCCAAAAGTATTTATAGCAGCTCTTTTTGGAATGGCCAAGAACTGGAAATTGAGGGGATGCCCATCAATTAGGGAATATACTACTGTTCTGTAAGAGATGATGAGCAGGCAGATTTGAGAAAAACTTGGAAAGACTTACATGAACTGATGCTGAGTGAAGTGAGCAGAACCAAGAAAACGCTGTACACAGTAACAACAACATTGTGAAATGATTAGCCATGATAGACTGAGCTCTTCTCAATAATACGATGATCCAAGACAATTCCAAAAGTCTCATGAGGGAAATGCTAACCATATTCAGAGAAAGAACTATGGAGTCTGAATACAAATCAAAGCATACTATTTTCTTTTTTCTCCTTCCTTATAGTTTTTCCCTTTCATTCTGATTCTTCTTTCACATCATGAACATTGTGGAAATATGCTTAATATTAATTAAGTACATGGATAGCCTATGTCAGATTGCATGCTGTCTTGAAGAGGGGAGAAATTTTGGAATGCAAAATCTTATAAAAGTAATTATTGAAAACTAAAAATAAATAAATAAATGGTTTTTTTTAGATGTATACCATTTGACCCAACAGTACTGCTATGAGGTCCATATCCTAAAGAAATCAAAGAAAGAAGAAAAGTCCTATATATACAAAAATATTTATTATAGCTCTTTTGTGGTAGCAAAGAATTGGAAACTGATTCCCATTAATTAGGGAATAGCTAAACAAATTATGGTATATAATTGTGACAGCATATGATGGTACTATAAGAAATGAAGAAGGAAATGACTTCAGAAAAACCTGGGAAGACATATATAAATAGATGCAAAGTGAAATAAACAGAACCAGGAGAATGTTGTACACAGTAATAGCAGTGTTGTAGCACTGACCAACTATGAAAGACTTAGCTGCTCTGATCAATATAATACAGCATAATTCCAAAGGATATTATCCACCTCCAGAAAGAGAACTGATGAACTCTGAATGCAGACTGAAACATTTTTTCACTTTATTTTTCTTACTTTTCCTCCCACAACATGGCTAATGCAAAAATATATTTTGCATGACTTCATATATATAATAAGTATTGTATGTTTTGCTTTCTCCATTGGTGGAGGAGGGAGCAAAGGAAGGGAGAGAATTTGGAACTGAAAATAAAAATAAAACAAAATATATGAATGAGGGGGAAAAGAAAAAATGAAGAGTAAGTTCTCAAATATCACAGAAATAATGAGGATACATTTTAGGGGATTTCTCATGGCTCACTGCCCTCACTTAGGAAATCTGGGAATTTTATTATATGACTACGCCCAGTCTGTTTTCACCGCATCCCCTTACAAACACATAGGTCCCAAGTTCAAAGAATAATTTTTTTTTATTATGGTTCAACAAAGCACTTGGAATCAGGTAGACCCAAGTTCAAATTCTACCTTAGATGCTTCCTAGAGTGCCTGAAACTCAGACAGAATATCATTTCTTTGAATTTCAGGCACTCATCTGTAATATGAAGAAGTTGGACCAGATGACCTTTAAGGTTTCTTCCACCTCAAAATCTATGATCCTATGACCTGTGATCCTATTATCTCAGTGGATATGGAAAAATTTTGTACCTGCCAGAAAACAACCTTTCCCCAGGGACCTGTAGATTTTTCATTGCTTATTGTCATGTACCAAATAGAGTACCTAACAGGCATCACTTCTCAAAGTCATTTGGCACCTGGACTCTAGCTCCCTGCAAAGAGTGACCTTTATCACTCTGCCTCAAGTTTTCCTTAGCCCAAACAGGTGGTAGGGGCAACTTTTTTTTTTGGAGAAAAAGCTTCTCAGCTCCCAGGACTCTATCCCCAAAATGAGGGGAGTCCTCTAGGTTTCCTGTGGGAAGACTACAGCTCTGTTGCCAGACCCCAGTGCCTCCACTTTGGAGCCTCTCCCTACCCCTGGGATTCATTTTAACCTTGAAATAGTTTGCCAAGAGATCAGGAACTCATGGGTCCCTCCACTCACCTCTATCTAGTCTCTCTGTCTTAGATTCTGATTCTGGACTTTTGAATTTATATTCTGATGATCTACAGCTCTTTGGCTAGATATTTTTCACCTGTGACAGTATTTCCTGTGGGTCCATTTTTTTTTAATTCCCTCCCACCAATTGTCCTTCAAAGTCTTTTAAAGTACAACCAGGAAGTGTAATCAAATGACTTGGGTCTATTACCCAAAATAGTATGGTTATGGGAGGAAAGAGGAGGTTATGGGAGGTAAGAGATGAGCATTCTTATAACACTATTATGTGACAGATATATATGTGTATATATCTAGCTGTCTATATAAACCTGTATGCATACATGTATAGACATAGATAGATATGCACATATATTTCAAGTAATACTATATCATACTATGTATTATCATAGTAATAATATATGATGTTTTTATTATAATATAGTACGAATAATAATATTATAGATGGGTATAGATAGTAGCCACCACAAAGAATAGATACTGTTAAGCAAAAATTTCTTAACAACATACAACATGACAGTTTTCAGACAAAGAAATCAAGGCTATCTATAGTCATATGAAAAAATTCTCTAAAACCCTACTGAGTAGAGAAATGCAAATTAAAACAACTCTGAGGTACCATCTCATACTCATCAGAGAGACTAATATGACAAAAAAAAGAAAATATTAGATGTTGGAGGGGATGTGGAAAAACTGGGACACTAATGCACTATTGGTGAGTTGTGAATTGTTTCAACCATTCCGGAGAGTAATTTGGAACCATAAAACTTGTGCATACACTTTGATCCAGCAATACTACCACTAGGTCTATATCTCAAAGACATCCAAAAGAAGGGAAAGGACCTATTTTTCCAAAATATTTATAGCAACTTCTTTTATGGCACCTAAAAATTGAAAATCAAAGGAATGTCCATCAAATGTGGAATGACTAAACAAACTAGGACATGTGACTGTAATGGAATATTATTGTGCTATAAGAGATGACAAGCAGGATGATTTCAGAAAAACCCAGAAAGACTTGCATGAACTGATGCAAAGTGAATTAAACAGAACCAGAAGAACTTTATACATAGTAACAGTAATATTGTTTAATGAAGAACTGTGAATGACTTAGCTCTTCTCAGCAATACAATGATCTAAGACAATTGCAGAGGACTAATGATGAAGCTTACTGTCTGCCTCCAGAGAAATAACTGACATTGATTAAATACAGATTTGTAGCACGCTATTTTTCACTTTCTTCATTTTCTTCTTTTATTAGAGCCTTTTAGAGACTAATGTGGAAATATTTTACATAATGGAATATGTATAACCTATATCTGATTGCTTACCAGCTTGGAGATGGGGGGAAAGGAGGGAGGGAAGAAAGGATAGAATTTGGAACTCAAAGCTTTAAATAAAAATATTTTAAAAATTGGAAGAAAAAAACAATACAAAGACTTAATGAAATACTAGAACCAAAAAAATGCTGAAAAGATCTTGAGGAAAACCTCCAGTCCAGTGAGTAGATCCTCTATGGAGTATTTATGGAATGATGTGGACAAAAATAACACAGGATGAGATGTCCTCAGTTTCCCCATTTGTAAAATGAGGAGTTGGACTAAATAAGCCTCTAGTATTTCTTTTCCCCTGCACCAAGCCATCCTCATTTTTGTTTTAAAAAAAATCCCAGATCCACACTGGCTTCCAATATTTGGGTGAGCTATTATATAGCAACACCAAGAAAAAAAATGAAGCAATGTAAGACATCCATCCCTCCTTTCTTCATCTCCCTCTTCAGTCCTGACTGAACAGACTTCACCAAGGCTGTCTTAGTTCTGAATTCTAGTTCACTGTGGACACTAGCTTTCTGTGTGAGGTGGGGTCAATTTCTCTCTCTGGGCCTCAGATTCTCCCTTTGTGGGTGAAATTTTTTGTAAGGTTCTATGGTCCTGATGGCCCTCATTGAAGATCCTTCTCTGAGTCTCCCCCACAGCATACACCAGGACAGGCAGCCCTCCTCAAACTGCGTGAGCACCAGCTCCCCATGCTTGGGAGACCAGCCCTGCCCTTTAACAAGCCCTATAATTAGAAACTAGGTTTCTAAATGAGTGAAAAATGTAATGTTAGCCTCTGTTTGTTCGCTGGATGCTAAACTCTTGTTCCATGACCCAGAGGGGCTGCGACCTCTAGTTTCCAAGAAGACTTAATAAGGTAATGTTTATGAGGTTACTATCTTTATAACTCTGGTCTATTACAACTCTGTAAAAAAAAATATTTGGGACAAACCATAATTCCAAAGAGATTTTTTTTCATGCTTAATCCTACTCTGATGTAGGCAAGGCAGTAGAGTGTGCAGAGAACTGTCCTCCTAGTCAGAGATCTGGGTCCTAATACTGCCTCTGCCATTAATTCAATATGGTTGTTAGGTAAGTTGCTCTCCCTCTCTGGGATTCAGCTTGCCCATCTGTAAAAGAGAGGGTTGGACCAATAATCTCTAAAATCCTGTAACTATATGATGATATGGTCTGATATTCCTAGGCATAGAAGAGTTTAAGAGGAAGGCAGGAAGGAAGTTAGGAAAGATGGAAGGAAGGAAGGAAGGAAGGAAGGAAGGAAGGAAGGAAGGAAGGAAGGAGGGAGAGAAAGAAGAAAAAAGGACAGAAAAGAGGGAGGAGAGAAGAAGGGAAGGAGGGACAGAAGCTAGAAAGGAGAGAGGGAAAGAAATTTGGAAAAACAACAAAATAAATAAAAATGTAATAAAATATAGACAACATTACATTCAAAGCTAAGTCAATATGAGGCCTACAGGACCCTTATGCATGGAGCGATGGCCTCCATTTCTATTTGACCCTAGATGACTTTAGGGAACTCTGTTGCTCTCTCTAGCTCAGTTTCTTCCCTTGTAAAATGAGGAAACTGAGTTAGGTAAGTCTCAATGGTGCCTTTTGGTCTGCAATTCTGCGACTTTTTGACTTGGTGTCAGCAACATCCTTGGTCATGCCCCTTTGCCCTTGACTTGGCACCTCCCTATCTGAATATGGGATTAAAGGACCCTCTACCAGCCCTGGGAATCTGGATTTATATTGGATGATATGATCTCAGACTTTTTTCATAATTTTTAATGTATATGTTTTGTTTTGAGACATTAGTCATTTTCTAATAAACACAATCTCCATAGGACCCTCTCATAGTCAGTCAACAATTAATTATTCAATAACTGATATATGTCAGACTTGTCACTGGAGATATGACCTCTCCATAGCGCCTGCCCTCTAGGAGCTTATATTCTGTTTCTATCCCCCTTTTAAAAAAAAATTAAGTAAAATCTCCAATAGAGTGATTGCTACTAACAGTTCTTTCTTCCTTAGTGTTAAAACATGGAGTGGGAAAGGAAAGAATCTAGAGTTAGCAGGGTATAGGGGCTAGTTCTCTGGAGTAGGACAAGCTATGGTCCTTCCTTGGGAGAGCGAGGCCTTCGCTGAGGTTAGAGGTCTTAGCAATGGGAGGGATTTTGCTGAGGAAGGGACTATTACTGGAATGGGGTCAGGTGGGGTGAGACCTTTGCTGAAGGAAAGAGAACCTTGCTAAAGAGCAGAGATTTTAGCTAAGGGAATGAGGGGAGGAAGGACTTTTGCTGAGGAGTGATGTGAAATGTTTGGCAGAAGAAGGCTTCCAAAAAAGAGTTTACAATCTGTCTTTAAGCTCCCTGCCTGACAACTTAATGGGTTGTAGTGAATGCCAGGTACAGACACAGCAGTAAATGTCCAGATGCATGTATCCTAGAGAAGGTCCTTCTGCAGTCAGACCTGGCTCCCAAGTCTCTGATCCTCCCCTCCCCCCCAGCACCCTCTCAAGACTACTCCACTACCTATTAGGAAATTATCAGGAGGCCAGATTCATGAAGGCATCCCAACCCACACCAGGGAAAACAGAATTCATTCTCCATGGTCTCCAATGGCACTAGGCTGAGCCCCAACATGTCAGCCTTTACATTCCAAGCCTCAGAGAAGCCTCTCTTGACACAGTTTGGACCCCTGTCAGATGCCTCCTGGGCCTTCCTTGCCACCTGGCCTCCCAATCAACCTCCCCACATCCAGCCCTTAACCCTTCGAATGTAATCCCAGTCCTGAGACTGCATAATCCCTTGGCCAGTGGATCCAGAGATCCACCTGATAGGAATGGAATCACCTGTGCACACGTAAGAGCACAGGGATCATGGCACTGGCAGAGATAGCCAATGGGAAGGATTTGCTCATCCTTGTCCGTCATTCTTACTGTTGTCCGCTGGACACTCTTACAGAGCAACTTTGAGACTTCTGAGTGTAACCAATGGACCAGTTAGAAGTACCAGGACCCTGAGAAGGAAACCATTTATCAGTCCAAAGTCTCTGGCCTGTTCTTGGAATTGTCCCACAGCCTTGCACTGGGGTAGGCTCTGAGCCAATGAGGGACTAAGTTTTGTCAGCATCTTAGCTGAAAAGGATCTTTGAGATAATTTAGGTCTGTTCTCATATTTTGCATGTAAGGAAACTGAGGCTCAAAGAAATTAGGGGATTTACTACACTGCTATTTGCAGAGTGAGAATTTAAGCCAAGGATTGCAGAATCAGTATTTCTTTCTCTTCAGTCTCCAGCTGAATCTCTTTCTACCTGAGCAGTTCAAACAAGCAGATAAGGATTTCTTGCCTTGAATGCTTCCTCTGAGTGCTTGGATTTCCAAATTAGGTACAACTAAGACCAGGCCAAGACCAATGTGCAAGGGAGATGACAGCTTTGGGGAGAAAGCTGTGAGTCTGGAACTCATAACCCCAGACATCCTGTAAACTGTGATGGAAGGATAAACATCCCAGGAGGCTGCAAGGCAGGATGTACTGGGTGAGCCGGCGCCACCGCCCTGCTCTGGGGAGAAGACTGTTTATTCCCTGACAGCCTTAGGGCTCCCTGTAGCTCCCTAGGAAACCAATATGAATGGGAGTCAGAGCGCTGTGGTGTGTGGGAGGTCATATGAGGCCTAAGTCAGGGAGGAAGGGTTTCCCCAGGTCGATTGAACTCATTGTCATCCTTGGACCAGTCACTTCTCTTGGCTGAATTCTTATTTACACCTCTGTAAAATTAAGAGTCCTACTAAGTGACCTGTAAGGTCCCTTCCAACTTTAAAATCCTAAGTCTAAAGTCCCAACCAGTCACCCATTAGAAAACACAGGCCTACCCCAAGGCATCTTGTCCTCTGCACTGCTGTGGTACACATAATATCTACCCTCCCAACTTCTCCTTTCCTTCCTCCACCCCACTGTTTTCTACCTCTTACTCTGGGAACAGTAATCAGATCAGTGCTCCCATTAGTCCTAGACATTAGACTGTCGTTTGGTTCTATTTGCAGTCCTTGGGATGACCTAGAGTCTATGTGCTAGACCAAAACCATTTTTCCTGGCCACTACTTTCCTTTATTTGTTTTTCTCTTGCCTCCTCTAAACTCAATTAGAATATCATCTCCTTAATAACAAGGACTCTTCAACATCTAACCTAGTACATGACTTAAGAAGTGTCTTAAGCTCAAGTACCTAATAAATAATTTTTTATTTTATTTATTTATTCCTAATAATAATAGTAACATGTTTCTTTGGAGCTTGGCAATTTATGAATTACTTTTTTCAAAACAATCTCATGAGGTCAGAAGGACAAATATTTATCCCATTTTATAGATTAGAAAATTAAGTCTTGGGTAGACTGATGTGACTTCCTCAGGGTTCACAGCTACTGAGTATCAAAAGAGTTAGGATTTGAATTCAGCTATCTTGATGTTAACTCCTTTGTGCACCCCCATGTTGCTTCTCTTTGGGCTGTTCTCCAATGGTTTCTTCTGAAAATGGCAAGCATTGCCCAGGTGTTACTTGGTGCTACGTATTCCCCCCTTTTCAACTGGAGAAATGAAACCACAAAGAAGAAAAATATGCCCTAATGAATCAGGGCTGTGGTGACATGAGAATATATCCATCTATCCACTTATTCTCTGACACAGATACAGGAGACCTAGAAGAAATCTGACTTTCCTACCACCCAGATGAAAAATCAAGGGGAAGGGGGAGGGGTTTTAGTCAACTAAGAGTTCAGTCAAGGCAATAGTGTAGCATGGCTGCTACAAGAACTAAAACCATTAGGATATGAAGTTTTCCAATGACAGACCTCTACCTGCCTGGGGTTAAGTCACTCACTCATATAGCACTCATTGAGAAACTTCATACCCTGATGAAATCACATATCCAATCCGAAAAGAAATAAAGCTAGAGATGGTAGATTGAAACTACCAATTTTGCAGTTATGAGAAACCTGAGGTCTTGAGGCCACATGGGGCCTTCTAGGTTCTTGGGTGTAGCACTTTGACTGAGTCCAAGTTTTACAGAACAAATCCTTTTGTTAGAAGGGATTTGTTCTGTGAAGTTTGAATTCAAAGAGTTACACTTGAGGACCTAGAAGACCACAAGTGACCTCAAGGTCACAGGTTCCCCATCCCCATAGGCAATGAATATCCTTAAGAGCTGTGTAAGGGAAATTGAACTTTACTTAGAAGACAATAGAAAGCCATCAAAGATGTCTCCACAGAGGATCAACCTGATGAGACCAATGCAAAAAGATCAGTCTGGAAATGGTATGAAGGTTGGACTAAATAAGGGAGATTGAAGGTAGAAAGACTTTAAGAGGTTCTTGCAATAAGCTAAGCAGGTAATAACAGAAGCCTTGATGATTGTGGTGGTGATTTTAATAGGGAGGTGGGATCATTAGTTTTAGAGTTAGTGTTGGAAAGTGCCTCAGAGATAATCTAAACCCTTTCATGAAACCAAATGATGACAGAAATGAGGCCTAAAAAAGTTAACTGACTTGCCCAACCTCATACAGCTAGAGTAGGATTCATGCCCAAGTTCTGTACAAGAAATGAAAGCAAAACATAGTGCACAGATAGAATTACCAGGGATTGGTAACTAATTAGTAAATGAAGAAGAGAGAAAAGTCAAACCTAACACCTAAGTTTCAAAAATGGTAGATTAGGTGAATGGTGCTCCTTTGGATAGAGATAGTAAAATCAGGAAAAAAGAGGATGTCTTGGACATTTTGGGTTTGTGGTGCTGGTAAAACAAAATCTGTAGACAAGTAGAGATGCAGCGTAAAGATTAGACAAGATAATGGGCTGAAGATGGAAATTTGAGAGTCATCTCTATGGAGTTCATAGTCAAAGTTTTGGAAATTAAGGAAATTGTCAAGGGAAAGAGTATAAAGAGAGAAGAGAGGAAGGATGAAGACTGAGTCCTGGAGGCTAGTCAGTCAATAATCATTTATTAAGCATTTACTGCATTCCAGGAATGGAGTTAAAGACTAGAAATTCAAAGGGAACCAAAAAAAAAAACAGTCACTGTGCTCATCTATTAAAGTGGGAGACAACATGCAAACAATTATGTACATACAAGATAAATACAGGACAAATGAGAGGTAATCTCAGAAAAGGCACATCGGTAACAGAAAAGACACGGCAAAAGCTTGGATTCTAATTGAGACTTGAACAAAGCTGTGGAATCCAGGCATCAGGGATAAGGAAAGAGGATTTCAGAGGCAGGGGCCAGTAAGTGAAAATACATTGAGACATTCCCCAGTTAAAAAAATGGTCAAAGGGTATGAACAGACAGTTTTCAGAGGGAGAAATCAAAGCTATTGATAGTCATATAAAAATGCTCTAAATCACTAATAATTTAAAAAATTCAAATTAAATCAACTCTGGCATAACATCTCACACTTGTCAGATTATTAGGAAAGTGATGAATGTTGGAGAGGATATAAAAAATAGGAACTTTAATGCACTGTTGTGAATTGTGTCTAACTCTTTTGGAGACCTTGGAACTATGCCCAAATAGCTATAAACTCTACATATCTTTAACTCAGAAATACCACTACTAAGTTTGTATCCCAAAGAGATCAAAGACAAAGGAAAGGGACTCACTAGTACAAAAGTATTTACAGCAGCTATTTTTATAGTGGCAAAGAATTGGAAACTGAGGGGATGCCCATCAATTGGGGAATGGCTAAAGAAGTTATGATATATAATTGTGATGGAATACTACAGTGCTATAAGAAATGAAGAAGGGGATGGTTTCAGAAAACTGGAAACACTTACATGAACTGATGCAAAGTGAAGGAAGAAGAACCAAGAGAACAATGTACACAATTACAGCAATATTAGAAAGATAATCAGCCTATATTCTCTGATCAGTATGATGATCCAGAATTCTCATGATGGGAAATAATGATAACAGTTTGTGTTTCTGTCATTCTTTTAAAATTAAAATTAACAAAGTATTTTTTCTCACAGCCACTCTTTGAGACAAGAGGTGCAAAGATTATCTTAGCCGTTATGTTCGCTCCACTTTCTAAACAGGATTTTTTCCAAGACCATACCTGGAAGGAGCTGAGCCACTTTGTGCTGAACTCTCTGGGACCATGTCACCTTGGTCTTCTTCCAGTCATTTTCAGCATTGCTGCCACATGAGTGCTTCCACCCTTCTTTCTATCTCATATTCTGAAAGCCATAAAACACCACCAAAGACTGAAAAGGGCACATCAGTGGATTGACCTCATTCCATTCAACATCTTTGTGATTTTCTACACTATCCCTCTTTTCTCTGGATATGACTCTCCTATACTTGTGGAAAGTAAGAACCTTGAACTATCTCACTTTTATATTTGTATCCTTACAGTTTAGCAAAATGTTTGGCCACTTAAATGATGAAACAATAAATGATATTCAGAGCAAGCAATAAATGATTTTCATTCATTCACAATGAATGAAGTAACTGAAGGAAGAGCTAGTAATTGGAAGAGTTTGGACCTAAATCAAGGTTCAGGTATCCTGATGCCAAGTCTGATGCTTTATTCACTACACCACATGTAGTGGTGCTCAGGTAATCAGAACATATAGAATTGACTGATCCTAAAGTCCTACAAGGAATGTTGGAATGTTGATGTTTCAAAGTATTTGCCAAGCAACTCTCACAGGAGAGAGAGTTTTTGAAGAAATTTGTTTGGATTTTTTCCATGGACTGATCATATAGGCAAATTGTTAAGCAATTTGAAAAAAATGGAGAGACAGAGTAACACAGAGAAAGAAAGGAAAACTGAATTATAACAAAGTGAAAAAAATTATTTCATAGCAAATGAAGAGAAAATAAAGGAAATTATTAGAAATAATTATAGGCCAACAAAACTAAAATTATAATAAATATGAATGAATTTTTAAAAATATGTAAAATACCTAAATTGATGAAAAACAAAAAAATGTAAGCAACCCAACCTGAAGAATAGAAATTATTTAACAAATTATTAATGAACTCCTATAAGAATTTTTTTTTAAAAAAGGCCTCAATGCAGGCCCCAATGGAAGTGAATTCAAACATTCTGAACATGATGGGGGCAGTGGGGAGTGGATAGGCAGTGGAAGCTAGATTTGAAGTCAAAGGACCCAGTTACAAAGTCCAGCTCTTCCATTTGCTAACTTTTGATCTTAGCCTAGTTATTTAATTTATGTGAAACTTAGCTTTCTCATCTGTAAAATGAGGAGGTTAGACTAGATAACCTTTTCAGTCTCTTCCAGCTTTAAACATAAGACACTTTTATAATGTGTGATTCTAATACCATGAAGCACAATAATCTTCCAAAAATCACATTATCTAAACATAAAAAAAACATTAAAAAAAATTTGGTATCCAAAACCCTTCATTACCTGGACCCTTCCTCTTGCCTTTTAAAAATTTCTAACACCTTACTCCCCAACATGAAGTCTTAAATCTAGAGATACTGACCCTCCTGGCTATTTCATAAACAAAATATTCCATTTCTCAGGTTTAGACTTTTTCTCTGACTGTCCCCCAGGCCTGGAATGTTCTCCCTCCCTCCTCATCTCTACCTACTGGCTTTCCCAGCTTATTTTAAATCCCAGCTAAAATCTCCCCTTCTCTAGGAAGCCTTTCCCAGCTCCTAATTCTAGTACCTCTCTCTCAATTGTTGTAATGGTTTAGTTGTTTCTGTCATGCCTGATTCTTTGTAACTCCATTTGGGATTTTTTTGGCAAAGATATTGAAGTCGTTTGCCATTTCCTTCTCTGACTCATTTTACAGATGAGGAAACTGAGGCAAACAAGATCAAGTGACTTGCCTGGGGAGAACAGAGCTAGTGAGTGTCTGAGGTCAGATTTGAACTCATGAAGTTCATTGAAGTTCATTTGAACTCATGAACTCATTGGAGCCTTTTTGATTCCAGGCCTGGCACTCTATAGCACCACCAAACTACCTCAAATGTTTAGGTACTGACTAAGTAAAAGATAGCTTTTTTTTTTAAATTTAGAGGAGTATGGAAAGGGGTATCTTGCACAGATGTGGCTAGGAGAATAAATTATAGCTAAACAAGGATAAAGAAAAAGAAGATAAAATAAGCGATTTGGATTTTATAAAATCAAAACACCTTTGAATGGCCAAAATCAATACAGATAGAATTAGAAGCTAGACAGTTAAATAAAAAAAAATCTTTGTGGGAAATATCTTTGGTAAAGTTGTGACATAAAATATTTGCCAAAAATTGATACAAACATATAAGAACAACATAAGTGATAAAAGGATATAAACTTTCAAAAGAGAAAATGTAAGCTATAAACAATCGTGTGGTGAAAAGTCTTCCAATTAAATGTGAATTAAAACAACTCTGAGGTTTTACCTCTCACCTACTATATTGGCAAAAATGATCAAAGTTAGCGTGGTTGTGCAAAGATAGGCGTGATTTCACTGTTGGTGAAATCATGAATTGGTCCAAGCGTTTTGGAAAACAATTTGAAATTATGTTTTAAAAGTCATTAAACTGCATATACCCTTTTCCCCATTATTAAGGAATAGATCCAAGAAGATCAAAGATAAGGAAAAAGGCTCCAGTGTACAAAAGTTTTTGTAACAGCATTTTTGAAATAGTAACATACTGGCATACTGGAAGGGAAGTGGGAGCCCATCAATTCAGAAATGATTCAAGAAATTGTGATTTATGAATATCAGTGAATAAAATTGTACCATCAGAAAGGATGTATGATCGAGAGAAGATTTGTTTGAACCAATAAAGAGCAAAATAAGCAGTACTACAAGAACAATTTATATTATGACCACAACAACGTATAGGAAACAGCATTAAATAGCTTCAAAATTCTGATGAATAAATTGATTTTATTGACTTCAGAGAATTTGGTGGCTGGACATGTCACCCATGTATCTGCTGCAAAGAAATGGTGCTCACTAGATGTACAATATATATTGATTTGTTTTCCTTGATTGGACTTACTTGTTACCGAAGAGGTTTCTGTTGGTGGAGTTGGGGCAAACAATGGGAAATGACAGTGATAGCAGAAAAAACAATTAGAGCATCAATTAAAAATTCTTGAGATAATGGTGTTTGACAGGGAAAAGAAGGAGCAAGGTCTGAGAGATCTATGCCGGTTGACTGGGGGTATGTGGCAATGGGTTGTAGGAGATGAGGCTAAAGAATTAAAATAAAGAGGATAATAGAATGTAAAGTTGGACCCCTATAGATCTTTTAGCCCAGACTGTTTGGCAGTGGAATAGGCTATCACCAGTTTGTGGATGCCTTGATTACATAAAGGATGCTAGACTTTATGTTCTAGATCAGGAGTGGGGAGCCTGCAGCCTCACAGCCACATTTAGCCCTCTAGCTCCTCAAGGGTTGCCCTTTGACTGAATCAAATCTCTTTAATAAAAGGATATGTTCTGTAAAACTTGGATTCAGTCAAAAGGCTGCAACCAAAGACCTAAAAGGCTACATATGGCCTCCAGGCTTCAGGTTCCCCTCTCTTGCTCTAGACAGTAGACACTGACTCAAGGTTCATTTCTGAGAAGAGCAATAACAAAGTCAAAACTGTACTTTGGGAAAATTTGACCAGTGGTAAGTGCAGGATACATTGGACAGGAACAGAGCCAGGGAGACCAAATAGAAGGTAATATCTCAAAGGAGAATTGATAAGGAAATGGACAACAAGAAAGGGCTGTAGTAGAGTATAGGAGAAAATTAATATGACAAATATTTCCAAGGGTGTGTGGGATAACTTGGTACATTGGATAGACAGCAAGACTTGGAGTAAAAAACTGCATTCAAATTCCAGTTCTACTACTTAGAATTTGTGTGATGGTGTACAAGTTCATAAGATCTCTCTAAGTCTCAGTTTCCATACTTACAAAAGGGATGACTTTCTTTTTTTAATTAATTTATTTTTAGTTTTAAACATTCATCTATATAAGATTTTGAGTTTCAAATTTTCTCCCCATCTCTCCCCTCCCCCCCCCACCCCATATGGTATGCATTCTGATTATCCCTTCCCCTAGTCTGCCCTCCCTTTTGTCTCCCCCCATCCCTTTCACCCTTACTTTCTTGTAGGGCAAGATAGATTTTTCTACCCCATTGCCTATATATCTTATTTGAAAGGTCTCATCCAGATATGAGTCTGTGATCCTTTGAGATGATTTAGTGAAAGATGAAGGAACAGGAAAAGTCAAAGGTCAGGTTTTCAACCTGATTGACGAGAATTGGACTGATATTAACAGAAACAGAGAAATCAGGAGGAAAAGCCAGTTGGGAGGGTTCTATTTAGGACAGAAATGTAGTGCCCATATTCTTTGACCCAGAAAAACTATTAGGAATATGCCCCAAGGAAGTCATAGCAGAAGGTAATATATATTCCAAAATATTCGTTGCAGGACTTTTATGGTAGCTGAAAAGTAGAAACAATGTAGGAACCTATCAGTTAGCGAATGGCTAAATAAACTGTGCTACAAGAATTGTAATGAAATATTATTATTCTATAAGAAATAATGAATGTTACAAATTCAGAAAAACATGGGGACACTTTTATGAACTGATACCAAGTAAAGCAAACAGAACACCACCCCACCCTCCAAACATATACACAACTACAATATAAATGACAGAACAGCAATGGAGTGATGTGTGATTATAACAACCAACTTTGGAGCCAGAAAAGAGTACAGAGAATGACCATTCAATACAGAGGTAGGGTCTATGACTGTGAATAACTATCTGTGTATACAAGATATGGCCAATGTGTTGATTGGTTTGTTCTGACTACTTTCTTATTTTTTAGAATCTTTGTTAGAAAAGAAGGCTCATTTGGTAAAGGGGAAGGGATACATTCAGAAACAAATAGGATCTAAAGACAGAAAGATTCAGTAAAAATATATCCCCCCAAAAAAGTAGACCCACCCTTATCATGAAACATCCAAATCAGATGCCTTCTGAGATACTTTCCAATTCTGAGATTCTTTGATTATTTGTCAAACTGGAAGTATCCAGAATGGAATCATAAGGATAAAAAGAGAGCATAGGATTTAGGATTTTAGAGATAACCTAAAATCCAAAACCTGAAGTTTCTGGAGAAGATAAAGCCTAAGTATCTATTATCCTCTAGAAAAGTATCATAGAACTTGAGCTGGAAGGGACTTTAGGGGCATTCTAGTATAGTTCCTTTATTTTACAGGTGAGGAAACCGAGGGTCTAAAAGGCTAAATTAGTTGTCCAAAGTCACATAGATATTAAGTAGCAAAGTCAACAATTTGAATCCAGAGCCCATGGAGACAGTGTTCCTTCCACTTAATTACGTTGCTACCCCCAAGGGATAAGAATTATTCTCTAGGACCTAGAGGCAGTGTGGTACAGTGGGGAAAGTAATCAATGTGGAGTCAGAAATTTGGTTTAAATCCTAGATACTACCTCACAACCTTAAGGAAGATACTTAACATCTCTGGACTTCATTTTCCTTGTCTATAAAATTAGACTGGGCAAGATGACCTCTGTGTTTCCTCCTAGTCCGAGTTGTGCTAATAAATGCTTATCAATTGCTCACCAAAAACCAATGTAGATACAGCACATTTTTAAAATTTAATCTGTATTATTAACAGTTCTCCAACACTTTCTTAAATCTAGACAATCACCCAAATGATAAATCTAGGCCTAATTTGTGGTGTTTGAAGATTTCGAGGTGTCAGTGGTCACAGTGAAAAAATTAACAATCAGTTCTCACAAACTGGCTACAGACACTCTTGCTTCCAGGTCAAAAACTAATCTCACAAATGGAGCAATAGTGATCAAATATGATACGTACTATCTGTATGACCATGGACAGATCACCTAACCTCCCTGGGTCTCAGCTTCCTCATCTTAAAAATGAGTGGGGTTGGTGCCATTGGGCTTAAGTTGGGGACCTAGGCTCCAAACCACCTCACTACTCTTCTTCTGGTTGATTTCTTACAAACAGATATAAGTATGGAACTTTCAGAAGTAGCCAGCATGTTAAGCTCCCAAGCCCAGGACTGTGTGCCTAGGCAGAGTGGGCATAGAGCAGATGGGCAAGCTAGCCAGGCATCCCTCCATGTTTATATTATCCAGAGGCACTGGCTGGGTGGTTTTCCCTTTTTTGAGAATGGGGAGCTCACAGGCCTGTCTCATTCCCACCAAACAATGTTCCTTTCCAGGGAGCTTAAAATAACTCCTTTTGGCCAGGACTCCAGAGGGAGCAGTGAGCAGGCATTTGTGCAAATATGGGCCTGGGCAAGGAGGCCCCAAGTGGGGCTGAGCTGCAGGGGGGCAGATGGCAAGAATCCTTGGCCGGGAGCCTACCTCTGGACTCCTGAGTGCAATGCTGCCTTCTGACTCCCCAACCTGCTCACCTCTAGACCTTCTGCTTGGGACTCGGATTTCTCCCCTCACTCACCATTATGCCCCTGTCCCTTATATTTAAAAAGCATTATCACTGCAGATGCAAATCCTGCCTCTAACACCTATTACTTAACACGTCTATGACGTTGGGTGATTCAGTAAACCTTTCCATACTTCAGTTTTTTCATCTAGCAATTGAGGGTTGCACGAGGTGACCTCTGGGGGCTGTGCTAGCTCCAGACGATGATCAGTTTACCTCCTGACACTGTCCTCTCCCCCAAGCCCCACTTTGTCCCCTCTCTTCTTTGCTCAGTTGGAGCATGCTGTCCTCTCTCCTTTCCCGTGCCTATTCCTGTGCTCCCAAACCTACTCTGTCCTGTCCTCCTAAACTATGTTTCTTGCCCCATCCTCTCCCTGTGAATCAATCTATTCATTCTCCACATTCTGGCCCTTTGCAGTTGCCTCTGACAAACTTTTTCCCTCTTCTCTTTCCCACTGTCACTCTCCATTCCACACTGACTATGGTCTTACCTCATGCCCCAGAACATTGCTGTTTCCCGTTTCACCCCTGAGGCTTATACTGTCCCTTCCCCCTCCATCCATCCTGTCCCTGTCCCCCAGACATTGTTTTTTACCTTCTCCTTAAGTCATTTAGGCTACTCTCCATATTCTACCCCTCTGTCTCCTCACACAGTCACCTCTCTGACAAATTCTGATCCTCCACACCAAGGCTCCCCACCCCCCATCACTGACTGCCCACTCCCAAAACATGGCTGCCCCGCTCCTCCCTCCTGCCCATTCTGCTACCCCTACATAGCTTTTAGGTTGGTCTAAGGAGGTAGAAATTTCATTTAATCATCCCACCACCCCATACCCCCAGACCAAAGGTTTTGGTCCTTGTTTGTTTGTTTATTTTTTCCCCCTCAAAGACCTGCTCTATCCTTTTAAGAGAGCTGGGAAAGTGCTCAAGTCATTTAAGGACAACTTGTATGTACACAGGCATTGCAGCCAGGCCTCATTCATTCTTAGGGTCACAGCATTTAGAGTTGGAAGAAACTTTAGAGATAATCTAGTTCAGTTTTACTTTACAAAGGAAGAAATTAAGGTCTGAGGAAAGGAAGAAACTTGCCCAAGGTAACACATATAAGAAGTAAAATTGCAAATCTACATCCAGATACCTAGTGTTTATATCCGACGACGCTGAAGTTTGCAGAGCACTTTACAAACATTTTCTCATTTGATCCTCACAACCACTCTGGGAGGAAGTTGATGTTATTAGACCCATTTAACAAATAAGGAAACTGAGACAGGTAAAAATTAAAGGTCACCCAGTTGTAAGTGTCTAAGGCTCTATGCAAGCTCAGTTCTTCCTGACCCTATCCACTGTGCCTCTAGCTGTCCCTTATGAAGCAACTGCTTTGTTCAGAGTCCTAAAAAAAGACACTCAAGCACAAATATATGGTAACTAGTACAAGATAAAGAAGCAGCATTGTGTAAGCAAAAGCAATGGCCTAGGAAAGGGAAACTTTGAACTGAAATCCCAAAGTCAGCTGTTTACCCGTTGTATTTCTTCAAGCAAGTCATATCTGCTCTCAGCCTCAGTTTCATCATAGCCAGCATTCATATCACACTTTAAGATTTGCAAAGCATTTTCCCTGTACTATCTCCCTGAATCGTACCAATAACCCTGGGAGGTAGGTGTTGTCCTCATCTATAAGCCAGTCATTCAAAGTACCTACTATGCATTAGACACAATGTTAAGCCCTAAGGATCAAAAGATAGACAAAAATATGGTCCCTACCTTCAAGATCACACTCTAATAGGGAGGCAACATGCAAAAGACTATGTACATACAAGAATTATACCCTGTAAGTTCCCAAAGTGGGTAATACTGCCCCCCTGGGGGGCTCTGGAACACTTGGGTGCCATTGGGGAGTGTTGAATAAAAATAAGAGGGAGGTGAAAGCATAAGGAAAGAAGAGAAGAGAAGAAATCACTTGTAGTCATGTAACAGAGTATATTATTTTCCAAATAAACACACAAGATGCAAGTTATAACCAGAGGTCAAGTCCGCAGACAGGTCTTAACAAGCAAGTGTGGGCAGGCAAGCGTATCACCTATTGTCAAGAAGTCCAGCATGCATTGGCAGGAATATGTGTGTGTAATGAATTATTTACAAAACAATGGTTACATGAGTCAATGTTGCAGAATCAAAGTTTCAGTGCAGGAGAAAAACACAAATTTACAATAAATTATTAAATTTAACATGCATCATTTTAAAAATATATATTATATCTTTTTTAAATGACTCAAATTTCAGATTTCTGGAGGGAGGGGGCTCTGAGTAATTTTTTTTAGTGGGGGTGGTAGGCCAAATAAGTTTGGGAACCTCTGAGATGGAAGATAATTTCAGAGGGAAGGAACTAGTAGTTGGGGAAGGAGGGCAACAGAAGAACCCTCCTATAGAAGTTGGAACTTGAGCTAAGTTTTAAAGGAAACAAAGGAAGCTGAAGAAATCAGAGGTGATGAAGGAGAGCATTCCAAGCATAAGGGGAGAACCAATGCAAAAGTACTGAGTCCGGAGATCGAATGTTGTGTGTGAGAAACAACAGGTATGCCAGTGTACCTGGAATAAAGAGAAAATTGAAGTAAAGTATAACATGACTGAGAAGGTTAAAAAAAAGGGGGACCTTGTTGTGAAGGAGTTTAAATGCCAAATAATTCAATTCAATTAACACATATTAAGCACCTCCTATGTTCCAGGAGGCCAGGTACTGTGCTAAGCACTAGGGATACAAAAAGAAACAAAAGACAACACCGTTCCTTGAGGAGCTTACTTTTATATCAGATGCTGGAGGCAATAGGGAGCCATTAGAGGTTATTGAAGGAGGGTGGGATGACATATTTAGATCTACACTTTAGGGACATCACTTTGACTGTGGAGTGGATTGGAGATTATAATACCTGGCTATACCCATAGGGGTGCAGTGAGATTCATTTGAAATAATGACTATAAAAGATCATGTAAATATTTTCCATTATTATTAATGGTAGGAACAAACAAATTACTCTACAAAACCAGGAAGAAGAATCATTGCTGCCGGGAAGGACCTCCGCTGGAAGATCTGGAGCCAGAAATCTGACTTTATAGCATCGCCACCTGGTGGACAACAAGACCTCCCACCATCATTATCAACCTCATATCCCTGATTCTTCAACACGTTGCTGATTTTATTCATTCAATTACAGATATCATCTATGTTTAAGGCCCTTATGGAGAAGATAAAGCTGAATAAGACCTAGTGAGTCCATCCTTTAGTTTGTTGATGCTGTTCAGCTGTGTGCAACTCTTTGTGACCCCATTTGGGGATTTCTTGGCAAATATACTAGAGTGGTTTGCCATTTCCTTCTCCAGCTCATTTTACAGATGAGGAAACTGAGGGTTTGGGTAAGTAAGAGTCTGAGGCCAGATTTGAACTCAGGAAGAGTCATCTTCCTGATTCCAAACCCAGTGCTCTATCCACCTTGCCACCTAGATGTACTCCCACCCCCTGCCGTCCTTTAGTAGAAGAGATCGCAAATAAACCCAGACTCAGACTGAGAAGAGCCAGATCTGTAGTAGTGGAAAAAACACCAAAATGGGTCAGAAGACCAGGATTGGAGGCCAGGCTCTATGATGAACCGGCCATGTAATCTGGGGCACTGTCTTCTCTAGAGCCGTTTCAACTTCTTCTAAAATGTGAGTGGAGGGTTTTGGGGAATGAAAGAGGAACTAAATGACCTCTAGGCCTCCTCCAGTTGGAACAGGATCAGAATAACAGAAAAGGTGACAACAAAGTGCCATTGAACTCAGAGATGGGAGACATTACTTCCAATATCAAAGATTCCTGGATTGGCAAGCTTGAAAGCTAGATGACACTTCAGAGGGTGCTGGCTCTAGGGCTGGACAGAACCCCGGAGGTTATCTTGTCCTAACCACTCATTTTTCAGATGATAAAGCTAAGGTCCAATGAGGGCCTTAGATTTGCTCAAGGTAACTTAGGCAGTAATGATAACGAGAAGCAAAGTCTGATTAATCCTCTGATTCCAGAGCCAATACTTTTTCCCCTTTACTGAATGTAAGGAAAGGAATGGAGGCAGAAAAGCACTTAGCATCCCTCTGATGCTTGCTACCTGTATAAGCTTGGCTTGGTCCTTTAGGTTCCCTGAGTCTCAGCTTCCTCATCTGTAGTGTGAGAAGACTGGAGAAGATGACCTCTCAAGTACTTTCCAGCTCTATCCCTGTGGTCCCATGGTCCTCAAGCAAAGAGGATGGTGTAAAAGCCAGGGTTTGTATTGGAGAACAGAAGGGGAAAAATGTTACAAATGGAGATGTAGACTAGAAGTATGGAGAACCTTAAATGACAAGCTGAGGAGACAGGATGTTATCTCAAATGCGACAGTGACATTGACAGTTTCTGAGAAGAGGAGTAATATGATCTGAGAAGCAATTTTAGCACAATTATCCAAGCAGAATGTGAATTGATCCAAGGAGAGACTAAAGTAGAAAGATCTTTTAGTAGGGTGTTACGTTCATTCAAATGAGAGATGATAGGAATCTGTACCCGAGTGGTTGTAGTGGAAATGTAAGGGACAGAAAAAATGTGAGATGGCTTGTTTGGAGGCAGACCTGAGTGAGTTTGGTAACAGACTGGCTATGGGACACATTTTAGGAAAGATATTGATTAACTGGAGAACTTTCAGAGGAGAGTGAGTACAATGGGGAAGGACTTCAAGATTAACCCATGTGTGGATTAGTGGAAGAAATGGTGATGTTTCACCTGGAGAAGAAGTGTCGTGGGAGAAAAAGGGGGAACATGGGCTATGTTTTTAAATACCTACTTGAAAAATTATCATGTGGAAATGAGTTTAGACTTGTTCTTGTTCAATTCAGTCATTTTTCAGTCATGTCTAACCCTTCATGATCCCTTCTGGGTTTTTCTTGGCAAAGATACTGGAGTGGTTTGTCATTTCCTTCTCCAGCTCATTTTACAGATGAGGAAACTGAGGCAAACAGGGCTAAATGACTTGCCCAGGGTCATATAGCTAGTAAGTGTCTGAAGCTAGATTTGAACTCAGGAAGAGGAATCTTCTGGACTCCATACCTGGCACTCTGCCCAAACTTGTTCTGCTAATCCCCAAAGAGAAGAAGTACAAACAACGGTGAAAATCATAGAGGCAGATATCAATTTGATTTGAGGGAAAACTTTGCAACTTGTAAGAATGGGCTGCTTTAGCCAATGGTGAATTTCCTATCACTGCAGAGGGAGATGTAGAGGAGATTCTCAGCATGTGTGAGAATAAGTAGCCCCTGAGGTTCCTCTCTGACTTGGAGATCCTCTGATTCCATTGTGCAGCAACAGGAGGGTTGGAGGAAAGGATGTTTGTAAAGAAAAGCCAGAAACATCTAAAGCAAGCTGTGTCTTTGTCAAACTTTCTGCAAGACTGGCCCTGTCTTGGTGGTGCGGGAGAATAAATATTGCCCTAGAAAGAGCCCTGAGTGGGCTCCAGAGACAAAGTTCCACTTCCTACTTCTGCTATCATCCAGTTTCTAAAATCTTTTCTAGCTTTGACATTATATAGTTTGTCTTTTAAGGTTTTTTACAGCTCTGAAATCTTATGCTGTGTTCTAAACTCCTTGTAGCTTTGACATTCAATGTTCTAAAGTCACTTCTAGTTCCAAAATTCTATGTTCTAAGGCTCCTTCCTGTTCTGATATTCTCTTCTAAGGCATCTGACAGTCTATATTCTAAGTTCTAAGTCTCCTTCTAGCTCTGACATTCTATGTTCTAAAACACTTTCCTGTTCGGAAGACCTATATTCTATGGTCTAAGGTCTGAGGAAACATGGGAGATCTATCTGGTATACAGCTCTGATATTCCATGCTCTGAGGCTACTTCCTACTTTGACAATCTGTTCCAAAGCATCTTCCAGCTCTGATAGGGTATGTTCTATGTTCCAAGACTCCTTCCACCTCTGACATTCCATGTCCTTTGTTCCAAGGACAATTTCAGAGCTAATATTCCATATTCTAAGACCTCTTCCAGCTCTGGCAGTCTATGTTCCATGTTCTCAGTCTCCTTCCAACTTTATATTTTGTGTTTTAAAAGCCCTTTCTACTTCATGGGCTTCATGAGGTCTTTGATTGGTTGCTGTCCTTTGTTCTCAAAGAGTACCAAAGGGACATTACTACCTTGGAGTCAAGGTACAGTGTGTCCAACTGCAGCTGACCTGACCACTATGAACCCAAAGGTTCTACCACAATTCAGGCACAAATGGACCATATGAGCCTTTGGGATGAAGATACTTCTAAATTTGCACATCTCATGTTTCTTTTGAGCTATTTCAATTCTACTTTGCTCATAGAGCACGCAGGCACACCATGCTCAGAGGTCCTGTGCCAGTGTCTCCCATTCATAAAATCAATTCCAAATTCGGAATTGGAATGAGGTCTTTCATGAGTAGAATAGAAAGTCACCTGTGCATCACTGAGAATGAGTTGATCATGCAGATCATACAGGATCAGAGACCTAGAGGGGAAAGGTCCTCAGACTCCTTAGTGACAAGAAGGACCAGATAGATTCCTGTGCTCCTGATCAATAATAAGGAATGGAGAGAGGGATGAAGAAGCAAGAGGCTGAGGACAAAGTCCCACAGCTCGTCCTGCCAACCCCCGCCCGAGGTTATTTATAGGAAAGGCAAAAAGGCAGGAAAGTGAAGCTCATTTGTAGGATGAGAACCACTTTGGAATGTCACAAGATGGATGGGTCCAGGGGAGGTTTGCACTACATGACTGAGGAGCTGGCAAGGGCAGAAGGATATGGGGAAATACCACCATATTTGGTCAAATACCAAGCAGGGCTCAGCTCTATCACTGGAAACTTTGTAAGGAAGATGATTCTGAAAACATGTCTTGAGGCACAACCTTCTTGCCCCTCCCCTTGCTCTCCCACAGATTGTCACCCACTTGGGGGAGGGCATGAAGAACTGCCTCCACAGATCTCCTCCACAGATCTATTTCCTGCCTTCCTTCTACCAGACCCCTCCCCAGGCCTTGCTCACAGAAGAGCCTTGTTGAGAGGCTGGTACGGTAGGAATAGACCTGGCCTAGCAGGCAGGAGATTTGGGTTCAAGGATCTCCTGTGCCAGTAGCTAGCCTAGGGATCCAGAATGAGTTATTTTGCTTTTTCCTAATCTTCAGTTTCTCAGTCTGTAAAATGGAAGCAATAATATTTGTATCATATTGCTCAAAAGAGTATAGTAAGTAGAGTGTTTTGTAAACTCTTACCTAAGTAAGAAGCAGCCAAGTGGTGCAGTGGATAGAGTGCTAGACTTGGTGTCAGAACACCTGAGTTCAAATCTAGCATACAACACTTACTAGTGTATGTGACCTTGGGCAAGTCACTCTGCCTCAGTTTCCTCAATTGTAAATTGGAATAATAATGGCACCTACCTCCAAACACTAAATCTGTGGTCTGTATAGTCCAATCAGTACCTGAGAAAGAATCCTCTCTGTAATATCTCTGACACATGGTCATCCTCCCTTTGCTTGAGGAGGAAACTATACATTCCACTTGTGGATGGTTCTAATTTTTAGGAATTTGTTTTTCTTACCTCAAGCTTAAATCTGCTTCTCTGCAATATTTACCCATTGTTACTAATGAACAACTTCAATCCCTCTACTATAGGACTATGTTAAGGAAGCTATTCTCATTTCTTCTCCACTCCCACCCCACCCTGCCCCAGACTTAAGAGTTCCTTCATCCAGTCACCGCTGAAACCCCCGCACAACCCTGGTGGCCCTCTAGGCATGCTTCCATCTCACAGGTTAGGAACTTTCTTCTAGACAAAGTCTAGAACCATGAAACTCCTTAAAGGCTTTGGAATAATCATGCCACTTCTATATTTCTCCAGTTTTAAGCAATACTTTATATTTCCTCTGGCTAAAAAGATACACTCTCTAACCCATCTAGAACGCCACAGCTGAGATGGGTCTTGAAACACAGAGCATAGAATGGCAGAGCTAAGACTGACTTTAGAATACAGACTGTAGAATGTTAGAGCTGAAATAGATATTAAAATATGGAACATAGAATGTCAAGGGTGAAGGCATCATACCACATTGAGTGTTAGAGCTGCAGAAGATGTCTCTTCCAGACCTTTTCATTTTACATTCAGTTAAATTAAGGCCAAGAAATGGGAAGTGACTTGTCCAAGGTCACAGAATAGGTTCGTGACAGAGCACAACCCTTCTGATTCTTGTTGAAAACATGGCTTCTTTGCAGAGCTCAGGAGCTGTTTCCCTGTGAGATTAGGCTGGGCTCCAGCTGCAGCCAAAGAAACTACTGAGGACGTTTGCTCTTCTGACCGCACCTCCCCAACCTTCACCCTCCCCCCAAAGTCCATCCAGGGAACCTGATTGTCTCAGCCTGTGCTGTGGGTGCTGGTGGTCAGGTGGTCACAAGCCAAGAGCAGAGGTGCTGTCCAGCCAGGCTCCACCAGACACACAGGACATTGTCCTTTTGTCAACAGCCTGAGCAGCACCTTGGGCAGGTTCCGAGGCTGCCCACGGCACCCCTCCCTTGCCAACATGAATCTAGGCCAGACATGGCCAAGAGCTGAGACTCTGAACCATCCCACCCTGCTAGGCCCCACAAACACACCCCTTTTTATCTATAATTGCCTTGTTCCATCCTCTCTCTGCCAGTCCAAGGGAGGCATCCCTGCTGTTGCTGCTGCTGCTGCTGCTGTCATCGACTGGTTCCCTACAATGCCTTCAGTTCACACTCTGGTATGTGATTGTCCCTTACCCCCACCCCTCTGCTTCTCTCTCCTTTCCCCCATTTAGGGATCTTGGGGTTTTTCTTTCTTATCGGTGCCTGGCTGGGGCTATTGGGCCTAGAAGAACAGTCCATCAGAGAAACATTCTTTCACTAGTCTCCCCTCTTCTCCCTTCATACCTTGGAGGTCCCTCAGGCCAAGGAAGGAACAGAGCCTAGTTTTATAACATTTGCCAGTGCCTGACTGTTAAGAGGGTTGGATCACAGTACTCAGGCTGTAGATTCAAAGCAACGAATATGGAGTGAGAGAATGAGGGTTCAGATGCTATCACTTGTCATACTAGCTATGTGGTCTTAGGCAAGTCACTTTCCTTTTTCTGGGCCTCAGTTTCCTCCTCTGTAAAATGAAGAGGTCAGCCTTGATGATCTCAAAGGTGCTTTTCTTAATCTGATAATAACACAGTTGCACTACAAGATACATTAAGGGTTACAAAGTACTTTCTTCACAAGAATTTACTATCCCTGTTTTACAGGTAAGGGAAATAAGTTTCAGGAAAGGTGAATGATTTGCCCAGTTATCTGAGGCAGGATTAGATCCAGATCTCTCATGACTCCAGGTATGAAGCATCTTCTACTCTCCTACATTGTCTCTGTGATGGAGTAGAGTTCAAACTCCCCTCTTTGAGGTCATGTCTAAAGGACGCAATATCTGGGGGACACCTGGCAAAATCTTTCCAATCACCTGGTCCCTCCCAAAAAGCAACATATGAACCAAACACATAAAAGTTTGGCAGATTGCTTCATATTTCATTTTGGGTTGATTAGTGTTACACTGGCAAAGAAGGGGAGACAGTTTTGTGTAAAGAAAACATCATGGGATGGTCAAGTGTGTTAGTCTAGATTCTACCAGTGACAGTGTAACCTGGAACAAGTCACTGTTGCTTTCTATTCAATGGATCCTATTATTTCTTTAAGGGCAACAGAGTGGTGCAATAGATAGAGTGCCAGGCCTAGAATTAGAAAGACTCATCTTCATGAGTTTATATTTGGCCTCAGATTTTACTAGCTGTGTGACCCTAAGCAAGTTGCTTAACCTTATTTGCTTCATTTTCTAATCTGTAAAATGAGTCAGAGAAGGACATGCTAAACCACTCCAGTATCCTTGCCAAGAAAACCCTAGTGGGGTCACAAAAAGTAGGACACAACTCAAACAACTCAACAACAATGAAAACCCCACAGATGATAGCTGTTATTAGCATGTCAGCAGAGTACCTACCTACCTTTACCAATTCTACCAAACTATAAAGATTTCTATTCCAGGGGAAACAACAGGTATACCTATAAGCAAACACAAAACAATGCAAAGTGAATACAAGGGACTTCCAACTCTCTGTCCTATTTGTGCCCAATTCTCCCTGTGCCAGTTCTGACTATATTCAGAAGCTTACCATTTAGAAGAGGATTCCCAATTTGCTGAGATGACTTTGTATGGTAGAATATTGCATTTTGTTTTCCAGGATCTCCAAAAGCTCTCCCATTTTCCTCATATGGAAAGCAAGGATGTGGGGAATTCCCCACAAATAGAAAAGAATTACCAAGTTTTGAGTAGTCACATGCTCATTCCCCATAGATGCTGCCCTGACCCACCAGTAAGAGAAACTTTCATCCCTACCTAGGTGATTAGGGATCAGGCCAATATCATCCACTCCTTTAATGGGATTAGATGCTAGGTTATCCTTGCTAAATCCTGTCCACAAGTCTAAAAGAATTTGGGAATTCTGGCACAATCCTCATCTCTGACACACTCCAGATAATGAAACAGTCAGTTCTCATGGTCCCTAACACTGGTCACTAAAATTGTTCATGTGCTGGGCCAAAGCATGCTTCTATACCTTAAATCCATGTAACCACCTATGGACTATATTCTTCCTCTCTTTGGGAATGAAGAAAGGAACATCTGCCTCTATTCAATAACCATAAATGTACTTCTTTATTTTCTGTGGTGCCTTCTTGGAAATAAGACACTGTGTTTAGTCAAAATCAGAATCCCTCTAGCATAGGGGTGGGGAACCTGTGGCCTCAAGACCATGTGTGGCCCTGTTGGTCCTCTAGTGGCAGCCCTTTCTTTGATTGATCCTTAAAATATTGTTTTGAAATATACCTACTCAGGTTTGTAGAGCAGCTAGGTGGCACAGTGGATAGAGCACTGGGTCTAGAATGAGGAAGACTCATCTTCCTGAGTTCAAATCTGACCTCAAGCACTTACTGGCTCTGTGATCCTGGGCAAGTCACTTAAACCTGTTTGTCTCAGTTTCCTTATCTTTATAATGAGCTGAGGAAATGACACAACACTCCATTATCTCTGCCAAGAAAACTCCAAATGGAGTCAGACAAAATTCAAACAACAACAACAACAACTCAAGTTTGTTTAAAAAAAACAAAACTTATCAGGTACTTACAAAAGAGCTTATCCACGAATATTATTTGAATTCCAAATTCCAACATTGAGAAAAATACTGGAACCTCATCTGTGGAGCACTTCACATACTTTACCTCTTCTCACTATCCCTTTGAAATAGGAACTTTAAGCATTATTAATCTCACTTCATAGTAAAGGAAATTGAGGTTCTAAGAGGTTATGTGACAAACTCCATGGTCGTACAAGTGTCAAATACGGGATTCAAGCCCAGATTCAAGTCCAAGTCCAGCTATCCTTCCTCTATGTCCAGATAGTTAACGCCTGACTTCCTCAATTAAATAGTCCATGAGAGATAGGGGATCTACCCCAAAAGACAAGTGACATACCACTTCCCATAGGAAGGACATCTTTTTCCCATGAGCAGCCTAACTTACATGCCACTGATGTCCATTTTAATTTAAACAATGAACTACAGTATAATGCAGGGGGGAAAGAGCTGGATTTGGAGTAAGAGGATCTGGAATCAAAGCATGGTTTTGAGATTACCACCTATGTGACACAGGCTGAAGCATCTCTCTGGGTCTCAGTTTCTTCATTTATAAAATAAGGAGGTTGGCCAAGATATATTGATCTAAATCTATGAGCCTATTAATTATATCTGATTAGAATCATATGAAATTTCAATTTCCAGAAATATCATTAAAATTTCATTCTACTAAATCCATATTTAACAAAATTATACCTGTAAAGAATTCTAATTAATAAAATCAAATAAAATATAGAAAAGTTTACTTACAGTTCATATATTGATCCACAAATTTATGTAGCACCACTACAATTAATTAAGGGATGAATTTATTGTCCTGTTTGGGCCAAGTATGAGAAAGTAGTAATCTAAAATTCAATTTGCTAATTGCCAAAAATCCAAGGACCTCTGAATTTATTAATCATGTGAATCATCATTTCCCTTCCCACGACCACCATTTTTTCTTCACTCCAGCCCTGATGGAATTTCAGGGTTTTTTTTTATTCCTACTGTTATCAATTTTTGCACATGTACTCAGTCAGAAACCAACATAATTTCCCATCATTACCCAAGGTCATTTGTACATTGCATCTTGTAAAAATTTAAAAAAAAAGTACTTTTCCCCAAATAGATTATTTTCTAACATGCCAGTCTACACACATTTAAATCGTATTTGTATAAACGTGTATCTGAACACCCATAGATGCATTTAATAGTGCACCAGCTTTCAAAGTCATCATTTCTTGAAGGAGAGTAAACTTTTGCAGACTTTTTCCTGGTTAGAGAGCTAAAGTTAGAAAGACTTGGGTTTAAATCCAGCTTCAGACACTTACTAGCTTTGTGAATCTAGGTATTAGATTTAAGAGTCAAGTAAAGCAGTTAAAGTTAAGTAAGACAGCTAAAACCTTATAATCCAAGTATTTATTAAATGCTATTAAACTTTGCCTCAGTTTCCTCATCAGTATAAAAAAAAGAAAATGTCAGCCTCAATAACCTATTAAATTTTCATCTGGCTCTAAATCTATGACCTGATGATTGCATGAAATAAGGCTTGATGCAGTTTGGGGGAAGACTTCCTCCTTTTTTCAGGGCTGCTTACCACTTTGGAAAATGTCTCCTTTCTTCCACTCTTTGTAACCCTATTTGACTTCTGCCTACCTGCTACTCACCTCAGTCCCCACGGGTTTTGACCAGTGATACAGACTCTTCTCTGTGTCTTGTGGATAAGACACGCACACACACACACACACACACACACACACACACACACACACACACACACTCACTCACATTTGTAATGGGCAGCATGCCAAACAAAATTCATGGCAAAGCAGCACTAGTTGGTCCAAGTTCCTGTTCTCAAAAATTTAGGCTGTCTGTTAGTCTCAGCCGTTTGCTCTGGGACCTCAGACCTGGAGCTTTTGTTTCCCTGAGATAAACTTATCAACTATTTTCTCTCTTGTCTCCCTTTCTGGGATAATCATCCCGCAAGAGCGCTCTCAAAGGAAAGGATGTATCATCCTGTCTTCAGGGATCCAAGTGATACAGTTTCCCAAGAAACTCCTTCAGGCTTACCTTTCTTGGGGGTCCCAGACTTTCTTCCCTGCAGGGAAGTCAGCAACACCGTGCTGCTCTATCATAAACATAAGCTCCTTTCTCCTGTTTCTCCTAAGTATCCTATAATTCTTTCTGTAATGTTTAATGTTTCCATGGTCACAGATAATATGGCATTGAATGAAAGTCTGAGATCTTGGAGTCTCTGGCCTGAGGTTTGGATTTAACTTCCCCAATTGTTTCTTTGTTAACTCTTGTGTTTCACCAGTTTACTATCAAGCTTTCTTATCTTGCTTTAAGGGTAACCCACCTAGCTCTTGATCCCACTTCTCCTTTTTATATAAGATATAATAGTGTATATTATATATATAATATATGATCTGTTCCTAATCTTCAGTGACCTGGGGCATCACCCCCCCCTTGCAGATTCCTTTCCTCTTATTACTCAAGTTATAAAGATTGTAATGAAGGGCTATAACTATGATAAAGCAACCAGGATTTTGAGCCAGGAAACAGACACTTAGCAATATAAAAATAACTAATTCTTATATCTAATTAGAAAAAATAACCATACTAGAAAGTATAGTCCTTCCTCCCAATAGCCAAATTCTATTTAGGTAAACTCCTCCCCATAGCAGGAAGTATCTTAGTGTCACACCTCCACCAAACTGCATGTATCTTTAAAAAGCTGATTTAAGAGCCAGTTCTGCGTTATCTGTCCCAGGCATTGATTTCCAATTACAGCTCTGCTATAATGTTTATTGACTAAGCTTTCTAATTACTCTTTAACAGAAAAACAATCTTCTTTCCCCAGAGACAAGTATCTGCCCTACATATTAACTGTTTTAAAGTAACTTGTAAATCTCCCTTTTCCCTATCCTAATTTGGATTCCTAGCATGGAAGTATTATTGCCCTCTCTTCTAGAGCATCTCGAACCTACCAAATAATTAGCTTCCAGAAGATCAGCAGTCTGGCAAATTCCTTATTGCCAAGTGTACCAATTCCACCCATAGCTCCCAGACTTGAGTCCCATAGTAGTTAATGGGAGTTATAAGAGAAAAATAATGGAAACCTGGATTCATCCACTTTCCTTGAACCTGCACCTCTCTGGCTAAAGGATATGAGAATTGAACGTGCGCCACTCTTTCTCCCAAAACAGGAGAACAAATTCAGTAAACCAACTCCCACTCTCCTGCCATGCCCATGACACTTGCCCAAATTGCCCCTCCTACACCCATTTTCAATTGTCACTCAAACATTAGTCCTGGATCTCTTGGACCCATTGCTTGCACAGTCCTACATGTGCTCAATCCACTGTCCAGTAGGGGAGCACCTCTGTTGTCCAGGTAACAGTCTGACTCCCCATGTTTGTTGATGAATCCATCAATCCTATGGTCATCTTGACCTGGTCTTTCATTCCTGTGATCTGTTCAGTGTCCCTGTTGTATTGGACCCCTTTGTCCTGCCTGTCTCCCCCACAGTCCTTGAGCTAATAGGCTTATTTACAACAGTGCATTCTCAAAGCCTCCCATCCTCGGAGCTGAGCCTAGTGCTCTAGATACTTGTCGACTTCCAGCCAACAGCCATTTTGAATCCCCCTTGCCACGGCAACAAAGATGGCTTGTTTCCAGTACTGACAACTTGGTGTGTAACATAAAAACGTAACTATTTCTTTACTGCATGTAAGACCCTTTCATATGGAAGACAGAAAGGAGTCTGTGATCTTGCAGAGTTATGCAGTCTTAGTGCTAGAAGGTCATTAGAGACTATCGACTTCAATGTCCTCACTTGACAGATAAGGAAACTGAGGCTCAGTGTGGTTAAGTCACACTCCAAAAGTCATAAGGGTTGTAAAAAAGCCAGGATTCAAACCAAGTCATAGGGGATGTTTTCTATTTTGTGTTGCTTTGATTTTTACTCCGAATCCAGGGTTCTTTTGCTAAGCCACTCTGACTCCCAAACATATAAAATCTGACAGTCAATGAACAAGCAATCATTGAATATGTACTCTGTGCCAGGCACTGTGCTAAACAGTCCATTCACACAAAGAAAGACCAGATTCTGCCTTCAAGGAGCTCACCTTCTATAGGATGTTAAAGTACTATAGAAATGGCTAGAATATACGGACATGTCATATATACATACATATATACACACATATACATATGTATATATATATGTATATATATATATGTGTGTGTATAGATACTGAAAATCCCTCCCTATGTAATGCTCATAATTGTACCTATAATAATACTATACAGATATAGATATATAATCATATTTCTTTTCTAAGCAATGCTCTTAATTTTAACTGTAATAATCATATATATAAAATCATAGAGAAATATAACTTCTTATACCCATGTATGATCCTTACAGGCACAGCTATGAGCATTGCTTGGGGAAGGAATTAGGTATAGACTAGAAACTAAAAGTGAACATCAAAGCTCTGATTTCAATTCAATTTATTAAGCAAAGGAAAGAAAAATGAGGGATGACATAATCCTGCCCCGCACACTCTCAGGGTGATCCTAGACAAGTAACTTCACCTGTCTGTCTCAGTTTCCTCATCTATAAAAATGGGGTTAATAATGGCACCTACTCTAGGCTTATTGTGAGGAAGATCAAGTGAGATAGTGTTTGCAAAGTGCTTTGCAAACCTTAACGTGCTATAAAATGCACACTAGCTTTATTTTTATTATTTCTGCCTTCGGGAGCATTAATTAATTGGCATTTAATTTAAAAGCATATGTTAAGTGTTTACGATGCATCAGGCATTATGCTAAGCTCTGGGGTCAGGTCTCTGCCTAGAAGGGGGAATTTACATTCTAATAGGGAAAGTGGTAAACAAAGGAGGAAAGGCTAAATTATAGGGACGATGAGTAGAGCCGTAGAGCAATTTGATAATGGGTTGTTTCCAGAAACAATCATAGTATTGATTTGATAACTGTTCCCAGAGCAAGTGAGAGAGGAGGAAGGGTCATACGGTGACAAGGAAATAGCAAGGAGGCGAGTGTCACTGGATCATAAAATACTTGGAGAAAATTCATGTGTAAGAAAATTGGAGTGTAAGGAAAAGACTGTGTTATGAAGGGCTTTAAAGGTCAAATAGAGGATTTTCTATTTGATTCTAGAGGTAATAAGGAGCCACTGGAGTTTATGGAATGGTTGGGTTGCCATGATCAAGCTTGTGCTTAAGGAAGATCAGTTTGACAGCTGACTGGCGGATAAATTAGAATAAAGAGAGACTATTGCAATGGTCCGGGTCTGAGATGATAAGGGCCTGCACCTGGATGGTGGCAGTGGCAGTGGCAGAAGGGAGAAGGTGGTATATGCTAAAAAGGTGACATGACAGCTGATAGGACATGGTGGACCTTCCTCACTGGAGGACTTCCAAAACTGCATGACTGCTTATCAGGTGTGCTGCAGAGGAATTCCTTGTTCAGGTACTCCTCAAGCTACATCGTTCTTGAGGTCATGTCCAAATCGGAGATTCTGCACACAAGTTAAAATGTTGTGGGGGTAGAGGACAGGACAGGTTATGGTAAAAATAGAGGTTCAAGCAAAATACCTTAGGAAAATTCAAGAAGGTAGACATTACTTTCATCTGGAAGGAATTAGGAAAGGTTTCATGGAGGAATTGGCATTTAAACTGAGCCTTCAAGGAAGAGAAGGCTTCCAATAGGTAGAAATAAGGAGGAAGTACATTTCAAGCATGAGAGAGAGCCAGCAAATGTACAGAGGCAAGAGATAGTGGTGAAAGATGAGAGATTAGCTAGTAATGCAGTTTGCTTGGACTTAAAGTGTGTCTAAGGTAGAATGTAAAATAGGACTGGCAAGGTTATGTGTACCTAGATTTCAGAGGACCCCAAAGGACAAGTAGTTAGCATTTTATTTTATAGGCAATAAGGGGCAGTAGAAGGTTTCTGAACTGGGAAAAGATAAAGGTGGCAGCTGTGTGAAGACTGGACTAGGAGGGGAAGACAAGTGGAAGGGAGGCTAATGATGAAACTTCCAGATGACAGATAATGAGGCATGGAAATAGATGATGTGATTGCTGAGAAAGAGATAGATCCAAGAGATATTTTAGAGATGGAATCAATGGAATTAGGAAACTCATTGAATGCATTGATGAGTGACAGGGAAGAGCCAATGATGACATGGAATTTTTGAGTCTAAATGACTGGGAAGATAGGGCAGGTAGGTGGTGAAGTGGATAGAGTGTTGGTCCTGGAATTGCAATTCCTTGAGTTCCAATCTGACCTCCAACACTTACTAGCTGTGTGACCCTGGGTAAGTTACTTAACCCTGTTTGCCTCAGTTTCCTTACCTGTGAAATGAGCTAGAGAAGGAAATAGCAAACCTCTCTAGAATCTCTGCCAAGAAAATCTCAAATGGAGTCACGAAGATTTGGACTAAACAACTACAATGATAATGAAAGGGAAAATGACTAACAGAAGTATGGATTTAAGTCAGATCACATCTTTACCACTTATTGTCTATGTGACTTTTGGCAAGATACTACTTCCCCTCTCTTGGCCTCAGTTTCCTCATTTGTAAAATAAGAATGGACTAGATAATTTCAACAATTTCTTCCAACTCTAAACTTGAAAATCCCATGATTCTAAATCAACTCTTTTCAATATTTTGATAATTATCTCAATATAACTGTTTTCCTTTGCAATCCTAAGTATTTTATGGTAGGGGTGAGGGAGTGAATGGATAGGTGTGCATGGAGTAATAGGGAACTGAAGAAAGGTATAAGTGGGGTAGGTTGACTGTTGATGGAAGCTAAGTGGTTTTAGTGGAAGAAGGGAATGTGTACAATTATGTGTAGAAATCTATGGGTGGGAAGCAGGGATGGGTGGGTAGGTGTCAATGGGTGGTACTAGGTGTGTTTGCGGGTGGGTGGGTGGGGAAGGTCCAAGGGAGGCCTGGACTTTGCAGTAGGCAGTTAGAGGAGAAGGTTCTAGACAATATGGAATCCTTTTCTCCTTGGGCTGCCTTGGATGGTCAGGGCTTGTGAGGTCACAGGTTGCCTCTTGCTGCTTGGCCTCCCAAAGGTTCAGGAGCCAAGCCAAATTCGATTGTAACATTCCTATGGGTTCTTTCTTCAGCTTGGATTCCTTGCTGTCTCCATCTTTCTCTCCCTGACACTGGGTGTCCCAGGGCAGCCAAAGACCAAACTCCAGAATCCCAAAGGAAAGAGAAAAGGGGTGATGAGATCAAAAGTTCTTCCCTCAATGGCTCAGGGACCCTTAGACTTGGGCCAAAGGGTGAAGCTGCCGGGGGAGAAGGTGTTTGCCTTAATGGAAGAATATGAGAGGAGCATTCAGGAGATGGTGACCCAGCTGAGGAATAACTCAGAGTCATCTAAAGGCAAATGTGAGATCAACCTGCAGCTGTGGATGTCCAACAAGAGGAGCCTGTCCCCATGGGCTTATAGGTGAGTCCAGGATCTGGTCCCCAGAATAAGGAATTAGCAATGATTGAATTGCAGAATGGTAGAGCCAATAGATACCTTTCAGTTTCTCTAATCTAAATCCTTCATTTTACAGATGGGGAAACTGAGGCCCAGAGATGGGGTGTGCTCTGGTCAAGGCAACATGGTTGTCACCATGAAACCTAATAGCTTGGGTCCAAGTCCAGTCCTCTCTGCACTGTAATATGCCTCAGCTCATGTTCCTATAGTATACTAAGATTAACAAAGCACTTTCCTTAAAACAACCTTATGGGATAGGTTGGGCAAATGTTATTATCAAAAAAGAGAATGGAGCATCACAGAAGTAAAGACATTCGCTCAAGGACACAAAGGTGGTGTTGGAACTAGAACAGAAACTCATAGTTATAGAAGAGTGATAAAATCATAGGATTTTATAGGGCAGGAAAGCAACAAAGTCCACCATCCTCATTTTTTGGTTGTTGTTTAGTCATTTTTAGCCATGTCCAACTTATTACACTTTTGGGGTTTTCTTGGTAAAGAGACTGGAATAGTTTTGCTATTTCCTTCTCTAGCTCATTTTACAGATGAGGAAACTGAGGCAAATAGGGTTAAATGAGGGACTTGCACAACTAGTAAGCATATGAGGTCAAATTTGAACTCAGGTCTTCCTGACTCCAGGCTTGGTGTTCTATCCACTGTGCCACCTAACTGTACCTTCCTCATTTTACTAATATGGAAACTGAGACCCAATAAACTTGCCCAAAGCCAATCAGGTAATCAGTAGCAAAGCCAAGATTTGAATCTAGGTTTTCTGATTTCAAATCTAGCATTGTTTTCTCTATACCATATTCATGTGGGGAAGAATATTAGACCAGAGGACTTCTAGGGTCCATTCCAACTTGAAGATTGCTCTCCCACACCAAAAATGAAATAAAGTTGAGGACATCAACCATATAGAAAGACCTGAGCCTGAATAAACTGTGAATAAAATCAAGTGAAGATGTAATAATAGAAAGAATTATGTAATTCTTAAAGATGTAATAATAGAAATTTTAAGAGCTTAAAGATGTAATAATAGAAAATGTGCAAGCCTTGTATTTGAGACTTGTGTTCCTATCCAGGCTTTGTCCCTTACTGTCTATACACCCCCTTGACAAGAAACCACTTTTATGAGCCTATTTCTTCCCATTCACAAGATGGAGATACTAATTACTTGCTGTTTGGCTATCATGAGGTCAAGACCCATCTCTGACATATGTGGGCTGTGTGACCCTGGAAAAGTCACAACTTCGAAGTGCTCTAAGCCCAAGATCCCAGCTCACTTGCTGAACATTTGCTGATATGCTTTGATCCTTTACACCAACAAAATCACGGGATTGTTGGGAGAACCAAATGAAACAACATATACAAAACATTTTAAATCCCTACATAAATATAAATGGTTATTTATTATTGTTGTTGTTAAAAGAACTTTCCATAAAAAGAATCATCACTGAAACACTTATCTCGAAACCTAGATGTGTATAGAAGCTGACTGAAGTTTTTTGCTCAATATCGTCCACTTGCATCTCTACTGACTATAAGGGTTCAGAGAATAGCCTCCAAAGGATACTTGTAACTCTCTACTTATGCCTCCATACTAATAATCATTGCTAATATTTATACACATGCTCTCTCTGAGATAGATGGTCCATGCATTATTTTCCCTATTTCACAGGTGATAAAAGTATGGTTCAGAAAAAAAGAAGTAACTTGCCTAAATGGTTTATACAGCTAATAAATATCAGAGCTGAGACTTGAACCCAGTCTCCCAACTTCAAGTCCAAGGTTCTTTCCATTATATCATGGCTGCCTATTTGGAAGGTACTAAGATGCCATGGAAAGAGTACTAAACTAATTGTACATGTATCAGATTACACACTGTCTTGGGGAGGGTGGAGGGTAAGGAGGGGGAAAAAATTTAAGACTCAAAATCTTATAAAAGTGCATGTTGAAAATTAAAATTATAAAAAGATAAATGTTTTTTAAAAGACTATTAAATTTCTGGAGTGTAGATATCATCTTCATAATCCTGATTCTGGCAACAGGAAGATATAATTGAAGCATTTACTACCTGCTTGACTCTAGGCAAGTCACTTTACATTTGTCTGTCTCAGTTTCCTTCTCTGTAAAATGCGGATGATAGTAGCATCTATTTAAGTAGAGTTGTGAGAATTAAAGTGCTTTTGCTAGCCTTAAAACTATTTAGCTATTATCACTTCAGGTACAAGAAACTGGAATGTTTGATTTGGAGAAGAGTAGACTTAGTGGGGGAAAATGACTACCATCTTCAAGCATCTGAGAGGGGTAATGTGGAAGAGATACAGAATTTATTCTGCTTGACCCTAGAGCACAAAACAGGAGAAGTGGGAAGTGGGGCAAGTTGCAGCAAGGCAAATTTCAGCTCCAAATAAAGAGAAACTTGGAATTAGAACAGTCTCTAAAGATCATGAGTTTCCCACCACTAAGGGCTTTCAAGCAGAAGTTAGATGAACACTTGCCAAGTGGATGTCCAGGGGAGGCCTACACAGAGTCAGACCAGATGGCCTCTGACATCCCCTTCAATCTCTGAGATTTGATTATTCTGCAAACACTTGGATACTGTAATGTTAATTTTTTAATAGACGGTAGTACTTCAGAGAATTATCCTATGCTTAGTCAAAGGCTGTACATACTACACCAGCCTGGGAGTTGGGGAGAGGTTACCAGAGGGCAAAGGTCTTGGATCTTAGCATCAGCCCTCACCTCTGGACCAGGGGGACCAGGGAGGCCTGGGTGAATGAGCTCCTTCCCTGTGAGCCTCCCTCCCACATCTCTCCTGCAGCCTGAATCATGACCCAGCTCGAATCCCTGTGGACCTCCCTGAGGCCCGCTGCCTTTGTCTAGGCTGCATCAATCCCTTCACGATGCAGGAGGACCGAACCATGGTGAGTGTTCCTATTTACAGCCAGATCCCCGTACGTCGCCATCTCTGCCCCTTCTTTCCCCGGGCTGGCTGGAGGCAGCAGAAGGCCTGTGCCCCGAGGCCTGTCATGGAGACTATCGCTGTGGGCTGCACCTGTATTTTCTAAGCAGGGCCCAGGGTGGCACTCTCTCCTCTCTGATGATGGACCTACGATGTTGAACCACAGCAGGGCTGCCTTTAGTGTTGTTGATCCAACAATTCACTTTGATTCAACCAATATTTATGACATGCTTATTGAATACAAAGCATTCTATTTGGATATGAAGATGGAAGACGACAGTTTCATAGGTTTGTGGACTTCACCAACGTGGGAATTTGTTTTGCTGGACCATGCACGTTTGTTGTGAGGAGTTTTTTTAATCATTGGGGGGGAGAAGAAAGGAGAGACAATAAATGCATGTAAAAAACTAACAAGTCTTTTTTAAAAAAAGAAAACCAATAAAGACTAGATTTAGGGAAAAGTGGGGAAGGAGGGAAATGAGAAAAGAAAAATAATACAGCTTCTGACCTCAAGGAGCTCACACTCTACTGGGGAACTGGGGAGGGGGTAAATAAGTGCATAGTGTAATGCAAGCTAGAGAGTGATGTGAGAAAATAAAAAACACAAAGTACTCTAAGAAAGCTTGAAAATATTTTTAGGTGGGAGTAAGCAGCAGTGACATCATGGAAGGCTTCACAGAGGTGAACTGAGCTGAGCCGAATACAAATAAAACTACAAATAAAATTGAGTGAAGGTGAAATATTCCGCCTAGCCTGCTCCCTCTCTCCTCCTCTCCATCTTCAGGGCTTTGCCACCATGTCCAGCTCAACACTCCACTGGACTGAAGGAAAGAGAAGTGTATGTGGCGGGGAGGGTGGATGGGGAGGAGAGGAAAAAAGGGAGGGAGCAAAGGGTGGGGAGTTAGTTTTAAGCTTCTTGAGGGAAAGGACTACTTTTACTTTTTCTTTCCTTTGTAACCCCAGCCCCAGTGCCTAGCACACAGTAAGTGCTTAATATGCTCGTAGATTAATTAACTGGTTTAGCAGTACCCTTTACAGAAAGGAAAGCCTTACCCTGCCTAATCTGTAGCTCTTTGTGGTAAACCTTGTGCTTGGATTACAAACTGTTTGAGCTCGAACTGGGAATTCTGTAGAGGAGATCCGACCTCCAGATTGTTCCCTAATTCAATAAATATCTATTAATTATATAGCATTTGAAATTCTATTTCAATTTATTATTTCAATTTTAATATTTCATATTTTTCAAAAATTTAATATTTCAATTCAAATTATATATTATTTGAAAGGCCTTTAGGGATACACAGATAGATATGGCACAGAACTTGCTCTTATGAAGTTTATAATTCAATAGAAAGATAAACAGAGATAAAGATAGAAATAAGAATATGGCTACAAATAGATAAAAATCTTTCTAGGTATACACCCATATATGTATATGGACATATACATATATGTGTATGTATCTAGATATATAGACTCTTTCTATATATACACATGTACATGTACATATTTGTGTAAATTTTTCCATATACATGTGTGTATGTGTATAGATATTCAAATATATATTATATATATCTACATGTTATATATTATATTATATATATCTACATCTACCTATATTTATGAATATATACATACATACATACATACATACACAAATAACTCCAGTCAGGCCTATGTGAGATAAGTGATTGCACTCATCAGAGACATAATGGAGGTTAAGTGCATGCCTAGACCGTCTAAGATGGGCCAGGAGGGGAGAGCCCCATAAAGGCTAGGAGCCAGAGGAATCTTAGTGGTCATCCCAAGCTACGGAACCTCTGGCCCCACAGCACAAAACCATGAACAACGGATAAAAGTCAAAAAAAGGTGAATTTTTCCTCAATATAAGGAAGAACTTGCTCACAAGGAGAACTGTCCAACAATAAAGATCTCCTTTCATAAGTGGTATCATGATCATAACCACATGACCTCTAAGGTGCTTTCCAACCCTGAAATTGTACATATCTCCTCGTCTAAGCTGTCCTCAAGGGCCCTGTCCCTACTACACTCTCCAGAACAGCTGAATCTTGTGTGTAAGTGCAGACACAACCTGGTGACCAGTCACAGGAAACACCAGTGCTTAAGCACATTCCAAAGCGCTGCTTCCAACCCTTCTTTCCTCTGTAAAACAATGCAATGAAATCCTGGTATTTGGGCCGCAAGTTGTTCCAAGCAATAAGTAGATACCGTATGACCCTAAAATAAATGGCAAATGGAACTGGGTAAGGATGACTTGTATAGCTAATATCCCATTAGGAATCATCAGATTTGTTGTTAACACTACAGGTTCTGAAGTATCAGGGTGGCCAAAATATGGTCCTCATTCCCCACCCCTCAGCTGGCAGGTAAGGAGAAATGGAGAGAACACACAATCTGGAGTCAAGAACATTTGAGTTTGAATCCGGAATCCAAAACTTAAACAAGAATCAGACACTTAGACACAGAGTAGTAACTTCTTGATCCTGGGCAAGTCACTGGACCTCTCTCAGCCTCAGTTGCCTCATCTGTCAAATGGGAATAATGATAGTACTTACCTCCCAGGGTTGTTGTAAGGATATAAGTAATTATCATGTGTAAAGTGCTTGCAAAATTTTAAAGCATTATATAACAGCCAGCTATTGATACGATAAAGATAATGGTGAGAACAGTGTTGATTATGATGACAGCAATCAATCAATATTTATTAAGCATCTACTCTGTGCCAGGCACTGAAGGAAAGGTTGACCATAGCTCTGTCTTTGCACACATACACAGATTATATATTTGGACTTCATACATGTGAGTTTCTTGATGTGGGAAATTTCTGATGGGAAAATTATACTTACTAAAGTGAATCATTGCTGGCTCTGTAACTCCATCCTCCAGAACTGCCTGAGGGCACTGAGATTCGCTCAGGGTTTTACAGTCAAAATGTGTGAAAGGCAGGCCTCAAATGCAAGTCTTCCTAACTCCGAAGGCAGCTCTCTCTCTACTATATAATGTGTGCAAATATGCATGGGGCATCTCGGTGGGGCATTAGACAAAGTACTGGGCTTGAAGTCAGGAAGACATGAATAAGAACTTGATACTATCTGTGTGACCTGGGGAAAGTCACTCAACCCTGTTTGCCTCAGTTTCCTTATCTGTAAAATGAGCCAGAAAAGGAAATGACCAACTACTCCAGTATCTTTGTCAAGAAAACTCCCCAAAGAGGCATGAAGTCATACATGACTGAAAAATAACAAAAATTTATGTATATGTACAAAATGCTTATGTGTAATGTGCATTACCACTCAAAAGATTTTAATATTTCAAGGGACTGTAATTATATGAGTATCCATTGATGCAGATGGCCTCATTCCCAGACAGTGTATTGGGAGTTGCTGTGACAAACAAACAAACAAAAAAAAAGGCAACCCCTGTGTACTGACTCTTTATCACATTAGGCTTTTTGTACTTCACTAGAGTGGGCCTTCAATACAAGCCTGGTCCATATCTGAAGCCTTGCTAACTTGTCAGAGTTTTTTTGTTCTTCTGGCAGAGCTTTCAAAACCCCAGGGTCACTTTCATGCTATGTTAAGGCTTGTATTATGGGCGAAATATCTCTTTTTTGAGTTCATGTGGTAGGTAATTACTACCAAAATAGATCTACCATAACACAGATATCATAGAGGTTAAAAAGCTATTTTTAATTTATTATTATTTGTTTTATTTTATTATGCTTAAGGACAGGTACAGGAAGTAGGAAGGTAATTGTGAACAATGACTAGGATCCTAACAAGGCTTCTTTTAAACCAAATTATGTCAATGACAGAGAAATAATTCTTTTACATATTGCAGTTTCATATATTCTTTTGCTGTAAAAGTTTTTTTAAAAAGACAGATCCACAATCCTATGCTTCCTTCAATATCATAAAAGTTGAATAAACTTAGTGAAACAGAATCATAATCTCATATATTCCCTAAGGAAATAAGCCTAGTTAAACTAAGTCAGGTTACAGATTAAACTACATTTAGTGGGTTCATAAGGAGCTGATTGAGGGGGAAGATTTACACATCACCGGACACCAAGATAAGCGAGGAGTTGGGGACAGTTGAGATTCTTTTTCTGGCTTCTTATCTGAGGTATGTTTGAGGTCTTAAATAAATTTTCACATCCCATGAGACAGGTGTCAACCAACTCAACAACCTCTGAACTAGGAGAAACAGTCCTGATTCTCTCCCATCCCTAGATAATAAAAATTGGTAAAAGGAAACCAAAAATTCCTAAACATATGGGAGGAAGACTTAAGTGAAAATAGAAAAAACCTCATTATCCCAAAGTACCCTATTAAAAGAGTTGCTGCAAAATGTTTTAGAGTTTCTTTTTGAGTGTGGTCCCTGTTCTTTTCTTTCAATGCAAATGCAGGGGATTTTGTCATTTTTATTGCTGTTTTACTAAGAGTGAATCTTTAGGGTTGCACTGATTATATTTAGGAGAAAAGTGTAGCCTATTTTGTGACCAATGTGTCCACTCTGAAACAACCACAGAGCAAATAGATGCCAGAACAATGTAGCAGGAAAAGCACTGAATTTAGAGGCGATGGCCTTGGCTTCACATCCAGCACTGCTGCTTGCATTTCCTCTTTAAACCTGTAAACAAGTCACTTGACCTCCCTAGACCTCAGTTTCCTCATTTGTAAAGGGGGGATTAGGTAAGATGCCCCCTAAATAGTCTGCCAGTCCTAAACTCTATGATCTCTTTTTTAGGCAGAACTTGTCCATCTAGTTGTCCAGTAGTTCAAATTAGCCCTAACTTGGAGCATCTCTAGCTACACAGAATATGAGCCAATCTCCACTTCCCCATTCTATTCATTCTGCACACACCTGCTTTCCTTCCACTCAACAAAAAAACCCACATAACTATTTCCCTCCAGTGCCTATCCTACGTCTCCGTCCTTGCTGCCAAAGTGGGGTACGGCTTTGTTCTCTCAAGAGAACCAAGGAGAACTCGCCAGTTTACTGAAGCCTTGACATGGCTTGCTTCCCCAGAGACAGGGAACCCGTTGTTCATAACTCATTCCCCTGCCCTGGACTTCAAAACTATGTCTCTGCTGCTATCTCATTCTGGAACTTTCCTGGGGCTTACTTATCTTGGAATGTCCCACTTCCTTGGAATATTCCTGGTCCTTTTCTCCTATTGTCAAATTCCTCCTGGGGCCTCCATTTTGTGGGGAGGTCCCTTCATTCCCCACCAATGGACCTAAGCATCTGCACACTCCCCTCTCCCACAGCCCCTTTTTATGTGCTATTGCCCCTCAGTAAAATATAAATTCCTTGAGGACAAGTTTAGCACAATGCCTGACACATAGTAAGCAGTTAATAAATGCTTATTTCTTTCCTTCCCCTTGTTCCTTCTTTCCTTCCTCCCTCTTCTTGCTTTCTGACCACTACTTATTTGCCTTTACAAGGAGAAGCATAATGCTATTTTCACACTTGTCTTCTGGCTTCTTTTATGAGAATGTCCATGTTTATGGTATAGTTGTTTCAGTAGCATATCAATGCAATAGCTGAACAAAGATCTCACATTTAGAGTGTCAAGAGTTAAACTGTCTGTAATCTAAAATGCACATGATTTCAGCATTCCTTGCCCTCTTTCTACGACTCTGCAAAAGCAGAAGAACAAGTTTGGGGATCATTTTGTACTTTTGTTAAATGGTCAAAGAATTCATCACCTAGAGGCCAACCAGCTGGACGCAGACCTTTATGAACTTAGCTAGTCTTATCCTTGATCATTGGACACCATTTGTTTCTTTCTCTTTTTTAAAAATGTTTTTCCCCAATTACATGTTAAAACACTTTTTTCAAACTTTTTTTTTAAACTTTTGAGTTCCAAATTCTATCCCTTTCTCCCTCCATGATGACACCATTTGTTTTTAACATCATAGTCAGTCTTTCCAACTCAATAGAAATTGCACAATTCAGGATCAGCCAGCAAACTAGGTCTTGGTTTCCTCATCTGTAAAATTAGTCGGAATATATACAGGGTTAACTAAGGGTCTATGAACTTGTTTATTTTTTAAATATTTTACAACTATTTCAATATAGTCTGTTGTAATCCTATATATTTTGTTTCATTCATTTAAAAACATTATTCTGAGAAGGGGTCTATAGCCTTCACCAGACTGCCAAAGGGGTCCATGAGACAAAAAAGGTTAAGAAATACTGAACTAGACAATCTGTAAGCCCAGGTATAGGGTTAAATCTATGCTACTATGCTCTTCTTATCACTATCTCCAACCCTACCTCCAACTCTTGCTTTACCTTTCATTCAGGAAACCAGGCATTAAGTCAATGGCAGATTTAGAAGACTGATTTTTATTTAAAATTAAATAAATAAAAGAGGTGTGATTTTTGCCTCCACTTCCCCTTCAGGCAACTATCCTCCCAAAATCCATGAAAGGCAAGCAGAAAGATCTGACAGAGGAGAGAGAAAGCATCACACAAGACATATCAAGTGCGTGGGACACAGATTTCCCACTGCTTTAGAAACTATCACTTACTTAGGATCAAAAACCATCATTACAGGGTACTTTAAGCTTGATGAGAGCAGAGGCCTTTTTATCCTCATCTGTATCACATTAAGCCTTTAGCATACAGGACTCCACATGAAGCAAGTGCTTAATCAATGTTTGTTAGATGAATGAGTTCCACATTCCTACCCATCTCCCCTTCTTCTAGTAGTTCTCACAATTCAGTCTTAATTTTGTGTATCAAGTCCTTCTGATCAATCTTATCCAGGTCTTGGTACCAGCGGTTGTAGGCCAAGAGAGCCACATTTTTAGCTGCTACAGCACTTATTTCCGCAGAACTGGCGACCCACTCTAGGGCATTGAGGTAGAAGAGCTGGTCGTGGAGGGCAAACAGCGGTGTAGCCATTCGGGAACCATACTGTGGATACGCCTGCCAGTGGGCTGTCTGGACTGAGTAATAGGAACGGAAAAGGCTCTTCAGCTGGGGACGTTCCAAGGGTTGGGAGGACAGGACTCGCCAAATGGCTGCCTCCTGTGGCTGTTTCCTTCGGAAGGTAGCTGAGATGTTAACAGGGCACATGTTGTCCAGGGCAGAGAAGAAGACGTTGGGGGCATCTGTAGAAAGAATGCTGGCAAACGGGAAGAGTTTGGGGTCGGGAAAGCCAAAATAAGAGGAGTTGAGGTAGCCATGGACCAGTGAAGTGACGGTAGATTGGAAGGAACCAACAAACTCTTCGAAGGGAGGCTGAAAGCCATCGAAGGTGATGTTGCTGTCACTGCCCACATAGAGGGGAGTAGCAATGACTACTATATCATAGAAATCCGAATGCATTTTATCATCCTTTTCATACCACACCTGATAAAGGGCTCTCTCTTCTGAGAAAAGAGATAAGCGAGAACAAAGATCAATTTATTTCTTGGCTACTGCCTACTTACCACCCTATGTGTCTACTGGAACATATAATAAAATACCAGATACTTGACTTGGAATCAGGAGATCTGAGTTCACATACTGTCTGAAACATTTGCTGTAACCTTGGACAAGTCACTTAACCTTTCTGGAACTCAGTTTTCTCATCTTTAAAATGGAAATAGTAATACCTACATTCAGAGCACCTACTTCACCGTGGAGCTGTGAAGTTCAAGAGAAATAATGCATGTGAGATTCTTTGTAAAATGTAATACACTATATAAATATCAGTTAATATCCCAATTTTTTCTTTAATTTGCTATGTGGCTCTACAAATGTGAGTTGGACCAGATCATAAATGAAATATATATATGTAGATATATATATTAGATAGATATATGTGTGTAAATATGTATATATGTGTGTATGTATGTATATATATATATATATATATATATATATATATATTTGAAAACATCCTGAAAAGCACAAATTACACACTATACAAGTGGAAAGGATTAGCACTGCTCCACTGCAGTGACCACTAACCATTAAAATTGACTCGGCCAGGCTACAGACCCGCTAGTTCTAGTAACACTCATTTTCATTAGCGACCCTGAAGAATTTCCCTATCAAAATGTTCTTCTTTACAGGGTCTAACTCCTCCCAAACCACTCCACCCCCATTTTTCAATCACCCTCCCTTTCTCAAACCCCAGTAGTATCTCCCTCTGATTTCCCAAGAAGTACAACAGCACTATTCTCTTTGTCTAAGGATTCTGGGCAAGGCCAATGAGACTCCAGAGATGATGAAACCAGTGAATGACTTCCCAAGGAATAGAGAAAGAGGTGCAGTGGAAAGAGGCATGTCCTAGGGGCCAAGACCTCACAATGTTAGTTCTGCCACTGCTTCTAACAGGCTATGGGATCCTGGGCAAGTCACTTCCCTTTTGAGGGCCTCATTTCCACATCTGTAAAATGAAGGGCTTGGTGTAACTTCAAAGGTTCCTTCTTATCTCCATAAAGACAGTGCCCTCTGGTGTTGGAAATCATTACTGCAGCTGCCTTCTTCCACTGTTTGTTTTCCTAAGCACTCACAAAACAGGGTTTAAGGGACCCAGGAGACAAACTGAGAAGCTACAATGACCTTTTCCTTTTCCCTGGCCAAAGAGGTGGCTTCCTGCCCTCCACTGCTGTCTCCTTCCTCCCTGTGGCTTCTCACCTGTGTTGTGCAAGGCCACAGAGGTCACCCTCGCATGTATCACACTGGCCTTGGTCAGCTTCAGCAGGCTGGAACAGACTAGCTTATTGCCCCCTTCCACAGCCCACAGGTTCCCCTGTATTCCAGCAAGTGACATCGCTCCTGGAGGAAAATGGGAGAATGATGTGGTCATTTGACTTTGAGGGCCAACAGAGTGGAAAGGCTAATTTCTTTTTTTTTTTTTTTTTTTTTTTTTTTTTTTTTTTTTTTTTT
>CM053769.1:362645175-362671043 GCA_028658325.1 Potorous gilbertii | reverse complement strand
CAGCATTTATCATTTTCTTGTTCTGCCATGTTTGCCAATCTTATAGGTGTGATGTGGTAGTTTTGATTTGCATCTCTGTAATCAGTAGTGATTTAGAGCACTTTTTCATATGATTATAGATATCTTTAATTTCTTCCCCTGAAAATTGCCTGTTCATAGCCTTTGACTATTTATCAATTGGGGAATGACTTGTATGGTTATATATTTGTTGTTCTACTTTTCTTACTTGATTTTCAAAATCCTTTTTGAGCGTTTCCATGAACTGGGACCAATTCATATTTTTCTTGGAGGCTTTGGATGCAGGAGCTTTGACTTTGTTGTCTTCTGTTGGCATGTTTTGGTCTTCCTTATCACCAAAATAAGATTCTATAGTCTGATTATTTTTTTGGTTTTTGCTCATTTCCCCAGCTATTTACTTGACTTTTGAGCTCTTTGTCAAGGTAGATCTCTGCTTCCAGTGCAGGTGAGGGTTGTACTGTCAGGCACTCGATTCCCCTACAATCTGTGGGCCTAGGGCTCCAGAAACAGTTGTTGTCTCTGCTCCCGCTGCTGCTATGGGTTCCTCCGCCCCCTTCTACCTCTGCCACCCTGGGACTGGGGCCTTACCACTCCACTCTCCCACAGTGGTTCTTTTTCCACTGGTCTTTCAATTTGTCCTCAGTGTTTTGGGGTCCTGAACTTTGGTAACTGCCTGCTCAGGTCCTGTCTACGCCAGTGTGACCCATGCTGGACTGCGCCTTGCGCCCTGTGCCCTGCCCCCTGCATGGCATGATAGACACTTCCCTGCAACCTTCCAGGCTGTCTTGGGCTGGAGTTTTGCTTCCCTCCATCATTCTATGGGTTCTGCAGCTCCAGAATTTGTTTGGAACCATTTTTTACAGGTATTTGGCTGAGCTTAGGGGCAGTGCTCTAGAAAGTACATGCTGTTACTCTGCCATCTTGGCTCCACCCCTCTTCAATGATCATTTCTGTGATGATCAGTCTCAGATCTATGTATTCATTGATAATCTTTCCTGATGTCTAGTCCTTGGAGATCTTCCCTTAGATATCTTAAAGATGTCTAAAACTCAACATATCCCAAACAAAGATGTGTTTTGTTTCCTTCAAAATCCCTCCCTCTTCTAACATTCCCCATCTCTGTTGAGGATACCACCAGTCTTCCAATTACCAAAGTTCAAAACCTTGGAGTCATCCTTGACTCTTCCCACTCCTTCAACCTCCATACCAATAAGTAGACAAATCTTTCCAGTTGTACCACTGCCACATCTCTCCTAGCTACATATGGCCCCTGCCCCATGTTAAGACTCTTATTGTCTTCTCAGGACAAGTGCAGCAACCTTTTAACTGATTTTCCTGTCTCCTGGCTTTCCCATCTTCAAACCATCCATAATATAAATCCCTTGTTTGGCATTTAAAACTCTTTGCAATATGTGTTTAACCTAACTTTTCAGTATGCATTACTCCCCTTCATTTATTTTCTGTTCCACTCAAACTGATCTGATAGCTGTTACTCTAATGACATTCCATCTTTGCACTTATGATCTGTCATATATGAAACATTCTCCTTATTTACCCATATTGTATAGAATCCCTAGTTTCCTTCACAGCAAAGGTAAGATACTACCTCCTACTTGATGCCTTTACTGATTCTTAGAGTTAACTTCTCTCTAAAGTACTTTTTATATATTTATATATACTGTATCCCGTTAAGAGAATGTAAACTGGAGAGCAGTGATTTTAATTTTTGTCTTTGTCTCTGGACCTCTTACGGTAGTTTTCACATAGTAGGTACTTAATAAATGTTTATAATTGAATCAAAAGCACTTATTAATATGAGTACTTCTCGTAATTGTATGAGTACTTCTTAACAATTGAATCAAATCCAAGGTGGCTTAAATATGGTTAAGGAGTACAGCTGTGCATTCTAGAATTACATCAATATATGGTGACAGCAGTCCAAGAGAGAGTAGCTTAACTGTGAATTATGGAGGTGAGGTGGTTTATGGACCAAGATGGTATAGGAGACATAATGCTTCGAAATGAAATGAAGTAATTTTAGTAATGGAGGAAAAATTCTGGGGCAAAGGCAAGAATTTCTTCAGCTATAAAGGAACTACCAAGAAGGAAGCAAATAGTTCATCATATACTTAAGCCCAGGGCTGGGTCTTTCACACCCATATGCTGTATCCCTTTTCTGTGCATTCACTTCAGAGGCTGGACACCTGCCTTCAACACAGCTGCCCAGAGTAGTGCTGGAGAAGACCCTCCTGTTGAGCCAGACCCCTTATTGGCAGAAGAAGCTCTGGAACACAAAGCCCTTCGACTGCAGAAGGAAGTCCGGGATTTAACTGTGAGTCTTAAATAGGATACTGTTGTTATCCATTGTGAGCTGAATGAAGGTTTTGCTCATCTTGATTTTGAGGCTTGAATGTTTGCACTCATTAGCTACTAGCAGTTCTCTTTTAATGCCTAGAAGAGCCTGTTCCAAGACTTGCGATTTTGTGGGCTTTCAGCAAATCACTTCCCTCCTCCTAATCTGTAAAATGGAGGTAATAATCTTTTCCCTATTTATCTCACAGCCCTGTTGTGAGGATTCCATGAGATATGTAGGTAAGGTTCTTTATGATCATAAAGTGTGGAATCATAGGAGTCAAACTAAAAAGGACCTTGGAGTTCATCAAGTACATCTTCATTTTATAGATTTGCAAATCAAAACTCTTAGAAGAGAGGCAGCTTGCCCAAGTTTAGACCAGGCATCAAATTACAGAATTAGGATTTGAGCCCAGGTCTTCTGACTGCAAACCCTCTGCTGTTAGACCTGAGTCCCCTATTAATTCCCATGGCCAGCTTTCTGGGCATGTTCCTGGAGGCCTCTAGAGTATCTCATTTGTCTGAAGTCTTCAGTACCAAGAGGGTTAAAAAAATGAGATCTTATTCTTTAAGTTTATCTGTATCATAAAAGCTTTTCTGTGTGGATGGGGGCAGGGTCAGGAGGTTGGAGTTTGAGAGAGAAAAGGATTTAGAGGTAACATTCATGTTTAGAAAATGCTATCCCACTCATATGTAATGACTTAATGCAGTGGGAATGAACTGAGGCTGTCAGAATAGAAGTACTCATTAATAAGTGCTTTTCAGTCACCTGCTTCCTCCCATTATTTTACCTAACCAGCTTTAATTTCTCAGTAATTGGGTAAATTTTTGTTATGACTAATCTTTCATTTCTCATGAACTTCTAAAGCTTATTACATATATGAAGTCAGGCAGGGATGAGGGAAGGATGCTTTTATTTTTAATTTATCTATTTGTTCAATTAGGAAATCTAAGTTCTAGTCCTAGTTCATATACTTACTATGTCACTTACTGTGACTTCGGTCAGGCAACTCAGTTAACCTTTCACCATCATCATCCTGATCTGTAAAATGGGGATATTATTTGTAATGACTTTCTTATAAGATGTGTAATGACACATCTTATATATAAAGCTGTTGGGAGAATTGAGATAAGATGTATATGAAGTACTTTGTAAATCTGAAGAGTTATACTAGTTTCCAATATAATAATTACTACTACTACAAAAAACTCAGTTTTGTTGTGAGGAACACACTTTGTAGACCTTAAATGACATGAAAGAACTGCTTTTGTTGTATGTAATCAGAAACCATTTTAACATTGCAGTTTTTTCAAGATTATAGCGCTAGAAAGGGATCTTAGAGTTCAGATGAATATCTTCATTTTCCAGAGGGAGAAACTGATGTCTAAAGAGCTTAAATATCTTATTCATGATCACTCAGGTATCAGGGAGACAGAATGGCTAATATTAGTTAATAATTATATATAGCATTTCTAGTTTTGTGAAGTGCTTTATATTATGCCATTTGATTTTCAACTTGATTTCAGTTTTCATTTTTGGGATAGAAACTATATATATTACCTTTGCCATTTTAAAGATAAGATGATTGAAACTCAGAGAAGTTAGTTGTTTGCCCATAGATAAATAACAAGTAAGTGTGAAAAATAGAATTTGAACCCAGGACTTCATGCACTACACCAAGGAAGGTATGGATGAGTTTTAGGCTGCATTGGTGGACACTTTGATATGATTATGGCTCTTCAAAGCAAAAATTATACTTGGAATCCAAGTCCAGCCTCTCAGGTTATAACAGAAGAATCCATTTTCAAATCCATCTCAAAGGCATTTTCCAAGCAAAGTGTTTGGTTATGTTTTGACAGGCCAGTTGGTTTTGTCTCTTTTTGAAGTCCCAGTACCAAGAGTTAATTGAAATTGAAAGGGCTCTGCATCTGGGAAATAGGGTAGGGGCATAATACCTGGTGAACTTCTAGTCAGGTGGAAGCACAGCCCTTAAAAGCCAGAGTAGATTATTTATATTTAAGGTTATTGGATAGACCATTGTTGCTACTGCTTTAATCTTCTGACTTTGGGAGGCTGCAAATATTGTAGCCGTAACTTGTGGAGGAGACAGGGTTTGATGGAAAGGCTGTTCATGGGCAGTCATTCATTCTGGGAAATAGTACATTTGGGCAGCATCTAATGGCAAAAGGGGACAAAATAGGGTCAATAGGAAAGGTATGGACTATGGTGACAGGTCAACTGAAAGCAGTCTCTGGACATTTCTTAGTATGGAAAGTAGATTAGATGTCTGGATGCAATAGGAAGGGAGTAAGCGTTTTATTTATTTGTCTTGGATTGATTTTGATTCTGAATAAGGACTGGATCTGGGTTCTAACCCTAGTTCTGCTACTAACTGTTTTGGGGAAGTCACTTGACTTCTCTAGGTCTCAGTTTTTGCTTCTTGAAAACTAAGGTAATTATGCATGGATAGTCTTTAAAGCTCTACCATTTTGTGGTCTAATGTCCCTCCCTTTTCCTTGACAATTCACGTTCTAAGGTTCTTCCAGCTCTGACATTCTGTGACTCTGGCCATTTTTCAGAATTTGCCCTAAGCAAAAGTAAGCATTTTATCTTATTGATTTTCATTAGGTTGAATCCCTTTCCTTTTAACTATTTTTGTTTTCCACTGCCATCTTTAGCTCTTGGATGTTTCATAGCTAGCTGATATTTTAAAAATCATGTACTCTTTGTTTCCTTCTGTCATTACCCTCATTCTCTTCCAAATTGTCATATATGTTAAGGAGCTCCTGGGACTCCCTGAACTTCTCTTTTTGACTTGCCAGTTTCCACAGAAAAAGATTGTTGCTATTGCCATTTTATTGATGATTTCTTCTTTCCTTTGGGAGAAAATTAGTCCTCTTCCACCCCTTCTTTTCTTTTCCTCCTGCTATAGCACTCCCTTTTGGGAGGGGATTGTTATCTCTCCTCCCTTCTTTGTTGTAATGTCATGCAAGCTTCTATTTGGATTGTGAACTCTACTTGAATAGGGTTTCACATGCAGTTTCATTTCTTTTGTAATAAACCCAGTTTTTCACATTTGTTTCATGAAGTGATTTCCTGTTGACAGGTATCATCTACATTCCTTTTGCCCCTATTTCAAATCATTATATACAGTCAGGTGCCCAATCCTCTACAATTATTTCCATGAGTCTTTCTATCAAACAAGACTATGTACATAGGATAAGGTACCTTAGATGACAATCTCAGTGATGCTGTAGAATATGTTCCTTCATTGTGTAATATTCAAGGGAGAGAAACTCAGCTAATGCTCAGAAAAGTTAGCCTAACTACATTTTATCAACATTAATACAGAGGGTACAGCAAAAAAATATGTACTTTCTATCAAACAGGTACCCTAAGCCCTAGTCTTTTTGTCCTGATCTTAGAATATGCCATGGCATTTATGAGGTCCAAAAAACAGGAAGGTCATTCAAGAACTACAGATTGGCTTTGAAAGGTGCATTTCTTTACTGTCTCTCTCTCTCTTCCCTTGGATGGCACCTTATAGTGGAGAGTAAAGAAGTTACTTGAGCACTAGTTTACAAGTATACCAATTTTAAGGAAGCAAGATAATGCACACCTAGGTTGGTGTAATTATATTCTGTGGATCCATCATTTATTCTTTCTGAACTTTTCTAATAATCCCCTCCCTCCAGCTCAAGTTGCTAGGTCTCACCAGCCTGAAGCAGGCTAGCTAATTAGGCTAGTTGAATAAAGTTCCCTTACGAATGCAAGATTATAAAGCAGACATGCATTTGACAAAGGCATACCATATAGAGCTAAGAAAGTGTATTTTCTAGTTATGTGCACTTGTAGTTTGATCATTTTTATGTTCTTTTTGTTGTATAGGAAAGATACCAGAAAGCTCTGGCTGATTCTGAACATGTACGGAGGCGCACACAGAAATTTGTGGAAGATGCCAAGATATTTGGTAAGTGGAAGCATTGTGCATAATCATATACCTTTCTGTTTAGAGCAGCTTATTAGTGGTTTTGCAGTTCATGCAGAATAAAATCAGTGAGGTTTTCTAGCAGACTGTGTTGATCTATAATCTATTTCTATTCTATTATTTATGATTTTTGTAATATTTGATTTGAAAAGAATTCTGGGCATCCTTAAGTATAATATCCCTGGATTTCATTTTGTAAAATCTTACGGTTTTATTTGAGGTACATGGTATCATTTGTTCTTCTAATAGTACTGATGATGACTAATTGCCACCCACTATCTGAACAGAGTACTTGAAGTCATTCCTATCACTGATTAATCATGCCCCCTCTTTATGCATTCAATGCATGTATTAGCCTATACTTACCTCTCTAACATCTTATTTTACATATTACCATGAATCACTATAGTATGGTGGAAATGGTACTAAATATAGTGGAAATGGTAACAGAAACATCTGGCTTCTTTTCATGCCTCTGCCAAACTACTTGCTATGGTAACTTAGAACTTCAGAGTTAAAGGTACCTCAGCTAGTCCAACTGTACCTGAATTATAAACCCCTCAACAACATAGATATCTCCCATCTCACTCCCATTTTCCAACTCTGACCCTGAGAACAGTAATCAAATGAACATCACAATTCTTGGAAAGGATATACCAATTATTTTACCTATAGTTCAGTCTTGATTCCTTTTGACTTCCAAAACACTCTTCTTTAGCCACTACTTCCCTGTATATGTTGTCTTCCCTACTGGAATTGTAAGCTGCTTAAGGGCAAGCAGGGACTGCCTTGCTTGCTTGTATTTTTATCCTAGGACTTGTCCTTATTCTTTGTCCCACAATATTGGGATATTAATAAATGCTTTTTCATTCATTCATAGAACATCCCGCAAGTGAAGATTTAGCTTCTACCTTAAGGTATCCAGTGATGGCAACTCACTACTAATTACAAAGTAACCTATTCCACATTTGAACAGTTCTTTTTATTGAAAGATTTTCTATAAATTGAAGTGAAAACACACTGCCTATAATTTTGCTCATTAGTCATAATTCTGACCTCTGGGACCAAGCAAAGCAAATTTGCTTCTTTCACAAGACCATCCTTCACCTATATACTCCTATAAGTCTTCTCCTTCCAAGGTTAAATATCCCCAGCATCTTCACCTGGGTCTTACATGATATGGTTTGTTTTTTGGAATTCCATTAGTACCTTTCTCTGAAAGAGCTCCAATTTGTTAGTTACTTTTCCTAGAATGTGGCCACCATGACTGAACACAGTATTCCACATGTGCTCTGACCAGGCCAATGAACAGTTGGATTGGCACCTCTGTTACTTTGGACAGTATCCTGCCAATAATGTAGTCTAAGATCACATCAGCACTTTTTATGATAACTGGTATCAGATAAATGATGAGTTTATATTAGATGATTTCCAAGGTCCCTTCCAGCTTTAACAATCTTTGAATATAGCAATGTGATGATAATAGGAAGCTTTAGTACCCTACCAGCAGAATATGATAAATAAAAGTTACAACACGATGAATTTAATAGTTATATATATTGAGAACTTAATGAAAAAAATTATTACTTTCTTTTCAGATTCATATGGAATATTTGCAACATTTGATCCGAGGTTAATTTAGGGCAAAGCATTTCATATACATTTGTAGGTAATAGCTAAATCAATAGTTAAAACAAATTCTAACAGAATTAAAAGCAAAAATCAGTATAATAAAAAGATGCAAGTTTACACAACTATTTTATAAATATCTTATTCAATGATACCTGAGTTAAATGATGAGATTCTAAAAAGAAAAGAGTATATAATTATTAAATCAAAATTTGTGTGAAGTAGCTAAAGCCATATAATGCTTGAATTACCTGCATTTAAGGAAATGAGAAAAGGAATAAAATAATGAAGCAAAGAAAAATGAAGATTATGATGATCAGGGAAGAAATTAATGAGTTGGAAAACACAGAGCTGAATAAAATACTCTATAAATATCCTCATTCGTAAAATGAGAATTATGCCTATAATACTGACTTCTTAGAGTTGTGAGGATCATAAGAGATTTTTTTATATACATATGTATGTATGTATATACACATACACATGTGCATATACATACATATATATATGTATCTTGTAATACTTGAAAATGTTACATAAGGAAAGAAGGGGAAATATTTTATTAATTGTCCACTATGTGCCAACTACTGTTCTAAGTATTTTAAAAATAGTATTTCACTTGATTCTTACAATAATCTCAGGAGATAGCACAGTTAAGTGACTTGTCCGGGGTCACACAGCTATCTAATTGTATGAAGGCAGATTTGAAACCAGGTCTTCCTGATTCCAGCCCAGTGCTCTATCCCACTGTCCTCCCTGTCAACCAGCTATTATTGATGCTTTTATTAGACAAAGAGGCAGTGAGAGAGCTGTCACCAGTCGTGAGCACTTGAGTCCAAGTCCCATCTCTGTCACTTATTGGCTTTGTGATCCTGGGTAAGTCACTTAGTCTCTTAGTGCTCCCAGACACTGCTAGATTATAAATCACAGGGAAGGTGCTCATCTGCATTGGTAGAGGGAGTTTTCCACCAGGAATTTTCTACACCAGTAAAATCCCAGTCCTGCTTTTAAAAAGTAACCAAAAAAAGTATTATGATTGAGTAGATAAAGCACTGGATTTGAGACCCAGTCTAGATTCTGTGTTCAATGTCACTTTTCCCCTGGCCCCTGTTTGTACTCTTTACTCTCTTTGGAGTTAGTTCCTTCCAATCTCTTATCAAAGAAATTACCCTGAATTTAGTATCAGTACTTGGGTTCAAAATCTGTTTCTACTACTTATTATTATTTCTACTGCTTATTCGGTTAATTTTTGTTCTAGTCACTTAAACTCTTGATCTGTGAAATGGGAGGGGTAGACTTGCTGACTTCTAAGATTCCTTTCAACTCTAAACAGATTGGATTCTGTGAGTGTGTATAGCTTTTAAGATAATCTAGTAAGTCTGGAAAATTTTGCCATTTGTTTGATTGTTCCCCAGGGATCCAGAGTTTCTGCAAAGATTTGGTCGAGATTGCAGATATCTTGGAGGACGCCACCAAGCATAGCTCTGGGGAAGCAGAGCCAGGGGACCAAAAGCCAACCCTCAAGAAGGTCTTTGAAGGACTCTCTCTCCTCCAGGCTAAGCTGCAGAGTGTATTTGCTAAGCATGGCTTGGAGAAAATGACCCCCCTTGGTGATAAGTATGATCCATATGACCATGAGATCGTTTGTCACATACCAGCTGATGGAGTGCAGCCAGGCACAGTGACACTTGTTACCCAGGATGGCTACAAACTTCATGGTCGAACCATAAGACCTGCCCAAGTGGGCGTTGCTGTTGAGACACAGGAATGATGGGGTCTGGGGACCAGGGTAAATTAACATCTTCTTGCACAGAACGTAGCCCCTTTGGTTTCCTTTATTTATTACTCAAATTTGTATTATACTTGGGATATTTTGCCTGATCTATTTTGAGTTTAATCTGTATAGTGGAAAAAACACCTTCTTGATTTGGATTGAAAATCAGAAGACATTCATTTTCATTTCATTTCTGGCATATAAAGCTCTTTGACAATGATGAGTCATATTACTTCTGAGCTATAAAATGAGAGGTTTTTGCTCAACAATTTCTAAGGTACTTTGCAGCTTTAATCTTATGACCATATGACTAGAAGTTCAGGATTATGACTCTAGTTGTTTTAATGTAACTTTTTCTTTGACTTTATCAGAATCCCTGTCAGTGGCCTTCTTTAAAATGTATGTTGGATAAAGTTATTTATTAATAACGGTACACTGGTGTCTTTTAAGTGGAAAGACAGAACAGAGTGTGATATGGTATGTGTTTATAATTGAATTTAATTCTGTGATATGTCCCACTCCCACCCTTTCCCACTTCCCTATCTTCCTTAATAGCAATGCAAAATTACCTTAATGGGAATTGTACTGGGCCACAAACATGTAGATGTGTTTGTTATATATTCTGCCTCTGTGATGTGACCTTGCACAACTCTTCTCTCTATTGAGCCTCATCTATAAAATTATGGGAATTAGAACCAGTTTTGAGATCTTTTTTTGATTCTGATAGTATATGTTCTAACTTACTGATCAGTTGATTATTTCTTTTTCCTCATAATTAATTCGGCCTGTTTTTCCCTCTTTTAGTTCTGACAGTCTGTTCTATGGTTCCTACCAGTGCTAATATTTCCATGATTATATGAAAATGTGCTAAAGTTTGATATAAGTGAATTTTACTTGAAATGCAAAAAATCATCCTGTTCATTTTTTAAAATATTTATACTTAACAATTTAGTAGATCTGTGGTCTCATAGAGGTGAATATTTCCTCCCTTACTACAGATTTCCAGCCCATGTCTTTCTGTTTTCAGTCAGAAGACATTTAAAATTTTTCCTGGTTTTCTTTTTTTAAACAAGTTTTTAATTGATATCTTCTGTTTTTTACATCATCATAATTTTCTCCAGTATTCCTTTTCCTTCCTCTCCCAGGTTGCCATTCCATATAACAAATGATAATTTAAAAACAAACAAAAAAAAGAGGTAAAAAAATCAGCAGAATTGATCCATATATTGAAGAAGTTAAAAACTGTGCAATGTATAATAGCTGTGGACCTCCCACTCCCATGGAGGGGTGATTTGGGAATGTCCTCTTATATCTCTTTCTTCAAGTCATGTTTGAGCTTTATAATTTTGTTACATTCACTTTTGATTTTTTTTGCATGTGATTGTTCTTGTAACTTACATTGTTGTAGTTATTGTGTGTATTTTTTTAACTCTACTTACTTTCCTCTGTATCAGGTCACATAGATCTTTTCATGCTTCTCTGTATTCATCGTAGATACCATTTCTTACAGCACAGTGATATTCTGTTACATTAATGTACCACAGTTTGTTCAGCAATTCTCCATTTGATGGGCATCTACTTTGTTTCCAGTTCTTTTTATCACAGACAATGCTGCTATAAATGTTTTGGGGTATATGAAGATTTTTCTAAATTGCTTTCCAAAATGGAAAGTTTCACAGTTCTATTAGTAATGTATTTACTAATATGTCCACTGTTCTACAACCCTGCCCATATTGACTGTTGCCACGTGTTATCATTTTTGTCAGTTTATAGGATATAAGGTGAAACCTCAGGCCAACCCATGTCTTTCAGAAGTCAATAATTGTAATCATCTTAGAAAAAGTTGCAGGTGTTTTTTGTTTTTTTTTTATTTCACTTGATGAGTTAAGATACAGAAGGCACACATTATGTGAGCTAATCCACATTCCTGGGAACATCAGAGGAAATGTAGATTCAGTCCCTGAAAATCTTCCAGCCATGCTAAAACTCTGTTAGCCTGGTTGGGAATTGAGACCTTAGAGTTTCTTATTGGGACCTTAGAGTCAATTATTCCAACCCCTACTTGAAGCATGAATCACCTGTTCAGTATCCATGGCAAAGTGGTCATCCAGGCTCTGTTGAATACCTCCAGTTACTTAGAACTCATCTCCTTACTTTTAGAACTGTCCTGAAACAGAGTGAGTGAGTGATAATTCAGAAAATGGCTAGGTGGCTATGGAGTTTTTCAGGCAGAGCCTGTAATAATGCTATTGGGAATACTGTAAGGGGGTTAAGGGTTGGGCTAGATGCCTTCTGAGGCTCCTACTTTTAATATTCTAAGTGCTTTTTATTGGAATTAAGGTTCTTGAACTTCTCTTACTATAGATTTTTCATGAACCTGTCCTATTTCTGACCATTTCTCTTGTGTCACTAAAGAACAGAATTAGATAATCCATCACAAGTCCTCTAGATTAGGCCAGGTCATGTAACTGTATTCATGGAAGACATATCATGTGAGCTTAGTGATGATATGTCTAATCTGGACTTACATATCCCTCCAAATTTAGCCTGATTTTAACTCAAAATAGTTTGTGGCAGAGTTGGGTCACAGGCAGCTTATTTTTTTTCTTTTTATGTAGTTTGTTCTTCCTTAAGGATATTAGATTGGTAATGCTAGTAACTCAGAACAATTTTGACCTCAAATCTTTAAATCTGCTTGTATAGCCAATAGTAGTTACACTACTTTTCTCTTTCCATTAATTTTTGAGCACATGACCCTCTGCCACCTAGGCCTTCTTTACTGAATGGGCTGTTTCCACAACCTGCTCAAAGAATCATGGACATTTTAGATCTGAAGGGGCCCTAAAGCACATTTAATCCAGATCCTTCATTTCGTAGAAGAATAAATTAAGGCCAAGAAAAGTGAAATGACTTGCTTAAGGTTAAACAGCTATTGAGAAGTGGAACAAGGACCTGGACTCAGATCTTCTGACTTTTCCATGGTAGCATCAGTACCTTTTTTCTGTCTTTGGTTATAGGTTTCAGCATCTTTTGTGACATGAAGACTGAACTTTTAAGGATTACACTGAAGGTAGAAGGGTCTAGTGGTTAAAAAAAAAAAAGCAGAAAAACAAACAGTTCTGAGGGTTATCAGATTTGAGTTCCAATCTGGCTTTACCATTAATTTTCTGTATAACAATTGGTGAGTCACTCCTAATTTTGACCTCAGCTTTCTTATCTGTGAAATGGAATTGAACTAATTGTTTAGTACTCTTCCAGCTTAAAGTGACTGATTTTAGATTTTTCCCTTCCTAAATGAATTTAGAATCATGAATGAGAATCCATATTCTTTCTCCTATACCATCTAACAGTCTTTTCTCTTTATTATTTAACAACTTGGAGTGAATGCTTCTATGCCTTAGGGAATTAGTGGTTATTTTATAGAACTACAGATGTAGTTAGAGAGAGTTGAGAGTTGTGTAACCTCCACTTAAACCCAAGGATTTGTTTTGTAAAATGAAATTTTCTTGCTTGTTTATGTTTTTGTTTTGCTATGATTTGGCTTTCTCTCCTCCTTATTTTAACTCTATGTGTGTCTTTTTGTTTCCAGTGTGTTTTTTGTAAATAACATATTGTTGGATTCTGATTTGTAATCCAATTTTTTGTTTGTTTTTCTTTAAAGCTAGAGTCAGCGGTGAGAGAATAGGGTTCTGGTTAATCATGGTTCAGTTTTATAAAGCTTTCAGTGTCAATAAAATTGACCTGGTTCCTTCCTAGATTTATGAACCTTATAGTCCCTGCCTTGAACAGAAGTACGCATTTTAATCCTTTAGAGGCAAGAGCATTTTCTAAGTGTTCTTAATGAATTATTTCTGCAACATTGATAAGCTTTTTGGACGTAGTGTGAAAATTGCTATAAGAATGTAGCAAACTCTTACAGGTTGGGGAAAGGATGCTAGGGGATTGAGTAGTTGGATTCTTAAGACCCCTTCCTTTACGATGACATGGTGCTTATCCATTGACCTGAACACGCCACATAATTGGATGTAATTTCTGTAGCCAATAATAAGTTTCATGCTAAAGAATGTTCTTCCCTGTTGATATTGATGATTATCATCGTGGTATAACTGAAGCAGAATCCAACAGTGAAAAATCAAGGGATTAAATGTCCTCAGAACATCCTGAATAAATTCCACCTTTAAATAATTTTGATTTTGATTCAATACCTGGTGCTACTTTGATTTCTAACATGTTTTAAAAATAAATTTTATTTTTGTTGATTTTGTGTTCATATTATTTTCATTTCCCTTTTCCATTACAGCAAAGATTTTAAAAGAAAAGAAGGGAAAGGGGCTTCTAGGTGGTGCAGTAGATAGAGCATTGACCCTGGAGTCAGGAGAATATAAGTTCAAATCCAGCCTCAGACACTTGACACTTAATAGCTGTGTGAACCTTGGGCAAGTCACTTAACCCCAATTGCCTCAGAAAAAAACGGGGGCAGGGCAGGGCAGGGGTAGGGGGAAAGACAATTCAGTGAAACTACTCAAAGCATTAGTTGTGTCGGCCAATATGTGCACTATTCCCTACCTGTGGTTCCTCTTCTTCAAAGAGGGACCATTGCTACTGTGAATTGCTACATATTCATTGATCCTTGCAATCTAGTAAAGTACATTCATTTACACAATTTATTAAGGTGTTAGCCAGTTAGTGGACATCAACTCAATTTCTGTTTTTTGTTTTGTTTTGGTTTTTTTGCTTGGGCACTAAGCTAGAAATCAGAAAGCTGGCTTTTAATTCTGGCTTTCTCTCTTCCATTGACTTGTGTGACATTGCAATCTGTTGGTTATTTGCTTACCTGGCTCATTATCCTTTTTCCATCTGCTAAATATGAGTATCCCATAGAATTCTGTCCTGTCCTACCAGGTTGCGTGAGTTCATTTATTATCTATACAGATTAACCCTGAGTGTGGACACACACACACACACATACACTCACACACACACACACTCTTCCTCCATTCCAGTTATGTATTACCAACTTCTGGATATCTCCATTTGAATGTCCTGTAGGCACAGACTCAAGCTGTCCAAAATGGAAGTCAGGGCACCATGATTCCAATCCATCAGTCTGGAAACCTTGAAACTCATCTCCCTCAAATACCATATTCAATCAGATGCCAAGTATTTTAATTTAATTTTATTATAACATTTCCTTCCATTTTTCCATTCACATATGCTTCTTTCTTCTTGAGTGGTGACCCTTATCACTTCTCATATGTACTATAATACTGGTGTTGTGACTAATGACCTTGCTTCCAGTCTACTGTGTCTGCACTATATCCTCTACAAAGCTACATAACTGATATTCCTAAAATAGAGATCCGATCATGTCACTGTCTTCTCAGCTTAAAAATCTCCAATGACTCCCCATTGTTCTAGGATATATCCTAGATCTTCAGCATGACATTTAAAGCCCTCTGTAATACAGCTTCCACTTACCTTTCTAATTTTATATAATTCCTTTTATGTTTTATGCACCCCCTGTGTTCCAGTTGAACTAGCCTGGTAGCTATTTCTCATCCATTACATTCTACCTTCCTTAAAAGAGTTCTTTCCTCATATCTCTCTCTCTCTCTCTCTCTCTCTCTCTCTCTCTCTCTCTCTCTCTCCTTCTGGCTCCCTTTCTTGAAACTGCTTTGTTTTATTTAGCTGATAGATGCTGAATCTCCCTAGCAATATCCTAAATTCCTTGAGGGCAGGGATTATTGTTGTTTTTATTCCCCAGCTCCTTGTGCATATTAGGTGCTTCATAAATGTTTATTTGAATTCACTGACTTTAAATTTCAGTGTTACTTGGGCAAATCCCTTCGTTTCTTTGGACCTGAGTTTGCTTCTCTGTTAAAAACAAAAAAAGACCCAGTAAATCAAACTTCTCTTTATCTTGAGCTCTGTCCTCAGCTGAGTTTGTTTTCTGTCCTGGGAATTCTGTTTTTGACAGCATTCAGATGTCACCTAGGAACTCCCTTCCTTTCTTAGGACTAATTCCTTATGCTGCCTTAAACTTGTATTGTTTATTCCAGTCTTTCTTCCTCTCTGAAAAGTAATTAGCTTTAACTTTCTCCCTTCCCAACCCCCCAATTCTCTCTATTCTTCAACAAACAGGAGCCTCTTTTTTTAGCATCTACCTTCAATTCCAACATATCCCAGTACCCGAGATCTGCCAGGACTCAGACTACCCACTTTCTTGAAGTGACCAGGCAAGATGTCCCATCGAGACATCTTGGGATCAGCACTGCCCATCACTGGGCTGTCTCCAGTGGCCTCGCTATGTCTTTTTATCTAGCTTCCCCTATTTTGGATCCTCGCTGTGTCAGATGCACTTCTGCTCGTCGTTCTTTCAGCTGGAGATCCCCGTGAATCATAGCAGTAGAAGGGACTGCGGGGAGTCAGCACGCGCAGCGGGACTCGAGTCAGAAGATGGGTTTGAAGTCTGGCGTTGCCTTTCGGTGCCTTGGCTGCCTCGGGCCACATGCTTAGACAACCTCTGCACTCAGTCTCAATTCAGACCAACTCTGCAAGGCATCTTGCTCGGCACCAAAGGCAGGAAAAACCGTCGGTTTTCTGGGACTGTATTTTACCGGTAAAACTAGAGCTTAATCCTATGATTTTAAAGGCTTCAGATCCCTGCTCTGGACAGGCCAGGCCAAGGAAGAGACACTTCTGCTTCCCAGCCCACCGGGCAGAGGCTCTTCCCTAGACTCTGACTACTGATGAGACCAATCAGAGGCCCCAGTCCCGAGGGACAGAAGGCCAATGGACCTATCAGAAGCTTGGTGGAGGGGCCGGGATTTGGGGGGGTTATAAGGCCAATGAAAGGAAGGGTCTCTGAGAGTAGGCAATAAGAGTGACCAATGAGAAGCTCGGAGCTCGGATCGGCGGGCAGGTGTACCAATGGCAGTTGTGGGGTGGGGCCGGGACTAGCGAGCAGCCTATGGGTTCGGCCGTGGGTGTCTCCGTCCCTTCCCCCACCGCCACACCCCCCTCCTCCTTTCAGGTAGGCTGCGGAGAGCCGGGGCTGGCCGCCGGTGCGCCGAGGCTGGGGAGCGTTGGCCCGCAGGGTGCCGCTGCCTGCCCGCCCGCTGCCCAGCCTAGGCCGGCCCCCGCCTCGAGCAGCCCTAATGGCGGGCGCCGCCGTGCTTCTCATCACCCTGGTGGCCTCGGCTGCCGCATCTAGAGATACCCCGCCCAGGAAAATCGGTATCCTGCGAGAGCGCCGGGGCGGAGCGGCGGAGGCTGCGGGGGGCCGAGGGGGAGGGCGATGGAGGAGGACGGGCCCGGAAGATGAAGGGGATCCAGGAGTAGGGCTAGGCCCCAGAGGATGGGGAAGGGCTAGGTCCCAGAGGATGGGGAAGGGCCATGCCATGAGTGGGAGGAGGATGGGGAGGATGGCAGAGCGTGGAGGAGGATGGCAGAGGACCAGTCCACTGATGAAGGAGACAATGGGAAGGGCTAGGCCATGCGTAAGAGAGACAATGGGGAAGGCCTAGGCCGTGGATAAAGTTGAGAATGCCCAGACCCCAAATGATGAGGAGGATGGGGAGATGCAGGCCTGGATGAAGGCAAAGATGAAGGAGGTCTGGACCATGGGTGAGAGATTCAAGAGGGAGCCCTAGGCAAGGGGCAGAAGCTGAGATTGAGGAAGGTGGGGCCAGGCTCAGGGATAGATGCTGGGGGAGCAGCAGGGTAGGGGTGCAGACTCAGGCAGGTGGGGTAGTGGGGAGTGGGGCTGACAACCAGGTAGAAGGTTTGGGAGCTGGGGAAGGATCCAGGCAGTGTCAAAGACTTGGAACGATCTGGTCTTTGTATACTTTGTCCTTCTGTAGCTTATCTCTTCTCCACCCTCTTTCACCTCTGTCCCTAGTTCTGCGGGCAAGGGTCTAACAAAACGGAAATCCCTCTCCTCTGCAATAGCCTTTCATATAATTGAAAACCCTATTCTCCCACATTATTCTAGTAGGTTCCTTCCTGAGTTGTCTATCTGACTCTAGAGTCTTTCTTCCATCACTCCATCCTTCACAAGCTGCCAAATTAAATTGGCTAATGAACTAAAGCATCATTTATATAAAATCATTCTAAAACTTAAGTGGCTTATCACTGCTTCCTGAATCAAGCCTGAACTCCTGATCTGCCTGGAACTCCTTCCTCATTCTGTCTCTAACCTACCTTTTCAACCTCATCTTGCACTGTTACTTTTCTCACTCCACATTCCTACCACACTGAACTCCTTGACATCTTCTCATGTCATCTTATCCTTTTTTCCCCCTTTTAACTCTAAAATTATGTGATTCCATCTCTGTCGATTGTAATCCTTCCTGTTTTTCAAAGCTCCACTCTGGTACTACGTCCTATATGATTTCTGTCCCAAGCCCTTCGGCTGAAAGGAATCTCAAATCACTTAGCACTTTTTGATCTTTTTTGAACTTATATTATCTCAAGTTGTGTTAGAGTTATATGTGTCCTATTCTTCCTACTGGACGGGAGGTATCCAAAAATCTAGAATTAAAAAAGATCTTAGAGATCATCTGGGATAAAAATTTTTACGGAAAAGGAAACTGAGGTTTACATAACTTGGAGATTCAAATCCAGATCGTTTAATTACAAATCTAATGCCTTCCAGTATGCTATGATAATAAAGTTTCTGAATTTAGAATTCATGCTGGCTTAGCTCTCTTTCTCCTCCAACTTAGTCTAGCACCAGACTTTGTACATAGTCAAGAATTAATAAAAGGTTATTGAATGAAAAGTGATTTAAAGAAAAGTTCTGGTTTGCTTGTGGACTTTTCCTTTTCATCATTGTCCTGGGTTACTTTGTATCCTCATCTCTCTTTCTGCTTTCTAACAGCGGTTGTGGGAGCTGGAATTGGGGGCTCAGCAGCAGCTCATTTCCTTCAGCAACTATTTGGGCCACGGGTACAGATTGACGTGTATGAGAAGGGCACTGTTGGTGGCCGCCTGGCTACCATCACTGTCAACAAACAGCAATATGAAAGTGGTGGTGCATCATTCAATTCCTTCAGCTTGCACATGCAGGACTTTGTCAAACTCCTGGGTAAGTGAGGCCTACAGCAGCTGGCCAGGGATGCCAGGGGAAGGGGAAGCATAGGTTCAAGAACTGTAAGAGAACTTAGGAATCCTTTAGTCTCTTGATAGCATTCAAACCTAGATCTTCTAATTCCAAATCTGATGTACTTTGGGCTGAACCTTTGATATTTTTCCCAACTCTGAAGACCATATAATTCTCTAAGAAGGCTACCATACAGTTATCTTACATGATGATACTCCTTTCTCCAGACTGTGTAATGGGAAAGGCTACTTGGTAGTTTGTTTTATTCATTGAGTCCATGGGAAATCTGCCCTGACCTCTATATTAGCCCTCGTCTTAACCTCTTAGTGTGCTAAGTAGTCCTTTAAGACTTACAGAGAAGGTGCTGATCCACATTGGAAAAGGGGGTTTCTTCATTTGGCAGTTCCTTACACCAGTGAAATCACAGGTCTAGGCTTTGTCCCTATCCTGAGATGATAGTTGGGTCCAAGTCTTAGACCTGGTCTTAGAAGAGTTTGAGGTTCCAACTTATTATTGGATCTGAGGGCCAGGATGGGTATACCTAAACCCTCAAGTTGGTTCTGCAACCTTGGTGGATAGATCCTAAATCTCCCTAGCTAAGGATGGGATAGGCATGAATTTTCAAAGGCAAGCGTATATAATATTGTCATTGAGACTTAGAATATGGGGGCCATGGTGGTATCACTGACTCTATTATATAATCATCACCAAAGCCTACTAATATACCAGATTCCATTGAATAAAACCACAGACTCTTTCTTTGGCTTCTCCCCCACTTCATTCTCTCCTTTTCCCAAAAGGCTTATCAGGCCATAATCAGCAACTTGAACAATAGATCTTTAAAGTTTAAGGTGCTCTCACCGCACAACAACTCTGAGGTGGGTATTGGGCGAAATTATATGAGGAATCTAGGAAATAAGAGAAGTGAAAGGTTTTGCCCATGAGCATATAACTAATAGTACTGGAGCCAAATTTTGAACTCAAGTCTCCTTATTCTGAGCGAGGTTCTCTTTCTGCTGCTCTAGACAGCACGAACAGATTTGGGACTATAAATTTGGACATGTGAGAACTGATTGAATAAAAGGGAGGAGTGTTTAGTCAGAAGTGACTTAAGTCAAAGGACTTGACTTAATACCTTCAAGTATTTGAAAACTGATTTTTCTGCTTGAATTCAGAGTCCAGAACTGAGGCAGTTAGGTGGCAGAGTGGTTAAAGTATATCGGAGTCATGAAGACCTGAGCTTGAATCTCATCTCAGACACTTAATGACTGTGTGTCCGTGGGCAAATCACTTAATTTCTCTTTGCCTCTGTTTCCTCATCTATAAAATGGTGATAATATATCATTGCCTTCACAGGGTTTTTTCAAGGATCAAATGAGATAACATATAAAGCACTTTGAAAACCTTAAAGTGCTATGTGAATGTTAGTTACAATTATAAGTTGTAGAGAGACAGATTTTGGCTTTAATAGGAAGGTAAACTGTGTTAAAGTGGAATGGACAGTTTAGGGAAGGTTTTCAAGCAGAGGCTGGATGTCCACATGCCAAAGAGAAGATTTATTGTTTAGGTAGTATTTGAATGGGATACTCTGAACTTTCTTCAAGCCTTAAGAGTCTTTCATTCTTTGAAACACTCCTCAAGCCCTCCAAAAATTTTTGCTTCTGTGTCCAGATTGAAAAACTTCATCCTTATCAGCGTAGCGTCTTCCAACTTTGAACCATTTCCGAATAGGAATTGAGCAGCTTCTTTGTTTTCTCAGGTCTGAAACAGCGGCGGGAGGTAGCAGGGAAAAGTGCCATATTTGGTGGCGAGCAGCTTATTCTGGAGGAGACGGATTGGTACCTGCTTAACCTTTTCCGAGTCTGGTGGCACTATGGCATCAGCTTCCTGCGATTGCAGATGTGGGTAGAGGAAGTCATGGAAAAGTTTATGAGGTGTGGCCCTGTGGAGAACTCGGTGAGAACATTCCATTTTAAGTAGATTGACCAGAGAGGGGTTGAGTGAGAGCCAGTTCAGCTGTTCACCTTTGAGCAAAAGGATTATAGAATTAGCTCTGTTAACCCAGATATTAGAAAGGAGGCCTAGAATGATAATTGCTAATTTTGTGAGGTGGTAGTCTTGATACAATGGGGAAAAAACCCTAAAAATACACTGAATATGGAGTAGTAGAACTTCATTTCAAATCCTGACTCTGCAGCTTATTACCTAATTGACACTGGGAAAGTTACTTAGCTTCTCTGGGCCTCAGTTTCTCCATCTGTAAAATGAGATTGTACTGGATCACCTCTGAGGCCCATGAGAGCTTGAAAACATATTAGCTTCTATTTTGTGTGTTTAGCCTAAGCTGTGTACCCAGGACTGCGGTGGGCATACGAGGTAGGGGCTATAGAAGAAGTTTAATCGTGATAACAGTCATTATAATTCCTATTTCTAAAATGTTTTGCCATTACAAATCTCTTTCTTCACACCAGCCCTGTGATTTAGGCAGTATAAGTAGTGTTATTGTCATCTTACAAATGGGTAAACTGTGGCACGGAGAGTCAGTAACCTCCTATGAATCACATGGCAAAGTAGTAGAGTGTTTGCTGTCCTCAAATAGCTTTTACCAAGGTGTGACTTGGTGTGACTATACACCATACCCTTTTCTTTGCTTTTTGTATATCTAGCTTATTCAAAACCTAAGTATGACCTCTAATAGCTCAATCAACAAGCATTTTTTTTAAAGTACAATTTCCTTGTTATCTTTTGTTTTTATAGACTAAATTCCTCCTTGTATACCTCTGCAAAGAAGTAGGGGGAGGTGTCTTCTCATATCTCTTTTTTTGGGGCCAACCCTTTTGTTTGTAATTTTCAGCATTCATTTTTAATTTTTTCTTAGTTGTTCTTTCCATTTCCATTTCAAAACATTTATTAAATGCCTACTATGTACCAGGTGCTATGTACTGTGCTAGGTGGTGGAAGCATGAAAACAAGAATGAAACAGTCTTTACTTTTTAAGGAACTTAGGTTGGAACTAGGGAGACAAATGCAAGTTTAAGTAGTTATAGAATGAATATACTTTTGTACATTTCTCCTTTCAAACAGCCTTTATTTTTAGGTTTATGCTCTATCTTTCATTTGCTGAGCACTCATTCAGATTAGATTGTAGAGCCATAACTGGAAGGGGCTTTGGAAGTCTCATTTTAATAACTTTCATTTTATGGATGAGGAAACTGAACCCCAGAGTATCTAAGTGACTTACGATCATGGAATTTCAAAACCTCAGTCTCCTCATGTGTAAAATGGGGAAAATACAGTAACAGTTGTACTACCTACTTCAAAGAAATATTTTGGAAAAAGCACTTTATAAACCACAAAAACTAGAGCAATGTGACCTATTATTATTAGAAGTTTAGAGGAGGTGTTATATCTAATGGAGATAGGGAAGGAGAAGGTAGCACTTGAATTGGATTTAGAAGGATGTCTAATACTTTGATAGACACATGTAGTTGAAGTTGGGGGAGGGAATGTGGTACATTTAATGTTCTGGGAATGGAGTGAACAGCAAAACAGATTTAAGAAAGTAGCAGACAAGACTGACAAACAGCAAGGTTAGTTTGACTGGAGTGTAGGCTACATCTCAGGGGAAAGTCAAGTTGAAATGGGGCTATATTGTTGAACACCTTGAATGCCAAGATGAGGCTTAATCATTTTTTATCAGCAGTGGGAGGGAAGGAAATCATTTAAGGTTTTTGAGTAAATAATATTGTGAAAGGGATATGGATTGGGCAGACTACTCTATAAGTGTGTCTGTAGGACTTAGAACTGCGTTTTAAAGGATGGCTACAGTCTTAATAGAGAGGAGAAACTGGTTTATTCCAGATGAAAGGAATAATATAAGCAACAGAACAGACTCCAGAAGGTATAAGATGTGTTTGGGAAAGAGCAAGTTCCATTTAACTAGCGCCCTTGAGATCATGTAATCTAGTCCCATCATTTTATAGATAAGGAAATTTATTAGAGAGAAGAAACTGGAAGCAAGGAAACTAGTTATGTGTTAGTCAGTAAACATTTATTAAACACCTGCTCTGTGCCAGACACTATGGGAAGTGGTGGGGATACAAAGAAAGACAAAAGATGGCACCTCTGGTTGAGGAGGTCACAATCTAATCTAATCTAAAAGGCCACACATAAAACAAAGCTGAAAAGACTGGGGGAGAAGGCTCAGACACATGGTGAAATCTTGTAGCCAGGTCATGTCCTACGTCCCGTCCATAAGTGAAAGATCTGGGAAGAGGTCTCCTCTATCTAATTTTCACCTACCTCAGTTAGAGAGAGGGAGGGGCTGCAGGGTCAAGGAGTACTGAGCAGGTGTGTATTTTAGAGTTGATTACATCTTGTGGGAAGATGAATTTCTGGAGGCAATAATGAAGTCCAGGAGAGCAGTCAGGGAGGAAATGTTTTCAGTTAGTTGCTTGCTATGACCCTAGTTACCTTAGAGATTCAGCTCAAGCATCATCTTCTTGCAAAAATGCCTTTAACAAGGTTCAAGACTCATTTATGCTAAAATCCCTACAAAGTATAAGTACAGAGAGACTCCTTTTAATAACATAAAATGTATCTATCTAAAGTCAAAAGCAGTATCACACATTGTAGGGATACACTGGAATCTTTTCCAATAAACATGGGAGCAAAACGAGGATTCCCTTTCCCACTGTTCTGGATATAGTTCTGGAAATGCTAGCAATATAAAAAAAAGACATTAACTATATATAGCTAGATAAATAGGAGAAAAAACTATTCCTATTTATTGATAATATGGTGGTATGCTTGAAAATTCCTAGGAAATCAGCAAAGATACTAATTGAGACAATTAATAGCTTAATCAAAGTTGTAAGCTACAAAATAAATCCTTAAAACTCAACTGCATTTCTTTATAAGGATAACAGAATTCAAAAATAAATAATAGAAAGGGAAATCATTCCAAATAACTACAAAATGCAAAAAAGTATTTGCAGATTAAACTATCAAAGCACACAAAAATCTCATATGGATTTAGTGACAAAGTCCTCCTTTAATAAATAAAGAACAACTTAAATCCCTGGGGGAAATATTAATTGCTCATGGCTAGACTTTGCCAAAATAATAAAAATAACAATGCTATCAAAATTAATTTGTGCTTTTAATGCTATACCAATAGAATATCAAAGAGATACTTTATAGAACTTTGTAAAAGAATAAAATTCATTTCGAAAAAGAAAGATCTGGAATCAAGAGGAATGACGAAAAGAAATATAAATGAAGGGGGAATAGACTTCAAACTGTATTATAAAACAATGGAACATACCCTACAAGCGAGAATCAGAAACGGTGGAATTCAATATCCTAGTGTTTGATAAACAGAAAAACTGGGAAAACTATAGAAAGCAGTCTGCCAGAAATGAGACTTATACTAATACCTTACACCATCTTCCACAATACATTCTAAATGGATCTATGACATTAATATTAAAGATCATACTATTAAAAATTTAGGAGAGAAGCACATCCTATACCTCCCAGAGCCCTGGGTAGGAAATGAATTCTTAATCAAACAAGGGATAGAAGCAATTTCAAAAGATTAAATATATCATTTAGAGTACATGAAACTGAAGGCTTGTGCACAGACAAAATTAATGCACCTAGGATAAGAAGGGAAGCCATCAAGTGGGAAAAAGTCTTTGTCTCAAGCTTCATTTTCTACATAAAGATGATTCCTTGATCCCCACCCACTCTCAACTGTCAGTGCCCTTCTTCTCCAGACCACCTTATACGCATTGTAAGTATGTTTATATACATATATTTGTGTGTGTATATATTTGTGTATATAAATATGTATGTATGTGTATATGTGTGTATGTGTATATGCATGCAGTATGTCTCATATTAGAATGTCATCCTTGATGGAAGGGATAGTCTCACTTTTGCTTTCTCTTCCTTGGTGCTTGGCACATAGGTACTTTAAAAATACTTGTTGATTGGTTGATGGAGTGATCTAAGTTATTGTTAAACATATGATGATGAAGTTTTTGAACTATGGTGACAATTACAAGTTTGATATGCAGAAAATAAGGAGAATCATAATAAGGTTTTAATAGCTGATATTTACATAGCATTTTAAAGTTTGAAAAGCACTGTACATTTTCTCATTTGATCTTCATTACAGCCCTATGAAGTAAGTAATACAAGTACTGTTCTCTCCATTTTACACATGATGAAACTGAGACTGAAAGAGGGGAAATGACTTGTCCAGCATTACACAGCTAGTAAGTTGTGGAGCTGAGATTCAAACCCAGGTCTCTGGTTTCCAAATCCAGTGTTCTTTCTATTATACTGCCTCACACCAACTTTCTTCCTAAGTCCTCTGCATCCAGGAGTTATAGGGGGGCCCATATGTCTTCTCCTCTTCCCCAGTATACCCCCTAGCATGGCAGAGTAAATCAGCAGTGCTTCTGTTTGGGACGTACTCACAAGCGTGAGCCCTATTTGGGGGTTTCTTCTTTTTTTTCAGAGTATATAAGTATCAGGCCCATGGCTATGCCTTTTCAGGAGTGGAGGAGCTGTTGTACTCAGTGGGTGAATATACCTTTATCAACATGACCCAGCGCTCTGTGGCGGAATGTCTGCTCGAAGTGGGAGTTACCCAGCGCTTCATTGATGAGGTGATCACAGCTCTGCTGCGTGCCAGTTATGGCCAGTCTGCAACAATGGCAGCCTTTGCAGGTGAACCTCAGGCCTTCGGCTTGTCCCTCTTTGCCTGTACCAATATCTCTCAAATGGAAGGCCCTTCTTGACTTTTGCGGGTGTATCTCCTGCCCACTTTTTTAGGAACCATAGTAGACAGTGTTTGGAAAAACATCAGTTGTTCATGGGTAGGCCGAGCTAATATAATAAAAATGACAATTCTACCTAAATTAATTTACCTATTTAGTGCCATACCAATTAAACTATCAGATAATTATTTTCTAGAGCTGGATAAAATAAT
>CM053769.1:362546934-362644675 GCA_028658325.1 Potorous gilbertii | reverse complement strand
TGTATTATGTTTTGATTTGTTATATGATTTCTTCCATTTATTTTAGTGCGACTACATAGCATGACTACAGTGAAAATGTGCTCAATAGGAAAGTATATGTAGAACCTGTACAGAATTGTATGCTGTCATGGGGAGGGAGGGGGGTAGCAGGAGGAAGGTGCGGGGGGAGATAAAATCTTAATTTTAAGGAAGTGATTGTAGAACATTTATAAATAAATAAATAAAAGTTGGAAAAAAAAAAGTAGAGCAAAAACTGGAAAGAGAAATGAGAGTGATACAAGAAAATCATGAAAAACGAGTTAACTGCTTGCTAAAGGAGATCCAAAAAATGCTGAAGAAAATAACACTGTAAAAAACAGACTAACCCAAATGACAAAAAAGATCCAAAAAGGCAATGAAGAGAAAAATGCCCTAAAAAGCAGAATTGGCCAGATGGAAAAGGAGGTCCAAAAGTTCACTGAAGAAAATAACTCCTTAAAGATTAGAATGGATCAGGTGGAAGCTAATGACTTTATGAAAAATCAAGAAATTATAAAACAAAAACAAAGGAATGAAAAAATAGCAGAGAATGTGAAATATCTCACTGAGGAAACTGACCTGGAAAAAAAGATCCAGGAGAGACAATTTAAAAATTATGAGACTATCTGAAAGCCATGAGTAAAAAAAAGAGCTTAAACATCATCTTTCAGGAAATTATCCCCAAGAGATCATAAAAATGGGAAAGAGTCCCATATGTACAAAAATATTTATAGCAGCACTCTTTGTGGTGGCCAAAAACTGGAAATCAAGGGGATGCACATCAATTGGGGAATGGCTGAATAAATTATGGCATATGAATGTAATGGAATACTATTGCGCTATAAGAAATGATGAACTGGAAGAGTTCAGAGAGGCCTGGAAAGACTTATATGATCTGATGCTGAGCAAAAGATGCAGAACCAGGAGAACTCTGTGCACAGGAACGACCACAATGTGCAAGAGTTTTTTCTGAAAGACTTGGAACTTTGTAGCAATGCAAGGACTTAAAAAATAATTCCCAATGGTCTTCTAAGGCAAAATGTTTTCCACATCCAGAGAAAGAACTATGGAATTCAATCACAGACTGTAGCAGATGATTTTGTGTGTGTGTGTTATGTTTTGGTTTGTTATATTATTTCTCCCATTCATTTTAATTCTTCTATGCAGCATGACTACAGTGAAAATGTATTTCATAGGAATGTATGTGTAGAACCTATATAAAATTGTATGCTGTCTCGGGCAGGGAGAGGGGGAGGGAGGCAAAAACAATAATCTAAGTTATATGGTAGTGATTGCAGAACACTGAAAATAAATAAAATTAATTAAAAAAAAGAAATTATCCCAGAAAACTACCCTGATATTCTAGAATTAGAGGCTAAAATAAATATTTAAAGAATCCACTGATTGCCTCCTGAAAGAGATCCCAAAAGGAAAACTCTAGGAATATTGTAGTCCAATTCCAGAGCTCCCAATTAGTTGACAAATCTTCCCAGTACTACCACTACCACATCTCTCCTAGTTATTACAAATGATCAGTGCCTGCTCTATGTTAAGACTCTTATTGTCTTCTCAGGACAACTGCAGCAGCCTTTTAACTGGTTTCCCTGTCTCTAGGCTTTCCTATCTTCAAACTAGCCATAATATAAATCCCTTATTTGGCATTTAAAGCCCTTTACAATACATGTTTAACCTAATTTTCCAGCCTTACTATACATTCCTTCCTTTCATTAATTTTCTGTTCCACTCAAACATGTAGCTGTTACCCTACATGACATTCTATCTTTGAACTTATGATCTGTCATGTATGAAGCATTCTCCTTATTTACTCATACTGCATAGAATTCTTAACTTCCTTCACAGCAAAGGTAAGGTACTACCTCCTATTTGATGCCTTTATTGATTCTCACAGAGGGAAATAAGGGAGAAAATATTGCAAGCAGCCAGAAAGAAACAATTCAAGTATTGTAGAAATACAGTAACGATAACACAAGATCTAGCAGCTTCTACATTAAGGAACTGAAGGGCTTGGAATATGATATTCCAGAAGTCAAAGGAACTAGGACTAAAACCTACCCAGCAAAACTGAGTATAATACTTCAGGGGAAAATATGGTCATTCAATGAAATAGAGGGCTTTCAAGCATTCTTGATGAAAAGACCAGAGTTAAATAGAAAATTTGATTTTCAAACACAAGAATCAAGAGAAGCACGAAAAGGTAAACAGGAAAGAGAAATAATTAGGGACTTACTAAAGTTGAACTGTTTACATTCCTACATGGAAAGATAATATTTATAACTCCTGAAACTTTTCTCAGTACTAGAGTAGTTGAAGGGATCATAGACAGAGACAGAGGGTGAGTTGAATAGGAAAGGATGATATCTAAAAAAATAAAATTAAGGGGTGAGAAGTATATTGGGAGGAGAAAGGGAAAAATAGAATGGGGCAAATTATCTCTCACATAAAAGAGGCAAGAAAAAGCTTTTTCAATGTAAGGGAAGAGAGGGGAGGTGAGAGGGGAAAAAGTGAACCTTACTCATCACATTTGGCTTAAGGAGAGAATAATATGCATACTCAATTTGCTATGAAACTCTATCTGACATTACAGGAAAGTGAGAGAGAAGGGGATAAACACGGGGTTGAGGGGATGATAGAAGGGAGGGCAAATGGGAGGAGGGAGTAATTAGATAGGGTCAAAAGAAAGAATAGAATAAATGCTGGGCAGGATAGAATGGAGGGAAATATAATTAGTCTTCCATAACATGACTTTTATGGAAGTCTTTTGTATAACTACACATGTATAACATATATCAAATTGCTTGCCTCCTCAGTGGAGAATGAGTGAGGAGGGAGGGAGAGAAGTTGGAACTCAAAGTTTTAAAAACAAATGTTAAAAATTGTTTTTACATGCAACTGGGAAATAAAATATACCGGCAATGGGGCACAGAAATCTATTTTGTCCTCCAAGAAAATAGAGGGGATGGAGATAAGAGAAGGAAGGAGTGTGATAAAAGGGAAGGCAGATTGGGGGAAGGAGTAATCAGAATATATGCTGTCTTGGGGTGAGCAGAGGGGAGAGATGGGGAGAAAATTTGGAACTCAAAATCTTGAGATTGAAGAGAGCAGTTTTAATTGACAAGCAGGATCAGAAGTCAGATTGCAAGGGAACAAGAAGTAACCAGGAAATGAGGAAAGGGAAGGAAAAGTAGCATTTGAGTTGCTTTGCTTGGCCCCAGAGGGCAGAACTGAGATAAGCTAATGGTATAGTGAGGTAGCCAGTATCAAATTAAAAACAAATTAAATTTCCTAACAATTACAGCTATTCTATAGTGAAATGTACTGTTTTCTAAAGTAATGAAAGTAGTTCCCTTCAATGGACATCTTTAAGCAGAGGCTAAATGAATGAATAATAAAGCATTTGTTAAGTCCTCACTATGGGCCAGGTACTTAGTGCTAAGCACTAAGGATACAAGTACTACATTGAAATCAAAGTCAACTATAAGTCATGTTATCATCTCCCTGATGTCATGGTCCTCTTCAAAAATGAAGGAGAAGCACAACCTGAGAGCAGACCAAGCTGTCTGAATGGAGACCTAGTTGGGTAACTCATCTTGTCCTCATCCTCTCTCTGGTCTGTAAAGGAAAGAAAATTTGGGGTTCACTGGCTAGATTTTTCTTTTCTTTCCTTCCTTTCTTTCACAAAACCTTAAATCCAGTTCACTGGGAAGCTCACAGATTGGACTACACTAGGTCCCTGCCCAAGCTCCACCTAATGGCTGTATTTTGGGCACTCCTATCTTAGAGCAAATTTCCATGGCAACCGTTACTCTTTGGAACAGCAACCCTGAGGGTCTTATCCCCCCAGCTTGATTTTTTTTCTTTTTTTCTAATTATAGGGGCCACCCCTTGACTCATTTCTTTAAAAGACCTATTCACTGAATGGGCATTACTGTACTCTGAGTACCTGAAAGGCCTTAGCCTAAAAGGGCCAGGGTCTCCCACTGCAACCTGGGCCAGCTCCAGTCTTCCTAATGAGTATCTGGTCACTGGATTCACATGGCTCTGGAGGAGAAAGTGAGGCCGGTGACTTTGCACAGCTACCCCCTACTGAAATAAAAATCAACTTCAAGTCATGTCACCATTTCCCTGATGTCATGGTCTCTTTGAAAATGAAGGACAAACATAACAAGTGCTACAAGTCAGTTCTTGTCCTCAAGTAGTTAACTGAGGATAATTGAGGTGGGAATGATTCAGGCTTGTGGCAGAATGGTTTGGGAATGGCCAGCAAGTAAATGGAGACCTGGGTAAGATAAAAAGAAACATCACCTAGCAGAGCCCAGCCTCTCAAAGGCAACATCCCTGGTTTTCATGACAGGGGGTGTAAGAACTGCTAAAGTGCAGGCACTATGGTCTGAAAATGGCTAGAAGATCTCACTTGCCAGGAATGCTATAAAGATTCCTACTCAGCTGATGCATTAGCTTAGATGACCTGAGATTATTTTTATTTCTGAAATTCAAAATAAGAGGGGCAGCACAGCATAGTGGAAAGCACATACATAAGCTAGAGAATCAGAGGACCTGAGTTTGAATCTCAGTTCTGCCATATGACTTTGGTGAAATCACTTAAACACTTACTTGAGCTGTAGTTTTCTTATTTATGAAATGTCTGATTAGAAATTCAAATAAGATATTTGTGAACAGTACCTATGCAGGAGGCTCTGCATAAAAGCTAGCGTCCACGATTATTGTTTATTATTATACAATATGATTGAACTAGCATTCAGAGCTCTCCACATCTGGTACTACCCTGCCTTTCAATGCTTTATTTCCTAATACTGTATGTTGATAGGCTGTAATCCTGCCAAAGCAGCCTATTCAATCAATCACTGAATATGTAGTAAGCACCTACTATATGCCAGGTACTGTGCTAGGTGCTGGGAATACAAAAAGAGGCAAAAGCAAGACAGTTTCTGCCCTCAAGGACCTTACAATCTAAAGGGGGGAGACAACATACAAACAAATATATATAAAGCAAGCTATACAGGAGATAAATAGGTAATTTTAACAAAAGGCATTAGAATTAAGCTGGGTTGGGGAAGATTTCTTGTGGAAGATGGGATTTTAGTTGGGATTTAACAGAAGTCATGGAGTCAGTAGTCAGAGTGGAAGAGGGAGAGCATTCCTGGCATAAGGGATGGCCAGAGAGAATATCTGAAGCAGAGATGGAATATCTTGCTCATGGAACAGCCAGTAGACCAGCATCACTGGATAGAAGAATCCACGGCAGTGGGTAAGGTGTAAAAATCCTGGAAAGGGAGGAGGGGGCTAGGTATACTTTTCATTTCCCCTAAACACTCAAACCAAAGACCAGAAGATTTTAGGGCTAAAAGTGACTAGAGAAATCAGTTAATATAACCTCTTTCTTTTATAGATGAAGAAATTGAGACGTGGGGAAATTAAGTAGCATAGCTGGGATTTAAACTCGGTTTTTATGTCTCCAAAATTCAGCTCTTTCAATTACATGCCAGGGTCAAATTAGTTAACTCTCTGTCCCAGGAACATGCCCATAACTTTGAGCCTTCATGTCTTTTACTAAAATTGCTCTATATTCATGGACTATTCTCTTCCCCCACCTTCCCATCAATCGAGCTTCTACCCAACTTTAAATGCCAATTCAAATGTCACCCTCTCAAAGAAGTTCCCCAGTGAGCTAAGGACTTCCCCTCAGATCTCACACAGCAGCCTGTCCCTCTTTAATGGGTTCTTCATATAGTTCTGTGTACTATAGTTACCCATGCTTCTGTCTACCCTACAACACTGCTGAAGCCAAATGACACAATGAAAAAGCCTCTAGATTCAGACTCAGAGGACCTATATCCAAATCTTGGTTCAACAAGTGTTATAGAATCTTAGGCAACTCATCTCTGGTCTCTTGAGATCTGGGGTCCCCAGCTCAAGAACAGAGATTTTGCAGAAAAATTATCTCTAATGTCACTTACAGAACTAAATTCTATGTTCCCAGGATCAGATCTTAAGAGCTGATAGGGATAATAACATCAAACTATGGCACGAGCTCCACAACAGCAGGAAATGTGATTAACTTTTGGCCTTAAGTTACCTAATGTTTTATCAGTGAATTGAAGGAAGACATTAACACTGGGGCACGTTTCAAATTTACAAGTAATAGAAAGCTGGGAATGACAGTCAATACACTGGATGACAGTAAGAATCCATAAAGATCTCCAAAAAAAAAGCTTTAAAAAAATTTTAAATTTAAAAATGCCCCCAAAAACATTTCTCTACAAAAGAAGATTTTCTATAAAGTGAATCTCTATTTCTTACCATTTGCTTTTTAAAAAGTATAATAAAGTCTATGTTACTTTCAAAATTGTCCTACTTCTGAAATTCCTTCCATCCTCTGTTCATTTTAATGTTACAACAGCCCTCGTTTTTCTGCATCACTATAGTTCTTTCCTCTCCTATCTCCCCACCTTGAAAACATAGATGAAAAGAAAAAGAGAAAAAAAAATTGGAATATATACAATAATCAAACAAAATCCACAGTGGCCTGTCCAAAAACATGTCTGTTTCTGCACCTTGTTTCCATTACCTGTCAAGAGGTAGGTAATATGCTTCATTATAGGTTCTTCTTGAGACATGGTTAGTCACTGCATTGATAAGAGTTAAATCTTTAAGTTTCTTTTCTTTACAATATTGCTATCCTTACATAAATTATTGGCCTGGTTTTGCTTGCCTTACTATCTACCAACTCATACTATCTAGGATTCTTTAAAATGTTCTCTTTCAACATTTCTTATAATGTAATAATATACTATTATATTCATATACCAATTTCTTTGGCTACTTGTCAATCATCCAACAGAAAATCCAAGTTACCCCTCTAAGTCTGTTCTCCCCTGCTTTTATTCCCCATTCAGGATCAGAAAATTTGTTTTGCTTGTGACTATTCTCTCCCTCTGTATTAACCTCCCTCTTAATAATTTTCTTCTCATCCCTGATTACTCTGTTGAGTTTCATATATTTCTACAGCAAACTCATTGTGTGTTCAACCCTTTTTTATCTGTTTAAAAGTGAGGTTCATCTGATTCCCATTCCCCCAAATATTTTCTCCATGATTGTACACTCTTCTTCTCAAAAACTCCAGTTATAATAGCATCTTCCACATCCTTTCCCCTCCTATCTATAGTAGTGTATTCCTTTTACCTTCCCTCCCCTTTATCTTCTTAAAACACTCAAAATATTCACCCCTTCCTCCATCTCCTGGGAACTCAGTTTTTTGTTTTTTTATCTACATCTTTATCCTTTGAGACATTAAGGTTCTGAAGGGATACATTTATTCTTTATTAGAATGTTAGTACTACATCATCATATAGTTCTTTACAATTTTTCAAAGAAATTTACCTTTCTAGATTTCTTTAGACCTTTTAATTTGTATTTCAGATTTCCTACTCAACTCTGATCTTTTCATCAGAAAAGCTTCAAAGACCTCTTTTCCTTTATAGATCCATTTTTCCCCTGTAGGATTATACAGTTTTGCAGGATAAATTATTCTTGGTTGTAAGCCGATCTTTTGAAATACTATATTCCAAGACCTCCAGTTTTCAGCAGAATCTGCCAGGTAGGTCTTGTGATACTGACTGTAGTTCCTTGATATGAACTTGTTCTTTCTGGATAACTGCAGTGTGTGCGTGCGTAACTCTGTGTGTGTGTGTGTGTGTGTGTGTGTGTGTGTGTGTGTGTGTGTATGTATACTTTACTTTGATTTTGACATTCTTGGGTTTTTTCCTTTGGAAATTCCTTTGAGAAGATAATCAGTGGAGTCTTCCTATTTTTACTTTGTTTTCTGGTTCTAATATATCTGGGTAGTTTTCTTATATGATTTATGATTTCATGAAACATAATGTCTATGCTTTTTTTTTAATCATGGTTTTCAGGGAGTTCAAATTACCTTAATTTATCTAACCTTGACCTATTTTCCAGTTAGTTGTTTTTTTTATCAGATCTTACATTTTCTATTCTTTTAATCCTTTGATTCTTGTTCTTTGGGGGAATCTCTAGATTTGCAGTAATTTTTTACTGACCAATGCTGTCTTTGATTTTATTCTTCTTTCCAGCTTTAACTTCTGAATTGGAGCTTTGCTCCCTGCTACAGTTTTAGATGGGGCAATTGTTCTTGCTTGGTCTTACCCTGGGTCCACTGAGTTCTTGTGCTGACCTCTACCTCCCAATATTAGGCCTAAGATCTTTTAGGTTCAGAAGACTGAATCCTCAAGGCCCTCTCTGGCACCAAAGGGCAGAGTTTTAGGGATAGAGGCGCCTGCACCTATCTGGACTCTTGGGAGCAATTCCCTCCATGCTGATCACTGCTATTGCTCCCTTGGGCTTTTTGGGTCTCCACTATGGGGTCTGACAACCCTAGACTTTCTCAGGGGAACACTCTTCTCTTATAGCCTCCAGACCAGTCTTACAGGCTACATGTGCCCTGTGTCTGGCAGCAGAGGCTCCCTGCTCCTGAGTTGGCTTTCTTGGAGGGTCTTCTTTCCTATTGCCCTTAAGGCTTCTTTCTGGCTGATCTCTTATACAGTTCTGGTGTAGAAAAAGTCACTTATTGTAGTTTCTCATTGGATTTCTTCATCATTATTAAATCCTGTGTGAACTTCAGTGTTTTGTTGGAGCAGGTATGTGGGAGCTCAGTGGTCTGCCTTCTGTTCAGTTAGTCATCTTGGCAGGAAATCCCTATGACACTTTTCAACATGCATTTTGTCACACTGAAATTTCTAAATATTATGGATGAAATGGACTTCGTTGATTTTAGACTGGTCAAAGAATTTTCATTCAAGCAGCTTCAGGAGAAGAACATTCATCACAGATGCAAAATCTTAATGTTGTTAAAAAAAGTTCTTATCTAAGTTGAATAAAAGCTGATCATTTTATAGTCTTTTACACTGTAATGAGAAAACAAAAGGCAAGAAAATTGTACAGATTTATGTGAGCAGGGCATAGTAACTAAGTTGAGGATAAATATAAGTAACATATGAAAAGGATATGATTACAGCAAGTTTTATCAGATGCATAACAGTTCTAACTAGAATAAAGTTTCCCAAGGGAAAGAGAATTTCCCATATTCCTTCAGGGCTCATGAGTTAGACCTATATAATTCCATTTATAGTTTTATGGGTATAATTTTTTGATGTTGAACTAAAACATTCAAATGGAATTTATCGCTTAGAATCACTGACAGATGAATTCCTAGTTCTGATATAAATTTATGCAACAAGGAAATAAAATGTGGTTGAAAGGGGGGAGGTAATAAGAATCAATGGTTGGCTTGTCCTTGGAAGCCATGTGAAATAACAAGAGGTCACCAAAATATGTTTAAAACATGAAACTTCCTCAGAAACATTAAGTATGAAAAGAATTATCAGTATGTCTACAGGTAACTCAAAGTGATTGTTCTTTAGTAGGATTGCAATTTAAGCATATTAAATGTACTTTTGAGGTAAAAATAATAGCAAAGTTGGGTGAAAAAATTATAAAAAACTGATATCAAAAGAAGTGATTCTAGGGGGAAAAAACATTGTAAGACAAACACTGGTTAATCTGGAATATGTGCTATTACAAAACATTTTGTCAGTGTAACATACTGACATATTACCAATATTCTTTATTTGAAGAAAAAATTTCCAAGAATCCATGAGGCTAAATCTATGATAGGATATTGGTGGGTTCTCAAATAAAGCAAAGGATGAAAAATTCTGAATAAGAGTTGAAGTTGAAGGAGACTCACTGAAATTACTGCAAAAATTGACAGTGTAATTCTGGGGAAAATGCATCCCATAAAATCACCACAAAACAGTCAACGATTTCCTTAAAGCCTACAAAGTTATTGGTTATAACATGTCATTCAAGATCCATTTCTTGAATTCATACTTGGACTTCTTCCAAGAAAATCCAGTTGCTATTACAGTGATGAACAAGGGTAAATACTTCCACCAAGAAATCTCTACAACAGAAAAAGAATAACCAAGCTAAGTGGAATAAAAACATATTGCACAATATTGCTGGATGCTCCACAGGCAAAAATACACCAGGAAATCATGAGTACCAGAACCTACATTTTAGTTGAGTTAAAGCACCATTTTGCTTAGACAAAACATTTTTAAAATAAAACTGAAGTGACCAAAAAAACCAACCTAGTTATATTTAAAATCACAAAGAAAAAATACTGTAAGGTTAAACTATTTTCACTCATGTAAGAAAGAAGTTTTTGTTGTTGCCGTTATCCGTATAACAGAACAAATACAAGATGCCATTTTATAAGAATAAATATAAAATCTCAAGCCACATGATGAGCATGCTGGGTGTGAAGTCAATAAGACATTATTCTAAATCACACCGAACCTCAAGAAAATGCTATTCCAAACCTCTTCTCTTTTCAAGCCTTCACACTTCCTTCCTTTCCCTCTCCCTCTCCCATTTCTTCGCTGAGCATCTCTCATCTCTCACTTTACTGAGAAAAATAAGGCCATTTCAGTGAGCTCTTCTCATCTCAAAACCCCTTGGTATTCTCCATACCAGTGACTAACACTGAAAACAGTAAAGTCCTCACCCCTATCACCCTAGACAGCAACCCTGCTTCCAGGGCCATTTCCTTCCACAATCTTTGAGATGCAACTTGGAAATCTGCAATAATTTCAGTAAGTCATCCAACAACAACCTCTTATCAGCAGCCACGGCAGACCCTGAAAAGTTCTAACCACCCAAGTCCTTGTCACTATCAAATGACTTAGTATCAGAACCAGGGGCATTTTTGTGCATGGAAAAGACAAGACTCTCAAGAAGCTGCATGACATCTGCTTGGCCAGTGCATCTGGAGGACTGCTGGGTCTTCGAATGTAACGTGCTGCTGCAGCCGGACCGTCTGCCCTGTTAGAACGAGAGCCGCTGGAGAGCTGGGGGCACGTTCTCTGCAGTTCTCTCCATCGTCTCCCGCCCAAATCCCCTTTTACAGGAAGCCCTCCCTCTCGGATCGTCCACTCTGTACACGTCTTATACACGGATGCTGGCAAGCTGTCCCTCCTCCATTCACCGGTGACTCCACGAGCACAGGCTGCTAAAGGAGAGGCGGGGGCGGCTTGCCTTTTCTTGGGACTCCAGCGCTCTGCAGTTCCGGGCACACAGTAAGGGCATAATAAATGCCTGATGACTGATGCTGGGCGCGCTCTCCAACGCACACGATCCACCGTACGGAGGAAGAAACCTTGGCCCAGGAAAGAGGCCTGGCAATGGAATGCCCAGGCCCGGTCACACGTGGGCTCCAAGTCGCGTTCCACGAGCAGTTCAAAATCCATTCAACCAGGGCGGGCCAGGGAGAGGAAACTGGAGTCGGGGGGCCCGGCTCGGTCAAAGCAAACTCCTTCTTCTGCCTTCCTCTCATGTCAAACGAGGGGTTGGCGGGAGGTCCTCCGAGGTCCTTCTCCGATCCGGACCCAGGAGCCTCGGCTCTAGGGCAGCGCCGTTTGTCCATCTCCGGCCCCCGCCATCCCCGCCCTCGGCCCCAGCTCCCCTCGGCCCCGCCCAGCGAACCCTCCCCACCCCGCCTAAGCCCTCGAGTTACCTGCCCGGGCCGAGGCCGCCGTGGGCAGCGAGGCGCCGCAAGGTCCGCGGGGCCGCCAGGAGCCAGCGTGCGGCCATGTTCCAAGAGGACAGCGCAGGAGGCGACTCGTCCCGAGACCAGGAAGAAAGAACTACAATTCCCAGCGATCCCCGCGGCTCGGACAGGTGAGGGCTCCGAGCATCCAGGAAGGGGCGGGCTAAGAGATAACAACTTCCGGCCACTGTAGGGCTGGAGTGGGAAGGGGCAAAAGGGACGGGGAGAAGAGGAGGAGGGGGAAAAGGAGGAGGTGGAAAAAAGGGAAGGGAGAGAAAAGAGGAGGGGAGAAGAAAAAGGGTGGCAGGGAAAGGATAAAAAGGAGGGGGAAATGTTGAAATTTATTTTACTCGACTGTACATGTTTGTTACATGTTACATGTTTTGTTTTTCTTTTTTAATGAGGAGAGAAAAATAAATACTTCCCAATTGAAAAGAAGCAAAACTTAATTTAAGAAAGAGAATGCAAAAGAAGGGGAGGTGGAAATAGAGCAGAAGGGAAATAATAAGTAGAATTATAGAGGAGTTAGCCATTCAGTCAGTACATTTATTAAGAGACTGCTACATGCCAAGCACTATGGATACAAAGACAGGTAAAAAAGACAGTGCCAGCTCTCAAGGAGCCCACAGTCTAATGAGAGAGACCATATGCAAGCTACAGGCAGGAAAAATTGGCAATAATCAACGAGGGGAAGTCATTAGAGTCAAGGATGATTGGGAGTGGCTTCCTATGGAGGTGGGCGGGATTTTAGCTTTTAAAGGGAGCCGGAAGGATTGAGATGAAGAGGGTGAGTGTTTAAGGCTTGGGACATGGCTGGTGAAAATGCTCAGGAAGAGGGAGTTGCAGTGTCTCGTTAGAACAAGGAGTCCTGTATCAATGGATCCCAAAATTGTGTGAGGGGAGTAATGAAGAGTTGTAAAAGCCAGAGAATGTTATATTTGACTTTGGAGGTGATAGGAAGCCAGTAGAATTTGCCTGGGGAAGGTATGTGCCCTATCATATGCTTTAGGAAGATCACTTTGGCAATTGAGTGTAGGAGAACTGAACCAGGGGAGAGATTTGTGGTAGGAGGATCAATAAGCAAGCTACTGCAGTAATCTGAGTGTGAGGTGATAATGGCCTGAACCAGAGTGGTGGCAGTATCAGAGGAAAGAAAAGGGCATATGCAAGAGATATTACTAAAGTAAAATCTACATGCCTTGGTAACAGATTGGATATGGTGGGTAAGAGAGAATAAGTAGAGGATGGCACCTAGATTGGGTAACTAGAAGGATGGTAATATGTTGGACAGTAATGGGGAAGCTGGGGGGTGGAAGAAGTATGGGAAATAAAGAGTTCAGTTTTGGACAGGTTGAGTATATCCAGTTCAAGATTTAGAACTTGAAGAGAGTATAAATTATAATAGTTTTCTCTTTTTCAATTGCTGTAAAGCTTCCCTAGTCACCAAGCATTAAGTGCCTACCATTTATTAAGGCATTGTCCTGTGCTGAACCTTTGAAACAAACTATGTGTTACACAGGATTAGTAGGTAGGGATAGGTCGAAATCTGCATCACTGTAAGGAGCTACCAAATCCAAGAGATTAAAGATACCCTTGAGTATTTAAGTGAGGGAGATTATTTATTCAATTCCGACCCTCTCATTTTTCAGAAAAGGGGAGACTAAGGGAATTCCCAGGGATGCTGCTCACAATAAAAGCTCCAAAGCCTCAGTCAAGTGGGATTCCATGGTTCTGAAGAAGGAGAGAGCAAAAGAGCTAAATTTTCCTTTGAAGGAGTAATAAGTACTTTGAGATAGTGGGTAGTTAGAGCTGTTAACTCCCCTGAAGCATGAAATTTTAAACCTACATTTAAAAAAAATCCATGATTGTGTCTACTGGTTCAATACCATTCTATCCTAGCAGATCTCTTAGCTTTGGAGGAAGGAGAGAAATGCTATTCTGTCAGCTCTACCAGCCCCTCCCCTGAGCTACCTAACCCAGAGAGGGAACAACACGGAGATAGCACCCCTAGAGATGTTGATAAATACTTTGTTCCCTTCCCCAAAACTGCAGTCATTCCTCAATACTTTCTAAACTCCCACTAGATCATTCCCTCCTTGTCCTAGTAATTCTGAAGCCCTAGTTGTCATCATTCAAGCCTGGTTCTCTGTCTCCAGTGCCCACTGCTTTGTTCCTATCCCTCTCAACCCAGCCCCTTCCTCCATTGTTCCACTCTAGCTACTCTCCCCTACCACTGTGCTTCATTCCTCTAAAAGTAATTCCAGAAACCTCTTCATCCTAGAAGTTTCATCTTTTCCTTTCCCATTCCTTTCATCTTCTGGCTGTCATTGAGACCTGACTCCCTTCTAATGACACAACCTCTTTGGCTCCCTTTTCTAGTACTGGCTACATTTTCACTTGTTTTCCTGACTCACTGGTCAAACCAGGGAATTGGAGTACTTTTTGCTCTCCGTTGCCACTTTTAGGCTTTCTCTCAACCACCATCATGCAATAATTTCTCCTCTTGAGGTTCATAATCATCTCCCAATCAAAATACTATGGGTCATCAACTTCCAGGGCATTCCCCTTCTTTCCTTGATGAATTCAGTTACTGGCTCACAGTTTTTCCTTCTCATCTTCTGCCCTAATGCTAAAGGATTTCAATGTACATATTGATAAGTCCTCAAACCTCCAAGTTTCTCAATTTACTCATTTCCCACAACCCCACCTCAGCTACACAGTCATACTTGATCTTGCTATCATCCACAATTGTACCATTCCTACATTTATGATCTTTGGAATTCCCTTTTTCTATTCACAGTCTATTGTTATTCTACTTTTCCATCTTTCCTGAATTCCCTAACCCTGTTCTTTGCCCTCACCATGACCTTTAGTTCCTCTCCCTCTCATTTCTTTCCCAGGCTATCACCTTGAACGGTCTATTCCCCTCCCTTCCCCATCTTGACCCCTTGGTGAACCAGTTCAGTTCTACCCTGTCCTCTTCTCTTGAGTTCTTCCCCTTATCCTACTGCCAATCTAACTGTACTAAGCCTGTCTTAGATTACTCCCACCATCAGCTTCCTTCACTCCTACTCATGTACTTGCTTAACAAAGCTGAAGAAAATCTTGACTGGATTGTGCTGACTGTGTCCATTACACATTTATGTTACATAATCTCAACTGGGAATTTGCTGTAGCAAGAAAATAATTTTATACTTCCCTAATTATCTCACTATTCCCTTTACTGTGGCAGCTTTTTAAAATGTTTTCATTAATACTCAAACCTCCCATGGTTTCTTCTTTTACCACTCTCTGTCTTAAGAAAAAAATTAATGCCATCAGGCAAAAAACTACCTCTTCTCTCTGTCTCCTAATCTCACATCACCCAGATGCCTTCTATTGTTATCAATACCCTTCACTCAACTCACAAGAAGAGATGGCTCTTCTTTTACCAAGGTAAACTCCTCTAACCTTTCAAACCAAGTGATCACATTCCATCCTGTCTTCTCCAGCAGATTCTTCTCTCTTATCCCTACTCTCTTATCTTTAATCTTTCCCTACTAAGCTGCTTCCCTACTTCATACAAATGTGCCCATGTCTCTCACATCCTCCAAAATTTCTTTCTTGATCCACTCCTCCTCACTAGATAGGGTCCCATATCTCTCTTTCCTTTTGTAATTAAACTCCTTAAAAAAAACTGTCTACAATTCATGCCTCCATTTCCTTTCCTCTAACTCTCTTGACTCCATAGTCTGACTTCTGACCTCATTATTAAATCAAAACTGCTCTTTCCAAAGTTTCCAGTGCTCTCTTTATTGATAAATTCATTGATTTTTTCTCAGTCTACATCCTTGACTTCTCTGCAGCCCTTTACATTTTATCCCTCTCTTCTCCTTGAAGCGTTCTTTTCTCTAGCTTTCAGTGACACTACTGTCTCTTGGTTCTCCTCCTACTTGTCTCATTATTCCTTCTTAATTTCCTTTACTGAATCTTTGTTGAGGTCATTCTCACTACCAATGGGTATCTCCAGGGCTCTCTCCTGAGCCCTCTTATCTGCTCCTTTTCTGTTTCCCTTGGCAACTTCATCAGTTCCCATGACTTCAATTTTCATCTCTATACTGATCATTCTTAGTTCTATTTTTCTAGCCCTAACCTCTCACCTAACCTCCAGAATCACATCTCAAACTGCCTGTTGTACATCTTGAAATAGGTGTACCGTATTCCAGAACTGAGCCCACTATCTCTCTCCCTAAACCCCCTTAACCTTTCCTATTAATGTTAGAGGCATCACCATCCTCCCAGTCAACCAGACTCACAACCTAGGTGGCATCTTCATAGCTAATCTATTGCCAAGTCCTATTGATTTTACCTTTGTTACATTTTTCCTGGCATCCTCTTCTCTCGTCTGATACTGCCACCACTCTGGCACCGGCCCTTACCAACTTAGGCCTGAACTATTGCAGTAGACTTTAAAAAAAATAGATTTTTATAACGTCTTCTGTTTCTTACATCATCATAGTTATCCTAAGTATCCTACTCCCTACTACCCTGTTCTCAGAAAGCCATGTCATGTAGAAAATGTTTTTTAGGGAGGAAAAAAGGCCAACACAACTGATCTTTATATTGAAAAAGTCTGAAAATATGTTCAAAGTGTAACACTTGTTAACTTCCACCTCCATGTAGTGTTGGTTAGGAGTATCCTCTCATCTTCATTGGAATTCTGCTTGTCTTTATAGGTTTGTTACGTGCATTTTTCATATTTTGGTGCATAGGTGCTCCTCCCATTTGCATTGTTATAGTTATTGTGGGGGAAAATAATTTATTGTATTATTTGGGAAAAATGATTATACTATTTAAATTCAACCTTATGTGATTGCAGCCAGAATGTCACTTGACCCCAAGAACTCTCTAGGAATTCTGGAGATGACAAGGAATTTGGAGATTCCCCCAGGTCTAGGATCCATGAAAAGCACTCTTGTGATTCTATCCAATCTTGTGTTTTGGATTTCTTTGTGTTTTGGCTGGGTGCAAATTTTATTGAATGTTTAAATTTCCTCACATCCATATCAATCTACTTTGCTTTCAAGTCACCCTCTCTGCAAAATTACTTAACTGTGTGCCAATGGTTTTTGCAGGCATCCTTGTATAAATTTTATATAATGTAAACCTTCCAGAACCAGACCAAAGGGAACCACATCTACTTTCTGGCTTGCTCTCCTCTACCAAATGACCTAATCAATTTCTTTCTAAAACTATCTTGGATTTTGGGTTTTTTTCTTGTGAACATTATTGTGTATATTATTTTCTTGGTTCTGCTTACTTCATTCTGTATTGGTTCACATAGATCTTTCCATGCTGTATTTGTCGCATTTCTCTTGTTTTCTTTTAAATAGTATTTTTACTATTTATATTTATTTAAATAGGATTTTTTTTCTAAGTAATTTGTGTTTTACACTTTATCAGATACTGGGTTATTAAGCTCTGTTGTTTCTAGTCTAGTCTAGTCTCTAGTCTAGTCTCTTTCATTGATCTTTTCAACCAGTGCTAGGTAGTTTTGATAACTCTTGCTTTACAATAGAGTTTGAGGTCTGGAAATGCAATTTTCTCTTTATCTCTATTTCTTTTCATCATTTCCCTTAATATTCTAAATCTTTTGTTTTTCCAAATTAATTTCATTATTTTACAAAGTTTTATAAAGTATCCCCTAGGAAATATGATTGGTATAGCATTAAAAGTTAATTTTGTTAATGTTGTCATTTTTATTATACTGACATTGTTTAGCCATGAGCACCAAATATTCTTCCAGCTATTTATGTTATTCTTTCTAAATTAAGGAACACATTAAAACTGAAACAATTAAGTATTTTGCATGCATTGGTAAGGTGATCCCCAGATATTTTATGCATTTTGTAGTTAGTTGGAATGGGATTTCTCTTTCTATTAGTGCTTCTGGTGTTTTGTTATTTAATAACCTATAGAAATGCTGTTGATTTTTGAGGACTTATTTTGTAGTCAGTTCCTCTTTGGCGCATTCTATAGCCCCAACTTTGGAAACTGCTCAGCTTTGGCTTTTAATGATCTCCACATTCTGGTTTCTGCTTATCTTTCCTGGCTTATTTTCCTTTACTTCCTTTTGTAGACTGCATTCAATTTGTACTACTAGGTATTTCTCTAACTCTACATGCTTTTTCTACCTCTGGATAATTCCACAACCTAGAAAATACTTCCTTTTCATCTCTGCATATTGAAAATCTATTCTCCCAAGGACTAAATTAGTTGTCATTTCCTCCACGAAGCCCACACCAGTCTTGTCCCCCTCTTATACAAATACCAGTCATACAGTCTCACTGAAATTTTCCTAGATCTTTTACTCTTATCTCATTTTTACCTTATGCTTTTACCGTAAGCATAGGTCAGGGACTCCCACTATTTCTGTCTGAAGCACAATCCCTGAAAACTGGTATCTAGTATTTATTGAATTCCATTTGGCAGTCATCAGATCTTATACTGTAGTTATTAATGTCCCTGTTTTACTTCCTTTACTTTCAAAGATAGGAACTGAATCATATTTATCTTTATTTCCCACATCAGACTTCAGACATAGCAGGGGCTGAAAAGATGGTTGGCGGACTCTATTTTGAAGTTTTACTTTGCCCCGTGAATATTTAGGTGCGTAATTATATTGGATGATATGACCCATGGGCCATACTAAGATATCACACAAGGAAGCTGTGGCTCCATGGACTTTCCCTTGGCTCACAGAATGGAGACGATGGTGGTTAATAAGGTAAAGGAGCTTATTCTCTTTAAGGGTAGAGACACCATGTTTTTGTTTTTAATCTTTTTGTCTCAGAATAAGGCCTTGAACATTCAGTAGTAAAAATTTATTACTTTTAAAAAATTGAATGTAACTGCCCATTGGGGGCTCCCCAAACTCTCCACCTCTAAACTTTTCAGTAAGTTTAATGTGCCGACTAAAAGGAAGATCACCTCCTTCAACACAACTCAGTACTGCCCACTTGGACAAACGCAATCAAGTTGAAGTTCAGCTACTGACTCTGAATCGTATAAGATAATACAATATGGAACAAAGGATATCAATTCATTAAATCTATGTTTGACTCCTAACTCTTCCACTACCTAGTGGTGCAACTTCTGATTACTCACTAGTTTCTCTGAGCTCCAATTTTCTTCATTATCAAATGGGAATAACACCTTTAGTTTACCTCATAAGGGCTGGTGTGAGGAACCAATGAAATAAGGTATTTGAAAATGCTTCCCAAGGGATACTTCTCCACTAGACTGTAAATCCATGAGGCCAGGGACTGCATCTTATTCTAGACTCAAAATAGTTGCTTTAAAGGAAGTTAAAGGCCAGTTAGTCTAATTCCTGTATTTGACAGATGAATTAGGGGCTCAGAGATAAAACGCCTCACCCAGAGTTTGTTTCCACATCTAATATTCTTTTCAACATAAAACTTGTCTCTCTTTCCAGCTTAGTAGACCACAGTGTCTGCAAATAGTAGGCACTTGATAAATGTGTGCTGAATTTAAAACTATGGGTAACCTTCTAAGACTATTAAAAACCCTCTGGGAAGATTGCTGACTCTGGGTTGGTGAATAGTTTTATCTTTATTGGAGGAAAACATGACACAGACCTTTAAAGTGCATGCAGTTTTTAAACAGTAACTTGAGGCACAGTATGCATGATAGCTAACCACCTAAGGTCCCCATTTCCATAATGTGTTTACACTCATTCAACAGGGCTTCCTTTGGCATTTGGCAATAGATTATTTTACAGGAAATGTGGGAAAGGGAAAGGGGAGGAGCCCTTCTCCCTAGTGAGTAACACCTCAAGAGAAGGAAGAGAAATCTGGAATACCTAAATTTGTCTTAACTCATTTCAGGCAGATTTCTATTCCCATATACAACAGATTAAGTGGCAGATGTCTCAAAAGCTTCGCATGTGAGAAGCGGAGATAGAGGATGTTAGGATAGAGTCCCAGGGAAGATGGCATCTGCACATTTGCTATATTAAAACACCTGCATCCTTGGCTCCTACCTTCCTATGGGGTATATAAATTCACAGGATTTTGAGTAAGAAGGGATTTATTTAGTCCAAGCTCTTTATTTTCTATTTTATAAAGCTTGCAGACTTGAGTGGCTTGCCCAGAGTCATACAGGTTGTAAATTGCAGGGCTGAAATAAAATAACAGTAACAATAGCTTATAATTCGATAGCACTTCAACGTTTCCAAAACACTTTACATACATCATCTCATCTGATTCCCACAAAAGCCCCGTGAGGTAGGTGCTGTTATTGTCCCCACCATGAAGATGAGGAAACTGAGGCCCAGTCTGCTTGTGAGTGTGCTAGTAGCATAGTAACCTTGGGTCTGTGTGCATCACTCTCCTTAGGGTGGACCTGGCCACAGCATGTGCCTTCAAACACCCCAAATGCCTAGTTTTCGCCACTTCTTCAGATCTTTGCTTTCATAGTCATGAGTTAGCTGATGACATGGACAATAGACACCACTGAGGGAATAGGGGAAGGGTCTCAGGATTCACATTCTGCATAGTTTTAGCCCAAGTTTAAACAAGTAGCTATTCCAGTCATCTCCCAGAACTTCCTCACAGTGTGGAGGTAACCCTGGGACCTTCAAGGATATTCCAGCACATCAGAGATTCTAGTAAGGCCCCAGAACACTGGAAAGATTTCAATCCCAGGCCTGGTGAGGAAAATGCATTATCTGAGAATTAGCTGAATTGAATGTGGAGAATTTTATGACCAAAAAGGTGGCCACCAAAAAAAAAGTTTTTGAGGACCATGGCCATTGATGAACATTGATAAAATAGAAGGAGATTGTTCAGGCCATGAAATCACACATCTGTGGCATTACAGAGGAATCTTCTTCATATTCAGGCTCAGACTGCCTTCCAGTAGCTACCAAGGCCCCAGAAACCCTTTCCAGTGTCATAAGAAGAGCTTCTCCTTACTACAGTATCCCATATGCTTTAATGTTACCTTATCATTTCAGAGATAAGAATTAAGATGCTGACAGTCAAATAAAGGTGATTATTAACCAGTTCCTTGTTTCTTCAGATGAAAAAATGGCCAATCCAGTTTGTCCAGAGATACTGTGTTACTTAACAGTCCTCTCAATCCAATCTGATTCTCACCCCCCAAAGTCCCAAGTATCTTCCTCATTCCTATCATCACTAGCATAGCTACCACTTCCCCCCTCCCGTGTCCCTATGTCAAAGTGCCTCCTCCCTTTCCCTCCCTTCCCTCCTCCCCCCACCCCCCGACACAGAAAATGAAGGTGGTCTTCAGGTGTTCCCAGAAAGTGGTACTTTTCTCTGGCTCTTCAGGAAAAGGGGGATGAAAGGTTGGGCTGGAAGTGCTGGTATCTCCCAGAAGATATATTTCTCATGTTCCTCTTAGGTTTTCTTCATTTCCCATTCCTGTAAAGCAGAAAGACAAGTAAGCAGATTTTACTGAATGGTGTTTGAGGCAAATGAAGAACATACATACCATCACCTTTATTGGATAATTCCCTTGGATGAGTGGCCAGTCTACTTCTACCCTGTCAGGGGGCAGAAAAGAAAGTAGTGTTTCTAGTTGAGGCCCAAACGCATATGGTGGCTAGCTTTACTAAATGAATGAAGGAAGAAAGGCCCAAGAGTTCTATTACAGTAGCTATAAGAGAATCTCAGCATTAGAGGTGACCTCTAATCTCATGAAGCTCTAACCCCCTCATTTTACAGCAGAGGAAACTGAGGCCCAGAAAGCAGGGACATAACTACCACATAATTACAGAAGCTAAGAGTTAGAAAAGACTTCAGAGATTATTTAGGCTGACTATATACAAATCATAGTCCTATCTATAGCTCCCCTGCAAATGACCATCATTCTCCCTAAGCATTTATTATGTGGATGACTTATTACTTTAAAGAGAAATCCCCATTAGACCCCAAGGTACAGGACCAATAGTGATGATTATATACCAATGTTATAATAACAAAAATAATACTAGTTCCTGTTTTTAAAGTGATTAAGGGTTTATAATGGGTTTCCACAGCCATTGTCATACTTGAACCTCACAACAAGCCTGTATAAGTGATAGTTTAAATATTATTATTCACATTTTACGGAAAAGGAAACTAAGACCCAAGAGAAGGGAAATTATTTTCTCAGGGCCACACAGCTACTAAGCACCAAAATTGGAAGTGGGACCCAGGTTCTCTGGTCACAAACAACATGATGTAGCAGAAGGAGCATGGAACTGGAGGTGGAAGACCTGGACTCAAGCCTTACCTATGCTACCTACAGAGTGATTTCTGCCCAGTGCCTGAGACACAGTTTCCTCCACTGTAAAATGGAGCTGATAATCATGCTAAGACTCCTGACCTCACAGGATTTGAAAACCCTAAAGCACAGAAAAATAGACTAGTGACCTTCCAGAGGTGGGTGGTTTTCTGCCAGAATCAGAGAATTTTAGCGAGACTTTAAAGGGCACCTAGGTCAATACATACCTGAAAAAGCATCCTATCTGTGACAGGAAGATCAGTTAGGAGGCTATTATGATAGTTCTGTGGATGATAATAAGGCCCGGTACTGGATAAGAGTAGTGGGGACAGGTATGAAAGAAGAGGAGGTTGGTTTGAAAGATACTATAGAAGTCACTAGGTTCATCTTAGGGCTGAAGAGTTGATATGGGAGCATTTACACCTTGGAAATCAGTAAATGCTATGAATTAGGTCTTGATTTACCCTTTTGTTGATTGTCTAGATTTAAGAAAGTGAAGGAGAAAATGTTAATAATGCAGATTGAACTTAAAAGTGTTCTACATTTTTAGAGAGCCAGTTGTTAAATATTGACCAGCACATCCTTGGGTTAGACCAGTTCCAGGATATTGTGATCAATTCTCCAACTGAAGTTTAAAGGAACATAATTAAGCTAAAGGACATCCATCCCCTCTTCCTGATTCCCTGTTTCTAGCCTAATATTTGAATTGTGCTTAAACTAAGAGTCAACAGGATCTGAACGAAAACCTAAGGAACTCTCTGAGGAAGCAAGAAATCTGGAAGGGCATTTGACTGTTGAGGAGGAAACTCAAACCCAGAGATGGAAAGAGACAAGCTCCAAGTAACATAGCAAGTTGGTGGCAGGGCCATGATTAGATATCCTGGTCTTCTCTCTTATGACTGCCTTTCTAATTCTTGGCTATGTTTAGATGCGGGCAAGGTATTGTGGTAGCTGGATTCTGCAAAAGGTGATGTTCCCATACTTTGGCCTTCTGGAGCACTTTCCCTTTGCTGGAAACATTGATAGATGGGCTCCTTTTCCTCAGCTCTGATGTACAGTTGACAGGAGGAGAGGGTTCTAGACTGAGAGGCTTGTTTGCTGTTTCCTAGGGAGAGCAACAGAAATGAAGTTTAGGATTCTGAAGAAAAGCTGCCTTACCTGATATTAACAATGTGGCAAGGAGAAGATGAGCCTTCTGTGAGCTGGGCTACTGCAGATCTCTCATCTCTGTGCATTTGTCTATTCTCTCTGACTAAACCCCTTCTCTCATCCCCACCTCCTAACCTGAATTCTTTTACTTCACAGGACCAAGGGAAAACCCTAGAAAATCATGGAATCCAACTTGCTTATTTTACCTGGAAACTGAGGCCCAGCGAGTTTAAGGGTCTTGCTTAAGGCCCAGCTAAGGTGCCATCACCTCCATGAAGTGTTCCCCAATGTGTTTAGTTAAAAGAGATCCTTCTTTCTTACATCCCTTTTCTTTTTCCATTTAACCTCTCCTAGGTACTTAGTGCATTTCAACTTGTTGTTCATTTGCAGCATGATACAGTTGAAAGTACATGGACTTGAAATCAGAAAACCTGAGTTTCAGTTCTCCCTTTAATGCTTCCTGGACTGGAATGTCAAGGACGGGACAAGGGAGTGTGGTATAATGAGAATGGCACAGAATTAAAAACCAGAAGACCAGGGTTCAAATCTAAACTCCTAACACTTAACCTGCATGAACCCTTTGCTTTGGGCCTCAGTTTCCTAACCTATTAAATAAGAAGACTGGACTAGATGCTCTTTAAGGCCTCTTCCAGTCCTACAATCCAATGTCATTTCAAGCTTTGGTTTACTCATCTGTAAACTGGAGATAATACCCAAACTACTGACCTTGTAGGACTGCTGCAAAGATAGTACTATAATCCACAAGATGGTACACAGATGTGAATTATAATTTCATTGCCACTACAAGAAAGTAAACTCTTTGAAGACAGACACTGTATCCTGTTTTATCTTTGTTTTCTGGATTCCTACAAGAGGTGCTTTGCTGAATTATAGTCAACTGAATCACAGAAAGCTGTTAGGGTTTCTGAGAGATACAATCAAGCTGCTTTTTCCATCTCTAGCACCCCAAAGTGGGTCCCAGCCTGAATAGATATCAGCAGCATATGTGGGGGAGAACATGGGAAGGAAAAATGTATACTCACTCCAGTCTTGCGTTGGTTGGTCACAGTAAGCCCAAGGGCTGGTCCCCCTGCCAGGGATTGTTTCAGATTCTCCTTCACAGCCACAAGCTTCAGCTCCAGATCAATCCTTCTCTCTTCCTTCTCCCGGCACTGGGCCTCTAGCATCACGAGCTTCTCTTCTAGGTCCTTTAAACTTGTCCCTGTTTTCAATGGGCACAAAGTAGTTCATCTTTTTTTCTGTTGGGGACACTCTAAAGAGTTGTGAAGTCAAGTGAGACAATCTCATGCCCAATTTTAGGTGCTACAGTTTAGGAAGGACATTGACAAGTAATAATGACTGATGTCACATGAAGTACGGCAATTGATGGAAAGTATCTAAGTAAAATTATCCTATTGTGAGTTAAGAAGATTAACACAATAACGTGTAGGACAGATCGGATAGAGGACAGACTGAGACAGGGAGAGTGGTTAGTGTTGGACTGTCCAGTGACCATTCCAGAATCAAGCCCAGTGATCCTAATGAGACACACCTGATAGAATGTGCTCTTACACCTATTTGTTAGCTACAGATAGATAGAAACCGATGCATGCATATAAAGTATAGACATATATAGGAGGGAGTTATTTTCACATCAACTCTGTGAAGTACGGGCTACAGGCATTATTAGCTTGTAAAGAAAATACGTAAGAGAGGTTAAAAAGCTTGCCCAAAGTCACACAAAGAGCAAGCTTAGAACCCAGTTCTCTCTTTTCACTACACTGTACATTCTCTAGAGGAAAATGATCAGGATAATGAAAAGGACTCAAAGTCATGATATGTGAAGAGTGGTTGAATGAACTAGAGTGTTCAGTCCAGCAAAGGGAAGATTTAATGTCTTTCTTGTTGGATGATTGTGACCAAATGACCAAATGCCTGTCCAGAGAAAGAGGGATCAGACTGGTTCTTTTTGGCCCCAGGACAAAGGACCAGTGGGTGGAAGTCACAGAGAGATAGATACTCCCTTTTCTATAAGGAAAAACATTAATTTGAGCTGGTCAACAAGGGGATAGGCTACATTATAGGATAATGAGCTATTCACCACTGGAGGAGTTCAAGCAGAGGTTGAATAACTATTTGTTGGAGATATTAGTGGGGGGCCTCCTTCTCTGGAATGGCTCAGATTAGATGGCCTCAAGAATTTCATTAGAATGTAAACAGAGGAGCAGTGTGGTAGAGTGAAAAGAATACTAGATTTGGAGTCAGGCAACCTCAGCTTTAATCTTGTCATTGTTATATAATATCTGAGTGACTTTAAGCAAGTCACTCATAAAAAATCTGTCTCAGGTTCTTCATCTGTAAAATGAGGAATCTGGACTAGATGAGTGCTAAAATTCTTCCCAGTTCCATATCAATGACTTTTGAGGGCAAAGACTCCTTAATGTCTAGCATAATGCTCTGCACATAGTAAAGGTTTAATAAATATTGAATTGAGGTGACTGTGGCTTTGCCCCCTCCCTTTCTTACTTCCTTCTTCCTTTTCTTTTCCTCTCTCTCTGTAAATACATTTGTGTACATACATACATACATACATGTATGTACACACATGTATTTTTATTTGTATGTATGTATCTATTGATCAGTCTACCGATATCCTACACAAGAGGTATAAGATCAGATTCTGTCTGGTATAGCTTATTTGGATTGTGGGACAGCTAGACATAATTCTGGTGAGGCTCACTGGGCAGCTTCCCACTAACCAGCCTTTCCTTAATCTAATCTATGCTGCCCACACTGACATCTTAATATTCAGAACTCTGACCATATCACTCCACTCAGCTCAGAAACTTTCACTGGATCCTTATTATCTATAAGGACATGCAAACTCCTTATCCTGACTTCTAGGGCCTAGTTCCAATCTACTTTTTCTTACCCTATATATTACTTTATGCTTAAACTAGAATACTGTTTGTTCTTGGACTTCGTCTTGTCTGCTTGTACCTCCGTACATTTGTGACAACTATTCCTTAGGAATGCTAGAAGAAACTCTCATCACATTTCTGCCTATTAAACCTTCTTCTACTTTGCTTCTCCTGTGTATTTAATCACATTCTAACTCATTATCATATGTCTTTGCCCCTATTAAACTAAACTCTTCTAGAGTATAGACCACCAACATTTTCAACTTTGTTTCCCCAGTATCTAGCATAGTGTTTATTACATTAAGTGCTGAATAAATGCTTATTAAATTCAATGTAACTTTTCTTCAACTAGTGTCATTTCTGCCCAAATCTTTGGCCTCTCAGTCATCCACAGGACCAGCATCAGTCACCTTTCTGTGGGATGCAACTGGCTGTTTCCCTTCGTTTCTCAACCTTAAAAATTTTCAACTACTCAAGTATTATAGGGTTATAGATCTCAGACTCAAAAGAACCTCGGAAGCCATCTAGTCCAACCCCCTAACTTGACAGAGGAGGCATCCAAGATTAAGAAATGTTAAAGCACAGGTAGAGTACATAGAAGAGTTAAGATCTGAACCCATGTCCTGGGACTCTAATTTTAGTGTTTTCCTACTGCACTGTGCTGACTCTCCAAGTTTCTTAATAAAGAAAACAGCCTCTGAGAGCATAATACTACTCTCCTATGTGTGTGAATGCTATCCCTGCCCAATAGAGATAAGGGCAGGCAAGAAATCCTCATTTTAACCACTAGGTGGCACCAGCTCATGGCACCACAAGACTGGAATACTTGAAGCTGCCTTAAAAATATAATGTCCAAAATAACCAGGATGAAAATCACCCTCTTCTCTCACTTGGCCTGGCACTATCTGAAGTATTGTGTAAAATTCATAAAACCACACTTTAACGAGGATGTTGTTGTTTATCCTTCATTTTCCAAGAGAACTAATGCCATGAGGATGATGACTTGATTGTGAAGTGGATTTAAGTGAGGCAGAGTTTCACAAAGTCGTCACCCTCACTGCGAAGACCAGTGACAAGACAAAAGACAATATTACTGGCGATGGCCCAGGTTGCAGTGGGAGACCTTGGCCTTTCTATTAATGAAAATATTGGCAAACTATTGCAGTCAGAAGAAGGTGACCAGAACATCGAGGGGGTTATCAACTATTCCATACCAGGATGGGTTAAAGAAATTGAAAACCTGGGCACGTTTGGCCTGGATGAGAGATTGTCAGGTGTGGAGGTGGGGTGGGCTGTGGAGGGTTATAGAAGCTACCTTCATGTGTCTGATGGCCTGTCACCCAGAAGAGGGATTAGAGTTATTCTCCTTGGCCTGAGAGAGCAACATGTATGAAAGTAGCAGAGAGGCTGATTTAAACTGGAGAGCAGGAAAAACTTCCCAACAGTTAGAGCATCTCAAGGTGGAATGGGCTCCCTGAGGCTGTCAGTTTCTCCATAGATCATAGATTTAGAATTGAAAGTGTCAGGCCATCTGGTCCAACCTCTTCATTTCACAGATTAAGAAACTAAAACACAGAGATTGCTCAAGGTCACTGGATTCTAAGAAGGCAAGTGCTGTGGGATTCAAAATCTTGTCCTCTGATTCAAAATCCAGAACTCCAAAATTCCACTGCATGACATTACCTCATCACTGAAGGACTTCACGTGTGGCCAGATAATCACTTGTCAGGGACACTGTATAGGGGATGCCTATATAGACTTGGGTTAGGCTGGATCTTCTCCAGGGGTAATCAGTCAATCAACAAATAGTTATTAGCAACAAAGCATAATCTTGGCATTCTGCTAGGGCACTAGGGATACAAAAACAAAGGGGAAAACAGTCCTTACTTTCAAGGAGTTGATGGTCTGTTGGGAGAGACAACATATATAGATGTACAGGGTAATTTTTAAGGGGAAGCCACTTGCAGTTGGAGCATCAGGAAAGGAGTCATGAAAAGAAAGGCTTTACTTGAGTGGAATTTGGAAGGAAACTAGGTACTCTAAAGAGACAGAGGTGAGAGTGAGTCTGTTTCAGGAAAGAAATATGCAAAGGTACTAAGGTGGGAGATTCAGTGCCATGTAGAAGGAACATCAAGAATGCTAGTCTTGCTACACTGATGTGTGTGAGGAGAAGAGTCATGTGAATAGGATGGAAAAGGAGATTAAAGGTTGTGAAGGGTCTTCAGTGCCAAGCAAAGCACATAGGAATGAGCTACTGGAGTTTATTGAGAAAGGGGTGTCATGATCAGATTTATGCTTTAGGAAAGTCAGTTTGGCAGCTGTGTGAAGGATGAATTGCAGGAGTCCATTTTCATTCTGAGATTCTGTGGATCTGGGACCTGACTCAGAAGAGTGAAAGGAAATTAGCCATTTGGCAAGAAAAAAGAAGAGACACACCTTCTACCCAAGACAGGGAGCCAAGAACAGCAGATCCTATCTAGGACATCCAGAAGTGGGAGGAAAAAAGACAACAAAAGCGAAGCTTGCTTATAGGGAAATATGGTGTGTAAGCTGTAGGAGGACTGATGTGCTAGACAGCCAGGTGGTCAGTATGCCTTAGCAAAAGAGACAGTGCACTGCCAATTTTAAGAATAGTAGGTAGGACCACAGACTTGGAGTCAGGAAGACTCAAATTCCCGAGTTCAAATCCAGCCTCAGACACTGGCTGTGTGACCCTGGGAAAGTCAAGTAACCCTGTTGGCCTCAATTTCTCATCTATAAACTATGTTAGAGAAGGAAATGGCAAACCACTCCAGTATCTTTGCCAAGGAAACCCCAAATGAGGTCATGAAATGTGGGACACAATCAAATAACTAAACAACAACCAAGCCAGGACCACAGATGAGGTAGAACATCTTCTAATGCTCAAGTGTTCATTTTAATTTAGCAGAAGCTTCAGAGATATATTACTTGGGTCAGAGAGACCCTAGGTTCACATGACAGTCCATCCCATTTTCATATATGGAAAGGGATAGGGACTGGACCTGTAATTTCAAATGGAGATTATCTGTAGAAAAATTTTCAAGACTTTCAAAATTGAAAAGAATCTTAAAAGGCAGCAGTAGAAAGTTCAAGTCTTGACTCTGCCATGTACTAGTTATATGACTTTTGGATAAGTCTCTTTATCTCTTTACTTCTTGGTTTCTTCAGGTGTAAACTGGAGAGGTGTATTGTATACATCAGAGTTGTTGGGAAGAAAAAGCTTTATGAACCTTAAAATGTGAATTAGTATTACTATGTCTGATACGACACTGTTTTAGCTTCCACTTGAAGAATTCCAATGATGGGAAAATTACTACATTTTGAAGCAATCAGGACCATGCGGGATGGCCCCAGTTGTGAGGAATATTTCCTTTACTCTGAACTGACATCCTTGTAACTTCACATATCCCATTCAATATCCCCCTTTCCCCTTGACCAAACAAAAAACTCCGTCCCGATCAGTTTCAGAATAAATCTAATCCTTCCCTAGAACAGTCATACAGATAGTAGAAGATAACTGTGATCATCCCAACCCATCTTCATTTACCAAAGCTCAACATCCCCAGCTCTTTCAGACAACCTTCATGGTTCCCTTTCCATCCTGGTTGTTCTTCCCTAAATACCCTTCAGCTTATCAATGTCCTACCTAAAATGGAATACCCAGAATCTGCCTCCTTGCAATCAATGAGCATCTATTGGTTCTGCTTCTGTTTTCTACAGCTACACATAAAAAGTCTAATAATCCATTACATTTGAAGTGAAATGAGCAAATACATTTTAAGTCATCGGTCCTGTTTTTGAATCCCTGATGAAATTCCTGTGTAGCCTTGAGCATGTCACTTAACAGCTTGGGGACTCAGTTTACTCACCTGAAAAAATGAAGGAGTTAATAGATCATCGCTAAGGTACCTCCTACTCTAAAATTTGTAATTATAAAGCTTTAACCAGCTGGAAAAAGAACTTGTGCTTTTCTATCTCATACATACACAGAAAACATTTGATAGATAGTTGATAGATAGATAGATAGACAGACAGACAGAGGTATTGGAAGAATGAGTAGCAGTGGCGGGGGCTGTGTACTGTTTGAAAACATAAAGTAAAAGCAATACACAAAGGTGAGAAACCCAGGACATCTCACTGAGGCCAAGACTAGAGATCCAATTTGGTTTTTGGCTGTTAGGTCCCAAGAGGATTCTGGGGAGCTAGTATGTAATTGGAGGTGAGGTAGCAGTAAAGGAGCTATATCTCTGACAGTTTCCAGCAGGGGAAGGGAGCTACCTCAGTTGTTTGAATTGGCTCAAACACTAATGGAACAGAGGCATCCTGAGCCCCAGAAGTCATCAGGTTGACTGTTAAGAGAGGCCAGGCACATCTTAGATACAAAAAGAGGTTTTCTGGACAAGGTTCGAATAGAGATATTTAGCCAGAACATTTGCTCGTAAGCGATGAACTCAGTAAGCCCTGGCCCGACCACTTAATATCTGTCACCTTGAGCAAGTCCCTTCTTCTCTAAACCTCAGTTTCCCCATCTGTAAAATCTAGGAACAGTAGCCATCTCATGGGATTGTTGTTAAGATGACATGATATAATGTCCTTAAAGCACTAAGAAAACCTGAAAGTACTACTTCCATGCCCCTTGACCACTCAACTATTCTTCTCAGCCATCTCCCCAAGGCTCTGACTTCACTTTCTTGCCTTTCCAATCTTAATCCTATAATTCACTTGTTCAGTGTTATAGTCATTCATGCCTTGCCAAATCCTAATCCCTGATTACTCATCTAATCTGTTTCTTCTGCTCCTACTCACATTTTGCTCAACAGTGCTAGAGGAACTCACAAAACCATGCCAAGGAATCCACTACAAATTTCCATTATCCAATTTCAATCGGGTCCTCAATTCAGTAAAGCAATCCTTTTACTCCTTCCCAATTGATTCTTACTCCTCATAGCAGTTGTTTTAAACTTTTCTCATCTCTCCTCAAGCCTCCCACACAACTCCTTGTCCCTACACTTTCAAAAGAAGCGGTGGAGTCCACTGAGACATGTCACTCTAAGCTCCCTCTTCTCCTATGCTCCTATACTCCAAACTTTCTACCATCATTCCTCATTTTCTCCTCCTTTACTGTAGTCTCTTATAAAGAAATGGTACTTCTCACCAAGACAGACCCTTCAGCTTACATCTTTGATTCCATCTCCTTTTATTTCTTGTAGTGATTGCCCCCCTTTTGTCCCTGCTCTTTCACTTTCTCTGCTACCTACAAACATATCCAGTTCCCCCCTCTTTAAAAAAGGCGCTATTGTTCTTTATCTCTCTTCCCTTTCTTAGCTAAACTCCTGGAAAAAAAATTTCATATGATCCTTGTTTTTATTCAATTTGAAACTGCTTTATCCATCATTACCAATGATCTCTTAATTGCTAAATTATGGCAATATGCTTGTCTTTTCTCAATTCTCAGCACATCTGCTGAATTTAAAATTGGTGACCACTCTCTCCTCCTGGAAACTATCTATCTCCTCCCCGAGTTTTTGTTAACACTGCTTTCTCCTGAGATTCTTCCTGCCTATTTGACCACTTTTTTCCATATCCTTTCTTGGCTCATCATCTATACCATGTACCCCCTAATTTTGGGTGCTCCCCAAGGCTCTGTCGTGGGCCCTCTTCTCCTGTTATACTCTCTCATTGACCTCATCAACTTTCATAGGTTTAATTATCATCTCTATGCAGATGAATCCAAGATGTGTGTTCAACACATTTCTTTCCTGAGTTCTTCTCCCATGTCACCAAAAGTCTATTGGGCCTTTCTAACTGGATGTCCCATAGACATCTCAAACTCAACATGTCCAAAACAGAGCATGCGAACTTTTCCTCTCCAGTTCCCTGATAATGAATATCTCTATTTTGTCAGAAGTCCTCCCACACTTCTAGTCCCCCAGGCTCCCATTCTACCTCACTTCACATATTCAATCAGTTACCAGAGTTAATTCTTTCTTTCTCCACAACCTCTCTAATACCTGACTCATTCTTTCTACTCTCAAAACCACAATCTTAGTTCAAGCTCTCATCACCTCTCACTATTGCAATTGGCCTTCTAATGGGTTCCCTGCCTCCAGTTCACCCTCCCTACAGCTGCCAAAGTGACATAGGTCTGTTCGTGCTATCTCCTACTCAATAAACTCAAGTTGCTCCCTATTACTTCTAGAGTTAAATACAAATGCCTCTATTTGGCATTTAAAACCCTTTGTAAACTGTTTCCAACCTATTGTTTAAGCCTTATTATCCATTACTCCCCTTAAAATACTCTTCAGTCTAGCTAATCTGGCCTGTCTCTCTGTTCTTCACATGTGACATTCCATTCCCCATATCTACATGCCCTTATGCCACCCCCAACCCCCATCCCTATGCATGGAATGTTCTTCTCTTCACATCTGCTTCTTAGAACCCCTGAGGTAATCTCCAGACCTTAGTTTAAGTGCCACCTCCTACACAAGGCTTTTCCTGACCTTCCAACTGCTGCTGGTGCTTCTCTCATAAATTATCTTATATTTATTTGGTATAGACTTTTATATGTTTACATGTTATTTCCTTCTATAAAATATAAACTCCTTATCTGTTTTGCTCGACAATACATATTTGTAACAGTCCATTTCATTTTTTTTTTGCCTTTTCAACAAGGGGGAAGAGTAGAGGTGGGAAGCAGAGAACCTAGATCATTTGAAAACAAATTTAGTTTGAAAAAAAATAAGGTCTTAGAGGCCAACACTGTCTGATTTTTGCCTCTATATTTTCAGGGCCTACCAGAGTGCCAGGCATACAGCAGGTATTTAATAAATGCCTCTCAACTGACTAGTATATAATTTTTTATCTGGTCCTGTGATCTCATCAGTGTGGAGAACTCTCTCCACCAATGCCAACTGGCAAAACAGTTTGTAATTTGTAGTTTCAGAGAGTTGTCCCAGAGCACTGAGAGTTATGCAGTTTGCTTACTGCTAGTATTGTTCAGAGTCAGGACTTGAAGTCAGGTCTTCCTGGGTCCAATACAGGTCATCTATTCATTATTCTATGTTATCTCTCCAGATAATCACTGTTATTATTAACAAAAAATAGGGACAATAAAATTTCAATAAGCTACCTCATGGGGGTTCAAATTATAAAATACTATAGAAATGTAAGCTAATAATATATTGTCTTTGAAGTGAGCTTACAAAAAAAAGTATTGGAAATATTCTTTGAAAGTCATTAAAGGGGAAGATAAATTACTTATTGCTGGATGATATATTCATGGTCAAGAGAATGTATTTTAGTCAACAGGATCATAGGAAGGAAAACCTGATCCCTCTCTGTGTTGTGCTTATCCTTCCACCCCATCAGCTGACCATTTCTAGAAAATATTACACTTGCTCTTGATTCCAATATGCTTGCTAGGTCTTTCTCAACCTTTCCTAAAGATCACCAATACCTGCACTGTTCTTCAAGGTCTCCTTTAGCTCCCTCTTCTCTTTTCGTAGGGTCATTAGCTCATTCCGAATGAAACCCTTCTCGGTCTCCAGCTTCTCCTTTTCTACCAGGTACTTCCTGGCATCTTCCTCTGCCCGGTTCTTCCCATACCTATATTGATTGGCACCTATAAAGATGGAACAGAGGAAAATGGTGCTCACTTATGTGGCCTCCCCAACAGCATCGTCACAAAGACAGAATTCTAGATGGTGAGGCACAACTTCTACCTCTGGAGAATTACATGCATATACATATGTACATGTATTATACACAGTGTCAAGAGCTTGAAATTGCACTAAGGCTTTTGGGACACTGTACTCACATACACATGTGCACACGCGCACGCACACACGTGCACACACACACACTCTCTCTCTCTCTCTCTCTCTCTCTCTCTCTCTCTTGGTTCCTGTTTCCTAACTCAGTTGATGTAATCACAGAAATTAAGGGACACAGAGGAAATGAGGTATTAATAGATTAACAAAGTGTCAAGATATATCTGTATTGTTATGCCATTATAAAATGTGAATGAGTTCCCCTTCATATAATTAGAAGGGCAGCAGTTAGCTGGTTATTAACTGGTGGAAGATCAGTTTTAACATCGGTTTCAACCCTAATAACCTTTAAAAGAGCTAAGTTTGCCAGCCCTGGGGACATTTGAGGCCAGGAACAGGTTTGTGGCGTGTGACATCTGAGCCTTTACAAGAGGGGAGTAGGGTATGAGGATAATTCTCCTTTTCCTTCAGGATCAGCTATGGCACCTTGCTGCAGAACCACTAGCTAAAGAGGGAGAAAAGGACATAAAGAGTCAGGGGAGGAAGAAGGCATGACCTCTGGTATCAGAGAAGATAGCCAACCATGGGAAAAGAACATAAGTCTGGCCTCTGAGAGTTGGGCTACAGAGGAAAAGGCTCAGGGATCCCAGCCTAGTGAATCACCCAGTAGAAATATTTCCCTTGAGTGGGAGCAACATGAAGACACATCATAAATGGAAGGGACATTGCTGCCCTGTAGTACTAGAAGCAAAAGATGTCTTAGCTACATGTGTTCCTTACCTTACCCCTATGTGTGCCTCCCTTCCAGGGTATTCTTTTTAAATTTTTTTTTAAATTATTTGTTTTCAGTTTTCAACAATCACTTCCATAGGTTTTAAATTTTCTCCACCTCCGTCCCCGAGATGGCATGCAATCTTATATGGGTTCTACTCATACATTCTTATTAAACATTTTCATATTAGTCATGTTGTATAGAAGAATTAAAATGAATGGGAGAAACCATGAGAAAAACCAAAACAAAACAAATCCTAACACAAGGGGAAAGTGTGCTTCATTCTGATTCCATAGTTCTTTCTCTGCATGTGGATGCCATTTTGCATCAAGAGTCCTTTGGGAATGTTTTAGGTCATTGCATTGCCCTGATGGGCCAAGTCTATCAGAAATAGTCCTCACACACTGTGGCTGTGTGTAATGTTCTCCTGGTTCTACTCATTTCACTCAGCATCAGTTCATATAAGTCTTTCTAGGTTTTTCTGAAGTCCGCCCCTTCCAGAGTACTCTTAAGACTGTGTCTACTCATCCCTCTGATGGTGGAAGTATTTGTGGGAGAGAGTGCCCCAGGTTTATGGGAATAATGTTTTATATTATTCTTACTGTGCTCTCTTAGGAAATGCTTCAGTTTGGGATAACTGCCAACAAGTGGGGAGCTATAAAGGGCACGCTTACCAGGAGGAGCCCATGTGCCATAGTTTTAGGAGTATGGATTCACAAAATGCCCCTTGAACTTATGAAAATAGGTGTATGTACAACCTAAGTGTGGGAAGTGAATATAGAATAACTTAAAACCACACTAAGCCTTTTGGGACAATATATATGTGTGTATTTCTAAGCTGAAAGAAAGCCACAGAATAAAACCACAGATATTCAGAGTCCAAAGAGATTTTAGAACAAAGAATATGGAATGTCAAAACAAAGAATGTAGAATATTAGAGTCAGAAGAAGCCTTGGAACATATATATATTAGAATTTAAACCATTATACAAAATATAAAATGTTAGTGCTAAAAGGTATATTACAACATATAATGTTAGAGCATAAAACTGCAGAGATGGAAGGGCCCTTAGAAATCTTCCCCATCCCCCATCTTTACTGGGGAAGAAATCCCTCCACAAAACCTACTGGAAGCATGGCGCTTGACTTTGACTTGTGGGTCTACACGGAGTGATTTCTCACTGCAGGAAGAGGCATGTCGTTTCACTTGAGTCCCAGATGGACGCTTGGGCTCATCGTTCTAAAGAGAAGGGAAAAAGGAGACTATTTAGGATCCAAGAAAACCCTACCAGGCTTTGACGTCATGACTGCCATGCTTCCTGACAAAGGCTGAATAAAGCTTCACTGCTGTAGGCTCCACTTCATCAAATGTGGGGAGCAGCCTGGACTTAGTTAGGCAGACACTGGGAGTCACTGTGGTCCCTGAAAGCAAAGCCAGGATTTGGGATGGGGAATGGAAGGAATAAAGGAATAAGCATAAGCGCAAGACTCAGTTTCCTGATTTCAAATCTGGTCTCTGACACCTATTAGCTGTATGATCCTGGACAAGTCACTTACCTCTACTTGCTTTAGTTTCTAATCTGTAAAATAAGCTAGGGAACGAAATGTCAAACTGCTCCAGTATCTTTGCCAAGAAAATTCCAAAATGTGGTCATGAAGAATCAGACACAATGGAAAATGACTGAACAATAACAGCTTCCTGACTCTGGGTATGATGCTCTAGCCACTGTGCCCACCAACCATCTCCAGATTTTAACCCTCAGGACTCACGGCAGTATTGGGATGATGGAGAAAGGAAGGAAAAAAGGTTACAGCATAAGAAGAGGAACCAGGGACTTGACCATTCTGCTGGGCAGGATCCACATGCTCATACCTGCAACTTCTCATAGGGGACCTCATCATAGACCCTAGGTTCAGGCCATCGGCCCTGACAGGAACTTGCAAATCTGGATAGTAGAGAACAAAGGAAGGAAGGACAGAAGCAAATTTCTAAGCTCCTAAGCCTTCAGAATTATTAAAAAAAATACCAATGCTTTTTCTGCTTTTTCCTCAAACATCAGTCTATTATTAATGTATCAGTCCACCCATCTCGTTTTACGTTCATTTATCTGTCCATCTGTCACCCATCTAACCATCTATTTAGCTGTCTAGCTATGTGTTCATTTGCCCATTTTCCTATCTGTTCATTTATTGATGTCTCTCTCCCTACATTCTTTCACCTCCTTCCACAGATTTCCCTATAGCTTATACTGTTTTCCTTTGCTAAGTCACTCCCTCCTCCCCCGCATCCCCAATCTGACCAGCCTATTTTCCTTGAAAACACGGGTGGAGGAGTCTGATCTGACACCCTTTTACTAGGGCCACACTGGTTCAGACCACTAGATGTAAGGCTCTTACAGAAAGGACTGTCGCCCAGCACTAACAATGCTGGCTATCGTCTCCACATCTACATAGTCATAGTGCAGGGCCTCGGGAGGTACTCTGGAGCCGGTCTCAGCCAGCAGCAGCCCCAACCAGCGGCCCATGTCTTCAGAACAGCTTGCCTGGGTAAGAGACACAATAAGACAGGCCATGGTGAATATCTAAGAGAGCTCAGGAAATGCTCTAGGCCTAGTTTCTCTCACAGTAACCCTGTCCCCTGCATTTTCTGTCTTCTTTCCTCCAATTGCCTTCTAAGAGACCTTCCAACCTCTCTCTATTCCTTCTCCAACACCCATCTTTTGTAGTACTGAGTGACTTTCTGCTTATGTCAATTCAACCTGAAAATTAAGGGCCCCCTGCTGCTTCCTGCATAACGTTCAGATTCCTTTGCCTAATACACAAAGCCCACCCTCCCTTTCCAACTTTCTATCTTATTTTTTTCTCTACATATTCTATCCTTTAGCCACAGTAGATAATTCTTTGATCTTTGTATACACCCCTACACACTTAAAACTTCTGCATCTTCATTCAAGCTGCTCCCTGTGTGAGTAATGCCTTCTTTTCCTTCTTTATCTGGTGAAACTTGACTTTCCCTTTGATGCACCAATCACATGCTCTTTCCTAGAAAAAGCATTCTCTATTCCCTTAAATTGATGATGATCTTTTTTATCATATTTTATACAGCACATTGTTTTATGATTCTCTAATTTACTCATCACTGTAACTGTGTGTTATAGCTGTGTAATATTTTCTTAATAGAGGATAAGTTCATTGAATATCCTTAAAAAAATTGTATTTCCTCTAGTGCCTATAATAGCATTCTGTATACAACATGTACACAATAAATGTTGTGCTCAAATGACTGCCTAATGACTGACCAGCCAATGATAATGACAGCTCACATTTATGTAGTTAAAGTTTGGAAAGCCCTTGATATAAATTAGTTCATTTGATCCTGACAATTCTATTAGCTATGTGCTATTACCATCTCCATCTTAAAGAAGGAGAAACTGAATTTGTATAGATTACATGTATATATAGATTTAAGTGTATAGAATAAGTGACTTGCTATGGTCGCACTGGTAATAAGTTTGAACGGTAAGCTTTGAACCCAAATTATCATGACTTTAAGGCCAGCCCCCAATCCACTATATACTACCATATTGTCTTTCAAGGACAATAGCTACCACTCTAAAGCCCAGGCTTGGCAGCAGCCACACTCTATGTGGTACAGTTGATAGAATACGGGGTGTGGAGTCAGAAAGACCTGACTTCAGGCTTTAAATACTTCCTGGCTGTGTGATCTTAGAGAAGTCAGTTTCCTCAACTGTAAAGGGAGGATAACAACAGCATGGAGCTCACAGGGCTGTTACGTGGATCAAATGAGCCAACATGTATACAGTGCTTAGTATAGTGCTAGGCACTTAATGTGTCCTTCACTGCACCAGGCCCCAGACCACTTAAAGACCTCTCTCCTCTCCATCCTTAAAGTCTTCGATGAAGGACAGAGAGGCTCATTCAAATGATCGGTGAATGAATCTAGATAGCTAAACCCTTTCTCTAGGCAGGATTTTCTGACAAGAATTCTAGCTTGGCATTCTATATCCTGAGGTTCTTTCCAGCTCTTTTAGGCAGAGGTCTAGGGTCCTAGCTTTGGCATGCTACATTCTGATAGTCTAAGTTCTAAAGTCTAAAGTCTCTTCCTGCTCTGACATTCTAGGTTTAATATGTCCAATTGGTTTTTCCCAACTCTAACAGCCTGAGTTAGGAATTCTACAGGTACGTGGGGGGCACTCAGGATGTTCACCTCACCATGTCTCAGCTTATGATGGAGGAGAAAGCATCCTCAAATTATAGAGAAATAGAGACAGAAAGAAGGGAAAAGACTTACTAATGGATTGTGTGGCATGTAATATATAATAACTCATATTTATCTCCTCTTTTAGGAAAAACCTTAAAAGCATGGTTTTTTCCAAGTCGCCAAGACACATAGAATGTTTCAGGAATTTTACTGTTACCTCCAAAATCGAGACCTCCTGCCGGCCACGGAGAATCCGGAAAGCAAATGGGTGCTTGGGGCCAAAGCCTGGCACAACCTCACAACCCTGAAGTATAATGGCATTCACGTGGGTCCGAAGGTCTGTGCGATCTTTATGGAAAAATAATGTGTTGCCCTTGAGGCGACACCAGCGTTCCTTCCAGCACTGATTCCCCAAGATGTTCAAATAACCTTTATGGATGAGGAAAAAGAAACTTCGTGATTTCTTGATTTACATTTCAGTCACAGGACCGCAACATTCTAGAATTTCAGGGCTAGGAAAGCCCTCAAGGTATTCTATCTGGGCTAGGAACAAGGAGGAGCCGCATGAGTCATTGTGGCAGCACAGGACTATGGCTCCATGACCTTCTCTATAGCTCTGTCACCAAACAGCAGGACGAGGATCACTAGTGAAAGAAAGGAGGAAGAGCTGGAGGTGGGAGAGTGAAAAGGGAAACAGGAAGACGGGGGCATCACACCCACCTATGGATGATTTTTAAAAATTGAGAATAACCAGGATGGCAAAGAACTGGAAGCAGAGCAGATCCACATTGACTGAGGAATGGCTAAACAAGTTGTGATGCATTAATGTCATGGATTATCATTGTGTGGTAAGAAATGATGAATATGAAGAATTCAGAAAGGATGGGAAGCTCCTAAGCGAAGTAAGTAAAACTAGGAAAATTTGCATAACAGAAAACATAGGAGCTCTTCTTTTTGCTTTGAACTAAAAGAATGCTAGAGCTGGAAGGGATGGAATTTCATTAAATCTAGAGGTCCCTTAGTTCAACTCTGACAGCATCTCCTGTTAAGATGCAGTAGGCCAAGTAGTGCAGACCATACCCCTTCCATCTAGAGTAGAGCACACTCAGGGACACTCCCTGAAAGAAGGGAAGGTTACCCAAGGAGGAGTGAAACAAATGATGCAGTGCTGGCCATCCCAGGGCTTCAGACACTATAGCTGGAGCCAAAAAGACTGGGAATTCAGACACATACTTAGTGCTAAGCCAGGGGTAGGACCTCACACACAACACTGAGTTCATCCTTAACTCTTTTCTCTCCCTTACCCTAATGAATTGTCAGTTACTAAGTCTTGGCCTCTATACCTTCTCTTTCACTTGTCTTCTTTACATGGCCTCTAGCCCACCCTAGCTCTCAGATCTTTATCACCCTTGAATGGACTAACAGTCTCTTAACTGGTCTCTCTTTTTCTAGTCTCCATTTTCCAATCCATTCTCCAGAGCTTCCAAAATAAAAGGTACAGTTTGGACCATATCAATCTTCTCAGAAACTTTCAGTGGCTCCCCATTACCTCTAGATCAAAATTTGAATTCCTTCCCTAACATTGAAGACCCTCTGCAATCTGATTCCTACTTATTTTTCCATCCTTAATCTATATTCCTCTCCTTTACAAATTCTTCTTTTTAGCTAAACTGGATGGTTTAGCTTAGCTGTTCATCTCCTTTCTCTGTGCATTCTCAAAGACTGTCCTCTAACCTGGAATATGCTCTCTCCAATGCAGCTGCCCCTTCCTCCATCAAACTTTGCCCAATTTCCCCACTTGTTAGTTACCTCTTCCTTCTCAGTTTTCTTTGTACTATACTTATTTGTGTTGCGAATGTAAGCTCCTCAAGAGAAGGGTTTGTTTGACAGAGATAAAGATGGAATGGCCCTTAAATCTAGTCCAACTCCCTTATTTTACAGGTAAGAAAACTGAGGCACACAGAGATTAAGTGATTTACCCAAAGTCACACAGATAGTAAGTGGCAGAATCACTTCCTGGTGATTCCTCTTTCGCCATTGTATTGCTGCCCTCCCCCCTCACAACAATTCCACCATTACCTTGCATACAACAATACCTTAATAAATGTTTCCTAAACTGAACCGAGACATCCTACACTGTGTAGGAGACCAGACAATTCAAGCTCTCTCTAGGAGGTTAGACTAAATGTCTACTACGAGCCCTTCATCTCAAAGAATCCACATCACTGTCTGGGCTCACAGTGTAGTAATACTGTAGTCTCTATAGACTCCTATACCAACCACAGCATGGGACCCCTTCCTCTGCTGGGGATGTCTGTGTGTCTTCAGTCTGTGACTTCTTCTTGGAAAAGCTAATGATGCGGTTGATCTTCCGGCCAGCGGCGCGGCTGACAGAACCCTTCAGCTCTGCTAGGCTGCTTTTCTTGCTTCTTCCTATCAAAGAAATAGAGGGATGAGCATGGTGGAGAAGCCCATTCCCAGAATTCCAAAGCCTCTCCCTTAGCCTGCTTATTACCCTTTCTGATCCTGGGAATTGGGAATAAATTTGGAGTAGAAGGTCTCTGGGGTCCTTTTCACTTCTAAAATTCAATAACTAACTTGGCTTGTAATCTCAGATGAGTCACTTAAGCTCTCTTGGGTTCAGCTTTCTTATCTAATAATATTAATATTTACACAGCAGAGCACTGCAAGATTTTCAACTCTTTCCATAAGTTAATACAACAACCCCATGATGTAGGCGCAGTTATTGTCCCCATTTTACAGCTGAAGAAGCTGAGGCTGTAAGAAGTCAAGTGAGTAAGCATTTAAGGTAGAATTCACATCCAGGTCTTTCTGACTTTGAGTCTGGCACTCTGTCCCCATTCTGGTACCTAATGGCCATGTAAAATCAAGTGCTTACTATTTTGTGCCAGGCACTGGGCTAAGTGTTTTAGAATTATGATTTCAGTTGACCCTCACAGTAACCCATGGAGATAAGTGCTATAGTTGTCTTCATTTTACAGATGAGGAAACAGAGGCAAATAATAAGACTGACATGTTTAATAAAATCTGTGACTGTGAGTTTCATAAGATTATTTAAGTGACAAATGTAATCAATAGGAGATAATGTATGTAAGATTGCTTTGCAGAATAAAGATTGATACAATAAGTTATTAAAATTGATATTTCTTCATTCTGAAGGGTCTTCAGGATGCAGAAAGATCAACTTAGTGACTTTCTGACACATATATTTCAGTCATAGAATTTCAGAGCCACGAGGGACTTCAGGAGTCACCCAAGCAAAAGCATGACTCCCATCAACAACATTCCTCCTGTTCGGTAAAAGCCATAGAGGGAGTCCTTAGTCTAGCAGGGGAGATGATATGCAAGCATGTCTACAGTGTTGGACTCAGTGAGGTCAGGGCCATAAAAGACTGAAAAGAAACGTGTTATGGGGATTTAAAGCAGACATCTCATTTGGTTTGGAGGACGTAAGTAAGGCTTTATGGAAAAAGTACCAGAAAGATTCTCCCCCCACCTCATCTCATTTTATATAGTAGAAAACTGAGGCCCAGACAGCTAAGCGGCTTGTCCAAGGGGACCCAGCAAGTAGGGATTCAAGCTCAGGTCCTTTGATTCAGAGCCACTGCTTGCACAACCATGTCACAGCCACTTGACAGTAGAAGACTGCAGACTCTCTCCTGGGACTGCATTCTTGGGTCCTACAGATCTCACTTAGCTTCAAGGGGACTCAGAGAAAGTCTGTTCTAAGACACAACCTAAACATGTATAGCTCTGTTCTGCCAACGATACCAGTATACAGTGTGTGTGGTTGCTTAAAACTTCCTTGTGAATAGATAGCTTCAACACACACACACACACAGGCACAATCACTTTTTGTTCCCCTACACATGCACGCACACACACTCATACACAAACACACACTCATACATAGATACATCCTCCCACAGGACTGCTTTGAGGAAGTTCTGGGGATCTATCACCAGTTCGGGGAAGAGTGAAGCTCTCACCATAGTCCCCTGGCTCACGGCGACTACTGGTTGAATAGCCTTCTCCTGTGCTGATGCTGTCAGAGTCTGATGTCTGCTTGTCTGGTGATAATCTCTGTAAGAAAAGAAAATAGTCAGGACATGGGTGAGGTACCCATTCTGTCCTCAACTGTGCCACCTTTCTCAAATATATTCATTCCTCATTCTCTCAGCTACCCCCACACTGAAGTCCTGCTTTCATTGTCATGGTCACATGCTGGTCAGTTCTAGCACCCTGTTAGAAGACCCCAAGCTCTCCCTGAACCTACCAAGGTGGAAAGGCTTTGAATATGGATCTATTGATGGACCCTGGTCTCTATCACCTGAGGACCAATCTAGCTAATAAAGAGCAATGATAACTTGTATTTTTATGGCACTTGAAGGGTCCACAAAGTACTTTCCTCATCATGATCCTGTGAGGTAGATAAGACAACTAAACTGAGTCTGAGAGAGGGGGAAAATTATTTTTCCTTGTAGAATAACTCAATCATCAAAAGGTTAGCCACTAGGGGGCGTGGGTGTACATATACATGCACACATAAATACATATACGCACAACACAGCAATTCATGAAGAGTTATAGGGAAGTGAGATTATACTTTTCTGCTTGACCCCAGAGGAAGAATTAAGAATAATGAGAAGATGTTATAGAGGAAGATGCAGACTTTATCAAAAACAACAAAACAAAACAAAACAAAAAACCCCTTGCTAAAAATAGGATGTGTAATTGATTTATTTTTGAACTCAAATATAGGCCTTTATATTTTATCCTTATTGCATTTCATCTATTAGCTCTAGCAAATCTTTCCAGCTTTTACATGCCTTTTGGATCCTAATTGTGTCTCCCAGTGTGTTATCTATCCCTCTCTCCACTTCCTCATTTCCAGAGCAAATTCAGTTCATCAAGTCTTATGGACTCTGATCAATGCTGTGAGAGGACTAAGGAAGAATGCCACCCACCTTCTGACAAAGGGGGATAAATTTTGAAAGTAGAAAGAGACACATATGTTGGAAATTACAGGCTTTCCCACCCCCCACCCCCATCCTGGGGCAGAGTGGGATGGGAGAGAAATGAATTTTAATTGATTGAAAAAAAGATAAATTAATATCAAGAAAAAAAAAACATTTTATCCCTGAAGGCCCAACTCCAGCATCACCACTGCAAAATCTCTTCTGAGCTTTCCATACAAAAGTGATGTTACTCCACTGAATTCTCATAGCTGGTTGTATCTTTCTTAAGGTCCTTACAGGCTTTTTTATTTTGTGCCTAATTCACTAATAGAAGTCTACAAGCTCCCTAAGAAACCAAGGCAATCTGCTACAAATAAGGAAATAAATACACACACATATAGTATTAAATTGAAAATAAAAATTTAAAAATATATCAAGGGAGCATGACCTAGTGAAATGAACATTAGATTTGGAGTCAAGGATCCTGGATGTTTTTCCTGGATCTACTACTTACTGTTTTTATGAGTGTAGACAAATTATTTAGCCTTTATTGCCTTTGATTTCATCATCTGTAAAAACAGGGCATTGGAACAGCTGATTTCTTAGGGCTCTTTTCAGTTCAAAACCTGATGATGCTATCTTCATATCCTCTTCAGAATAAACAGTGATTTGTATATTTTGAGCAACTGGCAAATATTGGATAGATGAATCAATGAATGATGTCACTCTTGTTTCAAGCAATGAACTTCCTTAGAAGGCTAGGGGACACCCAAAAAAGAGACATTACCTTGTCTAGGTCTAGTTTGCACTGTAAAACGGGGGACTTGGGCTCCTCTGTTCCATCTACTCCACCACTAGACTTGTTCACCTCTTTGATAACCTGTGGAAAGGACCAGAACAAACATGAAACATTCTCATTTTTTCTAAAAATAAATGTAGGGGGACGGGATAGAGAGAAAGATGCCCCAACTGGAAGGATTTTGAATAATACTGGTACTCTTTGCAAGGGGCCCTATGAAAGAAAGATGGTTTAATATAATCATCTCTTACATGCATATACAGTTTAAAAGAGCTTTCACATATATTGTCTCATTTAATTTTCACAATACCGAGTCAGGCAAAGGCAGGAATTATCATTTCATTTTCATAAAGGAGGAAAATGGAACTCAGAGAAAAGTGGTTAGCTAAAGATCTCTTAGACAGTTTTAGCTGTAATTTAGGAACTAGAAGCCAAGTGTCATCTGCTTCCCACGTTGAGAGTCTTTCTAGTATCCCATGCTAATGTAGTAGTAATATGGAAGTTCAGGCCTGAGAGGGACCTCAGAACTCACCTAATACAACCTCTTCATTTCACCAAGGAGGAATCTGATGCCCAAGGAGAATTGTCTTGCCCAGCTACTTTAATTCTAGACTTCTATAGAATCACAGGATATTAGAGCTGGAAGCAACCTTACAGATCATCCAACTCAGTTCTCTTTTCCTCCAAGGACAAAGTAAGGAGAAGAAACTAAACATACATTGAGTAGATTACCACAGAAAACCTAAAAGAGAAGTAACTGTAGCTCCAGTATTTTAATAGACCATAAGAGAAGAGAGAGTCACAGGCCCCTCACTTTGGATCTTAGGGAGATACTGGCAGTGTGGAGTGAAAGGGTACTTGAATAGAAATCTGGATGCTTGGATTTCAGTTCTGGCTCTGCCTTTAACTGGTTATGTGAACTCAGGCAAGTCAATTAGCTCACTGGCCTTCTGTAGAAAATGAGGAGCTTTGATTAGATAACCTCTCATTTCCCTTCTAGTTTCAAGATTCTATGTTCTAAGGTCCCCCTCCAGATTTTATATCCCATGCTCTAAAGTACCTTTCTGATGACATTCCACAATCTAAGATTCCTTCACGCTCTAACATTCTATGATTTTATCAGATGTCCAGCACTGTCCAATTCCTAACACTCCCAATGTATTTCAATACTCCCAGAGAATTCCTCTCTCTTCCCCCTTTAAGGGTCATGAAATGAGCTGAGTTGTATATAATGGCTATGTGGATCAGGCTAATTCCTGCCCTGGATGTGATTGACAATTCAGAATGTGGAAAATCCAAAAATGCTTGAGAGAAACCACCCTGCCCCTCCTGCTTTATGGAATTGAGGTGGCTTGGCCTGAGTAAAGAAGACTAGTGTTCCTACCTTCAGCCACTCTTCAGCCTGTTCCTTGCTCTGTACAGCCAGAACCAGGGTCTCCGTACCACCCAGAGAGAAGCGTAACTCATGCTTCTTGCGGCGTCCATCCCTGGGCATATAAATGACATTACAGACACCTAGGGCCAGTTTCAGGTGGGGCTGGTGGTCCTTGGAGTTTTTGTAACACTGGAGAGACAGAGACAAAGAAAGAAGGAGGGAAAGGGAAAGTGAGGGAAAGAGACAATGAGGGTGGGGGGAGAGAAAAAGAGGAAGGAAAGAGAAAGGGAGAAAGAAGCAGGTATGGCACACTTTCACACTATTGTCATATCTTGAAATGACAGGAAAAGCAGACTCACTATACATTGACTTCCCAGTAGCTACACACACAGAGAGGTTGTAACTAAGAGCCCAAGCATAGCTCAGGACTCCAGGGACACCCCTCACTCCCATCCTAATCCCTCCCTGCCACCCTGATCACCCTAAATGTACATTTATCCAATTCAGTTCAATGCGATCCAGGCAGGATCACTCATAGGGAACACCAGTTCTACTGATCTTAGAGAGGAACCTCTTTCATTTGCACCACATATAGCTTAACAATATTACTTGATACCATGAAAATCCAGCATTTGGACAAAGATCACATATTCAGATTATAAACAGTTAAATTCCTATTTGTACATCGTCTAAAAACTGCGCCCTTTTCTGTTCTCTATGCTATGGGAGACATAACTATGTTGCTATGGAAACAGAAGAGGGGGATACCCGGAACTGAGGGCCATTTTGTATTTTAATTTGCTTCATCAGCTGCCAGCATGAAAGAATGTATCATCTAATAGCCAACCTTTTGGTAATGAGCCTTTCCACATTTAGCTGAGCTAGTCCTTGGATAAGACACACACGATGCTTTGCCAAGGCCATTTCTAATGGCTTTTGAGTTTGGAAGGACCTAACAGAGCTCATGCTCCACTGGCATAACCTTGGAAAACCCAGGATCTTGTCTATGCCATAGTGAGGCATGAGGAACAAAAGGGGAATTATTGTCAATAAAAATATTGATAGTTCTATGAATTAGATTTTCCTCATCACCGTATAAAGAGAACCGGGATTCTTGAAGGATATTCATGGAGTTCCAGGTTCTCATAGGTTTTACCATACTGGCAAGAATTTGAGGATGAGCCCAGTGATGGACTATATGGGACAGTCATCTGGGACTCAGCTTACTAACAGAACAGAGAGAAAGCTCATTACCCACGGTCTAGACTCCAGGGAATGATTTTATTATTTTATCTAAAGTGTAGGTTCTTAGTCTCATTTTGTGTCATGCTTCTCCTGTGGCAGTCTGCTTTGAAGGCTATGGACTCCCTTCTCAGAATGTCTTTGAATGAACAAAATAAATTATATAGGATTACTGAAGAAACCAGGTGTACTGAAATAATTATCAAAATATTGAAAAAAATTCAGACCATAAATTCAGCTCTGAGCTAAAGCAACTCAAAGACAACAATTTATAATGGCAAAAATAATATCAAATCCAATGAAAGAAATCTTTAGAAGTGCAGCAGTAACATGGATTTTCATTTCTATGGCATTTTATGGTGACAAAACACTTATCACAAGTCTTATGAGGTTAAGTAGGATAAATATTATTTTCCCTATTTTACAGATGAGGAAAGTAAGGTACAGAGAGGGAGGGGTCTCCTATATGGTCACATGAAGTGTCAGAGCAGAGATTCCATGACTAGTGTTCTTTGTTCATGACACATGTATGCATACATGCCAAACACAAGCCATATATAGTATATATGTATATATATGAATATGCACCCATCACCTATACACATGCACATTCAAAATCACTATATCTCACCAACAGCTGGTTGTCCCTGATAAGAGTCAGTTGCTTGGCCCACTGGCCAAAGCGCTTTTTCCGTAGCAGGAAGGCACAGATTCTACAGTCTTTCACCAGGTGCATGGAGGCTTCCTCTGAGGGCCACTGATGAGTTAACTGCTGCCCTTTTCCATCCTCCTCTTCATCATCATAGGACTCATAAGAGCTACTCATGGCATCTGAGTCATTATCTGGATGAAGCAAAGGAAAAGTTCCAAGTTACTTACTCTTGGGATCACCTCAGACTAGGGAAGCACCTGGCTCTTTTACTTCAATTCAACTCAATACATATTTATTAAGTGCCTGCTGTGTACCAGGAACCAGGAATAGAAAAAAGGAAAACAGACCCTGCTCACAAGGGATCAAAGGTACAGGACTGGGGCTTCTGGGGAAAACGTGGAGGTTTAGATCAAGAGATACTGGGTTGAGAATCATAAACATAGAATTATAGAACTGGAAGGGACCTTAGAACAAAGACTATGATAGTAACAACAGCAGCAACAATAAATCTCATTGATAACAATACTTTAAGATTTGCAAAATACTATACTCACTGGAACCTTAGATGGCAGATACTGCAAATATTCTTTCCATTTTACTGATGATAATGCTAGACTTAGGTTTTGATACAGAAATGTCAGAGCTGAACAGAAACTATTGCATGTGGAAGCTAGAAAGGACATCACCGCATGGAATGTTAAATCTAGAAGAAACCGTACATGTTCCTTCAGCCCCACCTACTTGGCCATCTTACAAAGCTAGAGAAGATTTCTTCACAGAGGAGGGCTAACCTGCCTAATACCATTCCACATTTAGCCTCATTTCTTTCACTTTACATAACTGAGGATTAAAATTTAGTAAGCTCCTACTATGTGCAAAGCATTGTGCTTAGCATAGTGAATAAGATAAGGTCATTATCCTAATGAAATTCACAATTTTGCAGTAAAGAGAAGCATTCATAAAAATGCCATATAGTCAGTATGTGCTAAGTGCATAGGAGAGATTGAAATTCCACATTCAATCTGTCACCTAGAGCTATCGATTTCACCTGTGCAACGTGTCAAATATATTCCCTTCCCTCCTCTGATAGTGTTACCACCCTGGCTCTCATCTCCTCATACCTGGACAATTGGGATACCCTGTTGGAGGGTCAGTCTTCCATAAGACTCTTCATTCCAGCCAATCCTCCAATCACCTAAGTGATTTTCCTAAAGTTTTATGTCCAATCATATCATGCCTCCACTCAGTAAACTCCATTGACTCCCTATCACCTCTGAGATCAAATACAAAATCCTCTCACTGGTGTCCAAAGCTCTTTATAACCTAGCCTCCACCCCTACCTTTCCAGTCTTCTTACAGCTTATACCTCTCCCCACCACCCTCCACGTACTCTTTGATCCAGTGACACTAGTCTCCTTGGTGTTCCTCAAACAAGATATTTTTCTCTCTCAGGTCTGAGCATTTTCTCTGTCTCCAATACCTGGAATTCTCTCCCTCTTCATTTCAGCCTATTGGCTTCCCTAGGTTCAAGTACCAGCTAAAATTCCACCTTTTATAGAAACACTTTCCCAATCCCTCTTAATTCTTTGCGCCTTCCCAACATTAATTAGTTCCTATTTATTTTGTATAAAGCTTGTTTGTACACAGTCATTTGCACGTTGTCTTCTCTCGTAGATTGTGAGCTCTCTGAGGAGAGGTCTGTCTTTTTTTCCCCAGCATTTACCAGTGCCTGACACATAGTAGGATCTTAATAAATGCTTACTGAGTGACTGACTTTAAGCTAGAGGAACCAGGGAAGACTTTCTGGAGTTGGACTGGAGCTAGAGCTGGGCTCTGAAGAGAGTGGTATTCAATGAGTTACTGTTCAATTTTATTGAATAGGACTCTTGCAGTTATGGAGAATATGTACTACAAATGGGGTTCTGGGTATGAAGATCTTCACATTCTAAGTGACTGACAGCCTTTTAAAACATTTAAAACTTACAAGAATTCTTCTGTTCCCCATTAATCCTGGTTATGGGGTAGCTGCTGTCTGCATCCTCATAGTAACCATCTTCAATAGAGTTGGGTGGGCTTGAACCATCTGCAAGAAAGGCAAAAACAACGAGATAGAAGGCATACAAGAAGAATCGTTACCAATATCTCCTGTCCTCGAGAACTTAGACAAACTTATTTTTTATTTGAGTTCAGTCATGAAGCCTTTCAATTTCAAAAACATCATTTACAGGAAGAAGCTCAGTATTCTCTCTTCTGACACAGCAAATGCAAAAATCTGTGAGCATTTCTCACCTCTTGTAAGAATGGATAGTGTGAAAAGGGAGGCAAAAAGTCCCTGAATATTACAAGTAAAAAACATCACAGAATACAAAATGCTCTATCTAGCAAGTACCTTAAAATAGAACACAACTGATCCAACCATTTTGGAGAGCAATTTGGAACTATGCCCAAAGGGCTATAAAATGTGCATACCCTTTGACCCAGCAATAACACTTCTAGGGTTGTGTCCCAAAAAGGACCTACATGTACAAAAATATTTATAGCAGCCCTTTTTGTGGTGGCAAAGAATTGGAAATTGAGGGGATGTCCGTCAATTAGGGAATGGCTGAACAAGTTGTGGTATATGAATGTAATGGAATACTATTGTGCTATAGGAAATGATGAGCAGATGGACTTCAGAAAAACGTGGAAGAACCCTATGAACTGATACTAAGTGAGGGGAGCAGAACCAGGAGATCATTGTACACAGTTACAGCCACATTGTGAGATGACTAACTTTGATTTGGCTCTTCTCAGCAATGCACGGTTCTAAGAAAACTCCAAAAGAAAAGTGTTATCCACATTCAGGGAAAGAATGACAGAGTCTGAATGCAAATTGAAGCATACTATTTGCTCTCTCCTTTTGTTTTGTTTCTTCTTACTCATTCAATTAGTTCTCTTTAAAACATGACTAATTTAAAAATATGTTTAATATGAATGTATATGTAGAGCCTGGGCAGCCAGGTGGTACAGTGGATAGAGGAGTCAGGAGGACCTGAGTTCAAATCTCACTTCAGACACTTGACACTCACTGGCTGTGTGACCTTGCGCAAGTCACTTAACCCCAACTGCCTCATCCTGGGTCATCTCCAGTCATCTTGATGACTATCTGGTCAGTGGATTCAGATGGCTCTAGAGCAGAAGTGAGGCTGGTGACCTGCACAGCCCTCTCTCACTCAAAACAAAGTCAAGTGCAAGTCATGTCATCATTTCTCAGATGGCATGGTCTTCTTTGGTAATGAAGGACAAAGACACAAAACAACTGTGATAAAGATTCCTTGCTTGGCCATGGGCTTCTAGGACAGATGGAGGCTCCTCCTAGTGATCAATATATCATTCCTTCTGAATGGAAAGGATTGTAGGGTCGAGCATTTGAAGGAGAGGAATGCAAAGATCTTACTAGACAAGAGCTTCTCTTGGTTCTAATTTTAGTTATCACACTTGATCTACTTCCCCAAGGCCTTGGTTTTTGTAATTGACATACTTTCTTCAAGGAAATAGTTCAGAAAGCATTTTAGGCAGGAAAATATTTATTTCTTATTATTTTCATATGAATCAAAAAGGGAAGATTTTTTTTTAAAAAATATGCTTCTAAAAAGTGTGAAGTCTGTAGGCATACTATTACTTTATTGTTGAGGATACAAAGGATTATATAGGGAAACAATGATAACACTACCTAACATTTATATAGGGCTTTAAGATTTATAAAATGCTTTACAAATATTATCTTATTTGATCCTCAAAAACTCTGAGAAATAGGTCCTATTACCATCCCTATTTTACAGATAAGAAAACTGAGGCCAACAAAGGTGACTTGCCTGGGGTCACACAGCTAGCAAATGTCTGAGGTGGGATTTGAATGCAGGTTGGACCCTATGTCATAGTCGGCTTCTATGGAGAGTGATTTTGCCCAGTCGGGTCAGAGCTGGACCTAAAGGTCAAGTCTCATGACTTCATATCCATGGTTCTCTCTACTATGTTATGCCTTCAGTTATAGAAAAAAGCAAAACCTTGTTATGAAGCCAGGACCCTTCCTTCCTCTGTTATGACTCAGAGTCCTTAAATACAAGGACATTGGCTCTGCTGAGAAGATAAGTTAAGGCTTAGTTTGGTCACAGACAGTATTAGAAGGAGAAATGTGGGAGGTGGATACTGTAGGCAGAAAGAGGGAATGGATTTCGTCCAATCCCTGCTCTGAAAGGAGACCTCTGGACACCTGGCAATACTATCCAGAGGCAATATCTGACAGGAAGGATACTGTATGACGTCACTGGGGCCTTCCACCCTGGAAAAGGTTCCACTATCTCTCTTCCTGAGTCACTCCCCTCTCAGGTCTTATGGCTGTCCCACTCCCAGAGATATTGTGAGCCTGGCCTTGCTGCTTCCTCAGTGGAAGGAAAGCTCTAGTATATTCGCCAGACCAAAGAATTGTAATAGTTTAACGATACTGATTATGACCCCTTCCTTTCCTCCCCTGACACCAACCCTTGAGACCTTGAGTGGAGCTAGAATTGCTCTATTCCATTGGAAACTCTTTGAACTTGAACCTTGGAAGCACTCATCATGTCAGATTAGGAAAAGACCAAGTCATCCAATCTAGTTTCCCCCCTTTAAGAGACAAAGAAACTGAGTCCCAGGGAGGGGAAGGGACTGGCCCTAGGTCACACACTTGAGTATGTGAATCAATACTCAGAACTAGGTTTCTTGATTCCTATTTCAGTGAACCATTTAAAAAATTGTTTTTGTATAATTTTTGTTATTATTACTATAAAAATATTTATAACAAATGAAAATTAAACCAACTAAACCAAACATGGAATAACCTCCAACCAAGACCCTCAAAATTTTATATCTTAATCAACTAGAGAAATAACAAAATTGTACAATTTTGGCAACATTAAGCTAAACATAAAAGTGAACCTCCTCTGCATCCTCTTATAAATCCATTTGTATACTTAGAAAACTCAGTTTTCTTTTCTCTTTCACAAAATTGTTGTCAGTATCTGCTATTCTTCTGGTTCTGCTGACCTCCTTTTGCCTCATTGTCATATTTTCCCACATTTCTTGGAATATTTTGTATTTTTCATTTCTATGGTATCATAATACTGTTACATTAATTAATATCAATTAACCACAATTTAATTAGCTTTTCTCTAATCATTGAGCACACTATTATATCCCATGGCCCACCATACTGAACTCTAGGTTTACGTGGATTAGATTTCACTCTAGGGATCATCTCTCAAATCATTCCCTCTTTGATTTGTAGCGACTCAAATGAGAGAAAGATTTGGAAAACCTTAGACTGTAGATAGAAAACAGCTAGTGTACAGCTTTCCAAAGATGTCCTGCTTATTCTACAATCATCCAACTTAACAAAACATATGATGAGTAAAGGACTGCTTATGTTTCACCCCATATAAAATGTAAATGATGGTTGATTACAATGTTATGAAGTTTTAAGAAAATTTCTTCACTTACTAATTTGGGGTTACTTTCTGAGCCCACTAAATAACTGATTCTGTGACTCAGGGGGGTGTTGGTACTTGATAAAGATGATGTCAGGTCATAAGACATGATGTTTACACATTAAAATATCATCTACCTTACACTGACTATATTAATCAGTGATTTCTATATTAATAATGTTGGAAAGAATTGATCATTTGCCCTTCCCCATATATTCTTAGCCTAACAATGAGTGGGAGGATATCTTCCCATATGTTGCGCTCTCTACAGTTTGTCAAAATCATTGTGAAGCTGTCACTTTTAGTTTCATGTGGGAATATGTGTTAATAATGGCTTTGCCCCTGTACCCTAAGGCTCAGTGGGTCTTTCTATATTGCTTGCAACTGAAACTTCCTGTTGTCTCAAATTGAATTTTGTTGGAGAGAATATAGAAATGCAAATGATTTTGTGGTTGATTTTATTCTCAACTACTTTCCTGAAGTAATTCATTTCAAAGATTCTTTTTGTCATTGTTGGTTTTCTAAATATAAAAACATAAAAATATTTAAATTTCCATCTCCAATACTTGCTTCTTTAATTTCTTTTTCATGCCTCATTACTATGTGTTAGCATCTATCATCATATTGAAAGAACAGGTAGCCCAGTTTTATAAATATTATAATAGGAATTCTTATGCTATTCTATTGCATAAGTGAACTCATCATTTCAAGTTATTTTTTGTATTTGTTTTTACTGTATTAAAGGTTTTGTCCTTAGGTGTTTTTTCTGTTACTGTATTAAAGGTTTTGTCCTTAGGTGTTTTTTCAACAAATAATTTTTAAAAGAAATTAAGGTCCCTATCTGATGTAATTATAGCTTTCTTTCTTATTGATACATTATACTACTTTCCTCTTATTTAACCTTACTTGCATTCCAATTATAAATCTCATTTGATCAAAATGGACAATTTTTTTAAAGTATTACTATATTCTAATATTTTTGCAGATGTCAGGAATTGGCATGAAATTATCTTTTAGTCTGATATTTTCCTGTTTACAGGACCTCAAATTATGTTTACTTGAAAGGAAGAACCAGAGATAGTAGAGGAGTTATTTGTTTGACAAAATTTGCTTATGAATCCACCTATTCATTGTGGTTTTACTCATTAAATTCTCTCTATATATCTGTTAGATGTGGTTAGTTTAGTCTTCATTTGACTTGGTAACTTTTTGGTTATTTATCTTTTTCTTGATGTTACAATGGAGGAACATTAAGTGCATAATTAAGATTTTTGTCTCATTTTGCAATGCTTAAGGATTATTGGGAGTAAATGTGCACATATACTTACATACATGTACAATACACACATATATACACACATTTGATTTACCATAATTCAGAAAGAAAAAAACCTCATAATATAATGTCTTTGTCTATTTTATGAATTATTAGTGGCATGAACAATTTAAAATTAAAATTTTCATTTAAATTTATATGGATTGTTTTTTATTGTCTTTTCTATAAACCACATTTTTAAGGATTCTGCTTTTTAATTCATTCCATAACCCTTTTAAAATTTTCATTGGCATCTTAGTTCCATTTACATATTATATTACATTGGTTAAATGCTTTTTCTACTACCATTATTTGTTAAATACTATTAAACTTATCAGAAGGAAATATATTTGTCTTTTGTGATTAATGTTGATCCAAAATTAAACAGAATTCCAAAATCTTGCACTTTTAATTATGAAGGTTTCTTTAACCATGGATTGCCCCTTGCCAACAACTGGAGGAAGATGGCTGAGTAAAGGCTGGGACTCATCTGAGCTCTCCCCCAAACCCTTTCAAGTACCTTAAAATTATAACTCTAAACAAATTCTAGAGTGGCAGAACCCACAAAATGACAAAGTGAAACAATTTTCCAGCTCAAAACAACTTAGAATGTTGGCAGGAAAGGTCTGTTGCACCATGGTGAGGAAGGAGTGCAGTGCAGTGCAGGTTGTGCGGAGGCACAGACTGGGCCCCAGCAAAGTAGGAGCAGGCCTCAAGGGACAGTTTCCAGACCTTTCAGCCCACAGACAACAAGGGGAGCAGAAAACTGCAGAAGATAGTTTACAATGGATCCCTTTGCAGGCACCAGGGGCAGGACTGCCTTATATTGCTTGTACTTGGATCTGGGTCGTAGTACTGAGTCTTTGTCTCAGAGAGAAGGTGCACTAGCACAGCAGAGCTTGTAGCCACAGAGGAGAAGGGACCCTCATTACAGTTCCAGGGTTGAAAAGAGTGCCTGTGGTTGCTTACAAACCAGTGGACAATACAGGAGAGTAGTAAACATACCTCTCCCTACCTCACACCACCCTAGAAGAGCCAAAATTTTACAGGTCCCCAGAATTACCTCTAGCTACACAAAAACACGAAGCTTGGGACAGGGCCCCCTCCACTTGGGAAGCAGAGCCCCACTTTGGCATAGAGTTGAAAGTCAAGAAATAGGCTAGCAAATGAGCAAACAACAGAAAAAGATATTCTAACTAGAAAAGGTTACTATAGTGACAAGAAAGATCAAACACACACTCAGAAGAAGACAACAAAGTCAAAATTCCTTCATCCAAAGCTTCAGAGAAAAATATGAATTGGTCTCAGGTCATGGAAAAGCTCAAAAAGATTTAAAAAATCAAAGTGAGGCAGAGGAAAAAATTGGGAAAAGAAATGAGAGTGATACAAAAAAATCATGAAAAGAGTCAACAGCTTGGGAAAGGAAATCTCAAAAAATACTGAAGAAAATAACATGATAAAAAACAAAATAGGTCAAATGGTAAAAGAGACACAATAATCCAATGAAGAGAATGCCTTGAAAAGCAGAATTAACCAAAAGGAAAAAGATATACAAAAATTCAATGAAGAGAAGAATGCCTTGAAAAGTAGAGTTGTCCAAATGGAAAAGGAGGTACAAAAACTCACTGAAGAAAATTTCTTAAAAGTTAGAATTGGGCAAGATGAAGCTAATTACTTTATGAGACAGCAAAAAACAATCAAATAAAATCAAATGAATGAAAATAAAATAGAAGAAAATGTGAAATTCTCATTGGAAAAACTGACTTGAAAAATAGATCCAGGAGATAATTTAAGAATTATTGGACTACCTGAAGGCAATGATAAAAAAAAGAGCCTAGACATCATATTTCAAGACATTATCAAGGAAAACTACCATGATATTCTAGAACCAACAGGTAAAATAGAAATTGAAAAGAATCCACTAGTCACTTCCTGAAAGAGATCCCAAAATGAAAACTCCCAGGAATATCATAGCCAAATTCTAGACCTCCCAGATCAAGGAGAAAATACTGCAAGCAGCCAAAAACAAACAATTCAAATATTGTGGATCCACAATCAGGATAACAAAAGATTTAGCAGCTTCAACATCAAAGGATCAGAGGGCTTGTTTAGCAGCTTCTACATCAAAGGATCAGAGGGCTTGGAATATAATATTCTGAAGGGCAAAAGAGATAGATTACAATCAAGAATTATCTACTCTGAAAAACTGAGTATAATTCTTTGGGGGAGGGGGATGGACATTCAATGAAATAAAGCACTTTCAAACATTGGTGATGAAAAGACCTGAGATGAATAGAAAATTTGACTTTCAAATATAAGATGCAAAAGAAACATAAAAAGGTAAACAGGAAAAAGGAATCATAAGGTATTTGATAAGGTTAAACTCTTTATATTCCTACATGGGAAAATAATATTTATAACTCCTAAAAGCTTTCTCACTGTTAGAGCAGTTAGAAGGAATATACATAGACAGAAAGCATAGGTGTGAATTGAATGTGATGGCATGATTATCTAAAAAAAAAAAAATAAGATTAAAGGAGGAGGAAGAAGAATGTACTGGGAAAAGGGGAAAGGGACAGGTAGAATGAGATAAATTATCCGACAAAAAAAGAGATCTGAAACAGTATTTAGAGTCTGGGGGAAATGGGGGAAGCAGGAAGGGGAGCACATGAACTTTACTATCATAACTAGCTCAAAGAGGGAATAATATACATACTCATATGAGTGTAGAATTCTTGTCTTACCATAGAGGAAAGTAGGAAGAGAAGGGAATGAGGTGGAGGAGGGAAGCTGATAGAAGAGAAGGCATTTTAGGGGAGGTAAAAATTGGGAGCAAAACACTTGAGATTGGACAGGGTGAAAGGAAAAAGAGAGTAGGATAAATGGGAGAAGTAGAATGGAGGGAAATACATAGTTGGTAATCATTCCTGTGAAAAAAATTTTACACTGAGTTTCTCTATAAAACTTCATTTCTCAAACATAGAAAACAAATGTATAAAAATAAGAGAAATTCCTCAGTTGATAAATGGTCAAAAGATATGAACAGGCAGTTTTCAAAGTAATCAAAGCTATCTATAGTCATATAAAAATGTTCTAAATCACTATTGAAGAGAAATGCAATTTAAAACAACTCTGAGCTACTACTCCACACCTGTCAGATTTACTAATATGACAGAAATGGAAAATGACAAATGTTGGAGGAGATGTAAGAAAATTAAAACAATTTACCACTGGTGAAGTTGTCTGGTGACTCACCCATTCTCAAAAGAGATTTGGAACTATGCTCAAAGGTCTGTAAAACCATGCATACCCTTTGAGCAAATACTACCACTACTAGGTCTGTGTCTCAAAGAGATAAAAAACAAAAACAAAAAAAGAAAAGGGCCTATGTATACCAAAATATTTATAGAAGCTCCTTTAGTTGTGGCAAAGAATTGGAAATTGAAGGGATGTCCATCAATTGGGGAATGACTGAACAAATTGTATATACCTGTAATGGAATATTACTGTGCTTTAAGAAATGATGAGCAGGATGTTCTCAGAAAAAAAATGGACTTACATGAATTGATGAAAAGTGAAATGAACACAACTAGAAGAACATTGTACAAAATAACAGCAATATTGTATGATGATCTATCATGAATAACTTAGCTATTCACAGCAACACAATGATCCAAGACAATTTTGATGAAAGGTGTTTTCCATTTTCAGAGAAAGAATTGGTAGAGTTTGCCTGCAGATCGAAGATACTTTTTCTTTACTTTATTTTTCTTGGGGTTTTTTGTCTGTTTTCTTTCAAAGAACAACTTATGTGAAAATGTGTTTCACATGACTACTACACATGTGTAACCTATATCAAAGTGCCTTCTCAATAAGAAGAGGCAGAGAGGGAGAGTATTTGGAACTCAAAATTTGAAAAAAACATAATGTTTAAGTTGTTTTTACATGTAATTGGGAATAAAATATTAAATAAGATTAAAAAAATTTTTTTAAAAATTGGAGGATTTGCTCTGGAATTATCCTGTTCTTCCCCTTCAACGTTTCTAAATTTACACCAATAAAATCATAAGAAACTGACAGAGAAAACCACTTCTAATAGTGACATGTATTTATTATTTGGGCATTAATCTCTCATGATAGGAGTGCATTAGTAAACGAAAAAAACATACGGGCTGTGTGACCCCTTTGGAAAGTCATTCAACTTCTCAGTGATTTAAACGACTCTTCTAAGATTTTAAGTTGCAGAGAAAGTGCTGGCCTGTATTAGGAGATTGAAATCATAAGTCCAGTCTCCATTATCATATTAATATCACTACCCATTATTCCACCCCTCCATCTCTGTCTGACCCACCCCCACCACCTAATGGACTCACTGTGAGAGCTGATGTACTCAGGTGTTTTGCCTGGACCCAGAGGAAGGGCTTCTTCATAGTCATCATCTGGAGGAGGATTAGTGGGAAGTGGCGGAGGAGGATCTGATGACTAAAAGGAAAAAATAAAGAGTAAGATAATATGAGCAAAGAAAAGGAGACTGGCATGACGAGGAGGAGGGGAGATCACAAGTAGTAGGAATGCCAGTTCCAATGCAAATCTAGAACTTGGTGTTAGGAATGGCAGGACTTTGGCACATTAGGGATCAATCAATCAACTGAACAATGAGCATCTATTAAGTACCCACACTGTGCCAGGTACTGTGCTAAACACTAGGGAAAGAAAAAAGTCCCTGCCCTTAAGGGGCTTAAAATCTAATTGGGGGTGGGGAATGACAAGTGAAATGTGAACACAAATAAATATAAAACAAGCAATATACAGGATAAACAAGAAACAAAGGGAAGGCACTGGATGGGAAAGAATTTAGAGATCACAACTTCTGTTTTATGCAATAGAAACTCAAGGCTTTGGAAGATGAAGTGATTCACTCAGTTTCACACAGTGTGATTGCAGCAAAGACTAGACTCAAACCCCAATCTCCCATTGCAGGGAACTCCCTACTGCTCTGATACTGTTTTTCATTTGAACAATGGCCTTCCATCTCCAGGGAGGCCCTATTATCACAACACATCCATCCCCAGGTAAATTCATGAATAATGAGAAAAAAAAAATAGTTGCTATTTCTAGAGTCCTTTATAGTTAGTTACAAAATTTTGCCAAGTTACAAATTTTGCCAAGAAATTAAAACTATCAATAATGATATGAAAAAATGTTCTAAATCACTATTGATTAAAGAGATGCAAATCAAAACAACTCTGAGGTACCACATCATACCTATAAGATTGCCTAACATGACAAAAAAGGAAAATGATACACACTGGAGAAGATGTGGGATAGCTAGAACACTAATTCATTGTTGGTGGAGCTGTGAGCTGATCCAACTATTCTGGAGAGCAATTTGGAACTATACCCAAAGGGCTACAAAAATGTGCATACCCTTTGACCCAGCAATATCACTTCTTGGGATACAGCCCAAAGACATTATAAAATTGAGAAAAATATTTATAGCAGCTCTTTTTTTGGTGGCCAAGAACTGGAAATCAAGGAAATGCCCATCAGTTGGGGAATGACTGATCAAGTTGTGGTATGTAATGGAATACTATTGTGCCATAAGAAATGACGAACAAGACTTCAGAAACACCTGGAAGGACTTATATGAACCTGATGCTGAGTGAGTGAGCAGAACCAGAAGAACATTATCCACAGTAACAATCAATGTTGTTTTTGATAGACTTAGTTCTCCACAGTAAGGCAACATTTTCAAAGGATTCATGATGCAAAATGCCATCCATATCCAGAGAAAGAACTATGGAGTTGGAACACAGAATGAAGAAGACTATTTTCTCTTTTGTTATGTTTGGTTGTTTAGTTTTACTAGTCCTTTCATTCATTTTTAACTCTTCTGTGCAACATGACTAATGTGAAAATATGTTTATTACAAATGTATGTATAGAGCCCATATATGATTGCTTACCATCTTGGGGAGGGAGGAGGGTGGGAGGAGGAGAAAACTTAAAAGCAATTTTTGAACATTGAAAACAAATAAATAAATCAATTTAAAAAACAAAGTCTTTGCCATAGCTCCTCTGAGTCTTCACAATTATCCTGTGAGGAAGGCAGGGAAGGGATTAATATTTCCATCTAACTTATGAGGAAACAAAAGCTCAAGAAAGAGGGAAATAATTTATCTAAGGTCACAGGATCAACGTCAATAGAAGGTAAGTATAATTCTTCAGCCAAAAGAAAAGGGGAGGAGAGCTCAGGCCACGGAATCACAGCATCTCCCTGGGAGGATTCCAGAGCTGTCCCTTGTATAGAGTGAAAGAATAGGACAAGGAAGGTTTGGTGAGACAGTAGTTCTTGTGAAAAGATTCTGAGGGTCTTGAAGGATTGTAAACTCAACACAAGCCAGGATTATAACATGATAGATAAAAGCTATGTTGAGTTTAAACTATATTAACATTAAGTACTGTATTCAGAAGGATCTTTTGTTGTTTTGTTGAGTCATTCTCATTATGGACACTAGAGTGGTTAGCCATATCCTTTCTCCAGCTCATTTTACAGATGAGAAAACTTAGGCAAACAGGATTAAATGACTTGCCCAGGGTCACAGAGCTGTTATGAGTCTGAGGCCAGATTTGAACTCAGGAAGATGAGTATTTCCAGCTTTTCTGGCCTGGAACTCTATCCACTGTGCCACAAAGAATCAAGGATTAAATTACTAAATTAAGTTACTAAATTCTACAGTCCTCTGCCCTAGTCAGACCCCATATAGAGTTTTGTGTTCCATTCCAGACATCATTGCTTTGCTTAGAAAGGAAGTTGCCAAACTAGTACATATCCTAGAGGATGACCAGGGTGGTGAGGGGACTAAAGACTATGCCATGTGAGAGTCTGTTGAAAGGAACTGAGAACATTTAGCCTGGAAAAATAAGAGGGGGTGGAAGGAAAGATGATAATTGCATTGAAGTGTTTATAGGGCTTTCAACTAAAAAAAAAGGATTACATTCATTCTGCTTGGTCCCATAGGGCAGAAGTAAGAACAATGGCTGGAAACTGCAAAGAAATAGATTTCAACTCAGGGTAAAAATAACTTCCTGATAGAGCTCTTCTCAAGTGGGATGGGCTACTTTAGAAGACAGTGAGCTCCCCATCCCTGGAAATCTTCAAGATGATCGATTCATTGTCAGGGACATTAGAGAGGGGAGTCTTGCTCAGGGAGGAGTGGGTTGGATTAAGTGCCCTTTGGTAGCCCTTCTAGCTCTGAGATGCTCTGTGTTCGGGTTTGACACAGTTAGCACTACTTTGAATGACAGAACTAGGGCCAATCCTTACTGTCAAGGGGAGAGATCAGCACAAAAACACTGTGGTCCCTAACTCACTTTTCTCGGGAACTGGCTCGTTGCTGGCTCCAAGCTGTCTCTGTCATCTTCCTCGTGCATGTTCTGAAGATCGCTCAGGGCACAGTCTAGGGAAGATTCAGACCATTAGACAGAGATATGAACTCCATCTTTTAAATCTCAGCTAAAATGCCCCATCTTTCATGAAGGCTTCCCTGAACTCCCTGATTTATAAAGACTTTCCATCACTGATCTCACATAATTTGTTTTATACCTTACTAATTTTATTTTTCTTCAATTAACTAATTACTTTTTAATTGATTAATTTCTTCCTCCAACTTCCCCCAGTTAAAAAAAAGGAAACAACTCTTGTAACAAATATGCACAGGCAAGCAAAACAAATTCCAACACTAGCCATTCCCCCAAAATATGACTCATTTCACAACCTTAGTCAACAGCTCCATCAGGAGACAGTTAGCATGCCTCACTAAAGCATATAATGCTGTGAATCATAATTATATTGTCATTATCATAACATTATAACATAGTAATGTAACTATATTATGATAAAGTTAATATTATAATTACATAGATTTATTTCTTTAAATCTTATCCCCCCACCAAAATATAAGCATGATAAAGATGGGGACTATGACTTAGCTAAATTTTTATTTCTTCTAGCACCACTCTGCAAAAAAAAAAGTTTTATTAAAATTTGTTGAATCAGCTAATGAAAGAATTTATATTCCACCACAGCTATGTCTCCCCTTCATATATTCTATATTCCAGCCAAAGGGTTTACTCTCCGTCCCCCTCTTTCCTGTCTCTTCTGTCTGATCACACTGCCCCCACCAAAGCCTAGAAATGGATTCCCCAACCTCCCATCTCTGCTTTCCTGTTATTCAAGGTCTACCTCAAGTGCTACCTTTTCTAAGTGGCCTTCTCTGATTTTCCATCCTACCCCTCCTCCACCACTCCCAGTAAAGTGATCTCTCCTTGCTTCTGGGTTCTAACACTTTGCCTAGAGTGTTTTCCTTTTCTCTTATCTCATTTTCCATTGTATTATAGTGATTTTTGCATATGTTCAATCAATCCATCAACAATCAACAAACATTTATTAATTGCCTATCATGTTCCAGACTTATAGAGCTAAGGCATGGAGATACCAAAGACAAAAAAACAAAACAAAACAGTCCCTTTCTGTTCTACTTGGAATTGAATGTAAAACCCCATTCTATTACTAGTGTCTTGAAAGCAGGGTCTATATCATATCTACACCACAAAATTGCTCAGAAAGTTCTTTATTACCCTGAAAATACTATGTAAATGTTATTGTTTTTTTAGATCAATGTTTGTATGCCCAACACCTAACTCAAGGCCTTGTATATAAAAGGAAACTGACAAACATTGGTTGCACTGAGTTGAAAGTTAGAAATAAGAGGAACCTCTTGAAATCATCTTTTCTAATTCCCTTAATTTTATAGATTAGGAGGCTGAGGCCCAAAATGGGAAAAGGTTTACCCAAGATCACATGGAGTGGTAGATCTCAGAGGAGAAAAGCTCAAGAGCTAGAAATGACTGGCACAAGGTCATGAAGGTAAGGTCAGAGGCAGGATATAAACTCAAGTCCTCTGACTCCAAAGACATTTTCTGATTCTTTCAGTCAGGGTACTTTGAACTACTCCAATATTTGTCCCTCAGTTTAACCCGAAGTGAACCAAAAACATACCCATTCTTCTTTCAAACTCAAAACTAGGTTTCCTTGGGTCCTAATAAATATGTCTAAAAAGCCTGAATTCATCCTTGCTCTTCAAAATGGTTAAATGCCATTCACAAGGAGTGCTACATAATAACAAGAACACTGAACTTGAAGCCAGAAGATTGGGCTTTACTATATGACTTTAGACAAGTCACTTGGATTTCTCAGTCTCAGTTTCTTTCTCTGTTTATGGAAAGGGTTGGAATTGGTTATTTCTAAGGTTCTTCTCAGCTCTGACTTGTCTATGAGATATTCTCAGACAGAGGACAAGTCAGGAGTCATCCAAGCATTTCAGGGAACCGCAGAGGGAGACAAGAGTTGTGTGTGTGAAATACATACCAAATTCTTCAAAAAGCGACTCTACAAAGCTAGGTCCAGAGTGCAAGTCGGCTGTGTTCATATACATGTAAGATATCTCCTTTCCTGCAAAAAAGGATAAATAGTCAAGAGAAAGAAGGAATTCTTCTTACTACTATCTTAGTGTAAAAGGAACTTAGAGGTTCCCCTCCAGATCCTCTATAAAGTTAGGAAAGCTTCCCTCCATATCCACCAAGGATCGAGAAGAGAGGTAGGACACAGGGGGGCTTAGAGGAATGAAGACAGGCTAGTACAGTGGAAAGCACGCTGGAGAACTAAGTTCTAGCCCTGACTGTCAGTAATTCACCTTTTGATTTTATGCAATTGACTTTGCTTTGTAGACCTCAGTTTCCCTAATGTAAAATAGGAGGACTGACTGAGATGCTCTCGAAGGCCCATTTCAGCACTAACATTCTTGGAGTCTATGATTTTAGCTTGTTACATCAGGCCAGACCTGAATACACATATAATTCCTTTAACTAGAGGTGGCCTGACTTGGTATCTTAGAAAAGATGGAAGGCTTTGAGTCAGGATACCTGGGGCTCAAGTCTTATCTCTGCTTGCCTAGGGCTGGGAGGATCTGGGAGTGAGAAGGGGCCTCATGGGTCATCATGTCCAGACCCAAACCAGAGTAGGAATCTTCTTCCTCCTAAGCAGTTATCCAGACTCCCCTTGATGATCTATCTTATCTTGAGATGGAGAATTTATCACTGCTGAAGGCAGCATCATTTCACTCTGGACAGCTCTGATAGGCTGTTTCCTCCTACAGAGAGCCAAGAGTAATAATCACTGCTCATACTGACCTAGCACTTTAGTGTTTATAAGGCACTCCATCCTACATTATCCTATTTGATAAACACCACCAATCTGTAAGATAGGTACTGTTACTAACCTTATTTACAAGTGAGAAAACCGAAGCTCAAAGTTTTAGTGACTCACTCAGCTCCTTCATATTTCATCAACTTCTACCCTCTGATGCTATCTCTGCTCTGGGGGCCAAATAGAGCAAAGCTAATCCCTGTTCCACATAACAGTCAAAGACATGAAGACAGTTATGTTTCCTTTGAGTCTTCTCTTTTCTCGGCTAAATACACCCTGTTCCATCAACTGAACCTCATAGGACAGTGGCCAGTTTTTTTTCTGCTTCTGGGACTCAATTTACTCCTGTGAAAAATTGGAATAATACGTGTTTTACCTCTCCTATTGGGAAACTGAGGAAATTGCCCTGTCAACTGTAAAATGCTGAATAAATGGAAACTAAGATGATTTGATATATCATAGTCCTATTTCCCTTTTTCTATGGGAGAGCAAGGACTATGAAGAATGGGCACGTCTTGGTCTATTCTTGGGGTACTGTATTTTGAAGTGATGGAGAAATTGAATTAGCTGGTCCTCTAAAGTATTCCCTTGGCTGAGAGAGGAAGGCCATTATTCAGCGACAATGAATAGTATGGATCTCATTTCACTGGGTTTATTAAAAGTAACATAGGGTTTAGAGAAGGAAGGGAACTTAGAGTCAAACTCTTCCTTTCATAAAAGAGAAAAAAAGTACAACTGAGGCCCATAAAGGGGAAGGGCCTTCCCAGTTAGAATCCATCATTTGGACCTGGAAGGGCTGAGCCCACAGATGAAGCGGACCAGCACATCTCAAGAGACCTTCTCAAACTAAAGAATGCTCACAAAAGGCAAAATGATGACATCTTTCATGATCTATTTGAGTTTGCAACTCTGGAAGGGGAAGAGGGAAATTGCTCTACTCTGGAGAGTAGAAGCTGGATAATACGTAGTGGAGGATATGAAAACAAGATGACATAGAATAAGGCCCTTCTGAGGCCAGGCCATGCAAAGCATACCTCTGAGTAGCTCCTAGGCCCAGAGAATCGGGTGCATATCACCATCATTCTCCCTATTCCTATCTCCACATTGGCCACTAGATTTTAGCTCTGTCTCATCATCCAAACCATATCAGTTTCCAAATGATACTAGATTCTGCCTCTGCCTTCTGCCTCCTTCCCATCCATTTCCTCTATATTTCCATCAGTACCATTCCAGTAGACACATCCTCATCATCCTGCACCTGGATTCTTGCAGTAGCTTCCTAATGGATCTTTCTATCCCTAATCTTATTTTTTTAAATCTATCCTTCACAACCCAGTCAGAAAAATACCTTTTCATAGGCACAGAACTGATCCCATTAATGCTACATTCAAAAATCTTTAACGACTGCCTGCTGCTTATCAAGTAAGGTTCAAATTCCGCTGCCTAGTATTCTACCCTTTACTCTCCTCCATTTATTGTATGCCCCATTCATAGGAGGACTATCATCTGAACACTTCTGTACTCCCCTGGATTCTGGTTCGTTTTAAATTTCTATAATCATAAACTGGCCCTTCCCCCTCTTCACTTACTCATTTTTTTAAAATCCAACTTGAAGCCCAGCTCCACAACAATTTTCCTTACCCCCACCCCCACCCACTCTTGAAGACATCGATGATGTCTTATTTGCTGAGTCAGCACATTAATGGGACAGCACTAATTACGAGGAGGTAGGAGCTGTTTGGTTGAGGAGCTTTCTCAGGCAGAGAGGAAGAGAGGGACTGACCTGAAAGAGGCTGCAGGTTCTTCAGAATGGCTGAGACAGCCACTTTCTTCTCCAAGGCAGCTTCACTCAGGGGCTCATGGTCCAGAAGACTGAGCAGTCCCGTAAGCTCAGGGAGGAGCTGCTCCAGCACTTTAAAAAAAAGGCAGAAGATACAAGTTGATGATGATGGTTCCTGATGACAGAGCCCTGGGAAAAAGAAAAGGAAGAGGCCAAGGGAACCAGGGTTTCTGTTTCTTCCTTGGGATCACCCTCTTTCCATCCAGAGAAGGTGCACCTGACCCAGGATGTGGACAGTGAAGGAGCCCAGTCAGGCATCAGCAATAGCTCTCTAAGTACAGGCCAAGGCTGGAGAGGCTGGGCACATACTACTTAGGAAGGAGACCCAGCTTTGGAGGCAGTAAAAGCAGAATTGTAGAATCTTAGGGTTGAAAATGATGTCAGAGCAGGAATCTCATCTACCACACTCTTGCTAAATAATCATTCAGACTCCACCTTAAAACCTCTAGGGAGGCCTAGCACAGTGCCTGGAATATAGTAGGCACTTAATAAATGCTTGATGAATTAAACTGAAGTCTTTGCTAGATTTGTAAGATCTTTAACGGCTTTGAAGCACTGTATATTGAATACCTCTCTAGACCCCCCAATCCCTAGTACACATACACATGCAGTGAATGCTTCTTGACAATGGTAGGCTTCATTTTAGCACTTAGTTCATACCTCTATTTCTCAACAGGACTATAAATAAACTGGTAAAGAATGATGAGAAATTATATTGTTTCACACAAAAACATAATAATAACAGCTCATGCCTCTACAAAGATTTAAAGATTTCTATAGTGTGTTTCTTGCTACATCCCTCTGAGATAGAGACAGTACAATTTTTGGATTTTTGGTCGTGTCACCAATAAGATGACAGACTAAGCACTTTCCCTGAAATTCTTAAACCTCTCCAAAATAAGAATTATGTGTAAGAAATCAAGAAATTTCAGTTATCTCCATTGTCTAAGACACCAAGACAACCCTAATAAGAAGGCTAATCCTCAACCCCTAACCTGGCTCACTTACTACCCACACTCTGGCAGGGCTATATGAACTGAGGTTGCCATAGAACTCAGTCTGTAGCCTGTATAAAACCAAAAGGTGAAAGTTTCTTCTGGCTTGGAGGGCAGTGAAGGGCAGAGTTATGTGCTTCAACAGTACAACAGAATTCAGCTAGAGAACTTAGGAACAGAGTGAATTGCAGCAGGGCCATGTTCCAGCATGTATGTGGTGCTCCACTAGGCCTTTAGGAAAGGGGGCTGGCAGTCAGCTGTGGCTCCACGCTTAGAAGTCACTTAAAGCAAAGACCAAAGCTGGTGAACCGTGAACTTGGCTTTGCTCCGTGTGGAAGGATTCTGAGATGGCTTTGAGGTCCAGCTCTCAGGAACATTGCCACCAAAGGATGAAGAGCCAAATAGTGAGTGACAGTGAATATAAAGGAAAAAGACTTAAATTACCAGAGTTTTGGGGATAAAGAAAACTCAAAGAGCTTGAGCATAAGCAGATAAACCAGCAGGGAATATAGTAATAACAGAAAAGTATCTCCAGATAAGCTAAACAATTCCAGATATCTATGAATAAACATTATAAGACAAGAAAATGAATCAGAAAATGAGGCGAAGGACCCTGTGGATTCCCAAGAGAATGAAGAATCACAGCAGGATGTTCCTGAATGATTTAAAAGACAAATGAGAATGGTGAAAGCAGAATGTATAGCCTATATAGCTAGAATAATCAGTAGAATAGAAAACCTGAAACCATGATGGCAAACTTTAACCAAGAAACAAGAGAGAATAACTGTTTAGGAACATAAATTTAAAGCAGTAAACAACAATCTGGAAGAAGAAGAGAAATCTGGAAGAGAAGCAAAAAGCAGTAACATTACAAGATAGTACAAATTTAGATAGTACAAATTTTCAAGTAAGGAAACCAGGGGTCATAGAGTTGGAAGTGACTTGCCCAGATTGAGACGTCTAGTAAAGACTGGAGTTGGGATTTCATCCTAAGCCTCCTGATTTCACCTCCAGTATTATTCCATTCCTAGTTTTCCTCATCAGGAAGAACTTCATTTTTGCCCTAAATATTCTTCCTCATTCTGCATCCTAGAATTCCTAGCTGCCTTCAAAGTTCAGTTCACACAACTCATCCTACATAAAGCCCTTTCACATCTCGCTTTCCAACTATTCATGCCCTTCGTCCAACCTTTCCTCCTTCCCAACTACCTTGAATTTATTTGGCAAATATTTATACACATGGTCAAGGAAAATGTAATCCCCTCAGTAGCAGGTACTGTTTCATTTTTGTCTTTATCAATCAATGCTTGATGATCTATTGATCTATTGAATCCTTGGGTGACTCCCTATGCCTAGGTAACCCCTCCATGGTTTATTTAGTAAAGGATTTTGTGAGTTGCAATGACCAGAAAAATTTATCACCTAGTGGTTACCTTTCTCTCCACAATTAATTCTGACTTAGGCTGGTAACTCAGATAATTAATATAGATTCCATCCCTGGCTCAGTCCTCAAAGCCTTTCTAGCTTGTTTGTCCTTAATGCTTTTGATCCACTGGCTTAGGATCAAAAATCTTGAACTAGAAGGAACCTCAGAAATTGACTAGGTCAACACCCATTTTGTATAGTGGGAAATCCGAAGCCCAGTGCAAGATCACACAGCTAGCATTCACCCATGGACTTTGAAAACAGGTCCTCCAGACTTCAGAACCAGTGCTCTGAGAATCACCATCCCTTTCCACATCTTGATGAAAAATGACCTCAGTGAACAAAATCTTTGAGATTTCTGATTATATTCATGGGATTCAGAAAGCTTAACACTAGAAGGGACAGAAGAGAAATCTAATCCAGTGGATTCATATGACAGGCAAGGCAAAGTATCAGAGTCCAGGACCTGGAGACACAAAAGAAAGGCATGGTTTTGAGTGGATATATCATCTTGGCTCCTGAGTCAGGGGACATTGGACGCTGGCACCATTTATCCCTGCCTTTTCTACATAGTAAATAAGATGGACTACATGAAGCCCCATGGAATTACGGATGGAGAACTGGCCTCAGAGTCTGGGACACTTGAGTTGAAGTCCCACCTTTAACACATAGTAGCTATGTGACTGGGCAAAACTATTAACCTCTCAGTACCCCCAGGAGATTCTCTGTAGCTTTAAGTTGCAGAGCAGGTGTTCTGCTTTGATAGAGAAAGTTCCTATATTCAATGAAAGCACAGATCTGCTCAAAAAACAAAAAAGTATAGAGGCCAGGCATTTTCCTTATCCCAAGCAGACCTTTAAGGCCAACCCTGCTCTGGGTCCAGGATGTCTGCAGGAAGTAGCTCTTCCTGCTCTGTCAATTCATATCCTTCAATCTCTTGAAACTTCTGTTTCCCCCTTCTTGGCCAGAGCCAAATTAAATATTAACCCTTTCCAACCTGAGTAAAAAGAACTTGTCTCACTAGTTGCTTTATCTCTATTAGGGACAGCACCTTTTAAAGACTGGCAAGATAGAATGGAATGAGCTGGAATGAGCACTGGACTTCAGGTCTTGGGGTTCCACATCCTGGCTCTGTTATTTACTCTCTGTGTGACCCTGGACAGTTCCACTTAACCTCTCAGAAACTGTTTTCTCATCTGTAAAATGACAAGGTTGGAATACATGATCATTAGGCTCCTTCCAGTTGCAAATCCTATGAAATCATCCTAAATGGATACGATGTCTCTACCATATTTCCTTGGCTTGGATGATAATTTAAGCTCCAGTTCTTAAAGCAAAACTCCCCCTTTATTAAACTCACAACTTTCACTACAAAGTAGTCAAGTTAACCCAAGGAACAGTTAAGTGCCTACTCTGTGCCAGGTACTATGTTAAATACTGCAGATTAAAAGTGGGGGATAATCCCTGCCATCAAGGATCTCACAGTCTAATGGGGGAGATAGCATGCTAATAACTATGTATAAAAAAGATATATACAAGATAAATTAGAGGTGATCTCAGAGAACTAACATTAGGCAATGACTGGAGAAAGTTTATTTGGAAGGTAGCAGAAATACCACAGACTTGGATGTTAGGAGACTTTGGTTTGAATCCTTACTTGGGAGCTAATGAGCTGTTTTTTGTTGCCAAGTCAACTCCGGGTCTTTGGTCCTTACTTGAAGCCATCTTTAAAGAAAAGAGCTTGATCTAAATGATTCCTATAGTCCCTTAAAGCTACAGGGAGAAAGATTTTCTAGTTTAAAAACCTCCCGATTTTATAGAGCATGAAATGGGCCCAGACATAGGAAACTACTTTATAGGATCCTAGGATTTAGAACTGAAAGAAATATTTTATGCCATCTCCTCTAACACCTTACATTTTATAGAAAAGGTCCAGAGATGGGAAATTACTTGGCCTGGGTCACACCAATGATGATTAGCCTGCATTTGAACCTAAGCCCTCTGATACGACCTAGTGGCCCACTTTCAGGGACCCAGGCGATTCTCTAAAATTGTAAGTGACTGGAAGTTTAATCACTTGGTAGCTCCCTATATCAATGAAATCACAAGGTTCTAACCACTGTTTACAGAGACAGAGAGGGAAGTGACTTGACTAAGGTCACACAGCTACCATGTGTCAAAGTTCACCTTTGATGTGTAGCAGATTCTCAGTACATGCCTATTGAATGAAGACTGTGGATTTCACACACACAGTCTCACTAGGAAATGCAGCTGTTTCCAAGCAGTCAGTTTCCTCCCTGGCTCAAGAACAAGGAAACCCCAGAGAACACAGGGGCAGTTCTTCAGGGCCATCCTGAAAACTATGACCAGGCAGAGACCTTAGCTCAGAGCAGAGCTATGTCTACTCTATTCTGAGTAGACATAGCCCAAGATAGAAGGAGAATATATTCCTCTTCTGATCTCTAGACCAAAGAGAGTGAGTACTCCCATGGTTCCTGTCTCAATATTTGGTACCTAGGGGCCTCTTCCACCCACAGTCAAATATTCATCACCATTATCATAGTAAAGACAATATTAGTTCATACTAAATGGCATTCCCAGTTTATAAAGCATTTTCCTCAGAATGACCTAGTGAGAAAGATAAGTCAAGGCTACAAGTACTCCTCCCATTAAAAAGATGGGAAATACAAGGCTCATAAATAAGTAACTTACTCAAAGATACATCTGGCAAAGGTTTGAGTCATAATTCAAATGCACTTTCTCACAGTGCCCTTTCCATAACACCACCCTGCTCCCCTCAAAGGCTTTATATCCCTCAACATGCTCAAAGGCTATACACCCCCTTTTCTGTTCTTGTTCCCCTTATTCCACTCTATCCAGTGAAGTAGAGTACTTTATTATGGTGTTGTATGACCTATTTAAGCTTTATAAGGTTCGATATCTAAAGCTGCAAGGAACCTTGGAGGTTACCAAGTCTAGGGCTTCTTAAATTGTGGGCTGCCACTACTGAAGGAGTCAGGAGTGGAAAAAGTTTAAGAGTCCAGTTACATTAAATTATTTGCCTAGCGTCACAGAGGTAATCATCAGAGGTGGGGGCTGAGAGGGTGGAACTCACATCCTGCACTCCAGAGCAGACTCTCAGAACTAAAAAAGAACCTAATGAGATTATGTAGTCCAACCCAAACCTGAGGTGAAATCTATAACACACCTGACAAGTGGTCATCTAGTCTCACTACCTAATAAGGAAGCCAATCTCATTTGGCAATAGAAAGTAGTTTTTCCCTCCTATATTCAATACCGTCAAGAAAATATGTCGTTGTTCAGTCATTTCAGTGAAACTCTCTGAAAACTGAAACTCTCTGTGATTCCATTTTGGAATTTTCTTGATAAGGATTTTTGGAGTGGTTTGCCATTTCCTTCTCCAGCTCATTTTACAGATGAGGAAACTGCAGCAAACAAGGTTAAATGACTTGCCCAGGGTCACACAGCTAGTAAGTGTCTGAGGCCAGATTTGAACTCAGGAAGATGAGTCTTCCTGATTACAAGTCCAGTGCTCTATCCACTGCACTACCTAGCTGTCCCCACATACCTAATTTCCCTGCAATACATAGCATCCATCAAGTTGTACAACTCCATCTAAGATCTCTTCCAAATCTAAATAGATGATCCACAAAAATCCTGGCTGATAGTGCTAACCAGATCTTCCAATTCATTTCCCTAGTCACCCCCACTGTAACTCCTGAAATTCCTTTTAGCCTGGAAAATAGGCCTAACATTTAAGGGATACAGCCTTAAATGCATCTACCATTAAGGCCTCTGCAGCCTTAGGTTTAAAAACAATAACCAGTTGTGCCCATATAAAATAGCTTGGTGAGGAGGCACATGTGTGGAAAATCCTTACAGAAGTAGTCGTAGACTCAGAAGAATTGGCATTGCCACTTATTACCTTTGTGACCTTGAGCAGATCATTTTTACTTCTTTCAACCTCAGCTCTCTCATCCACAAAATGGAAGGACCACACTAGGCAATGTCTAATATTCATTCCAGTTCTAAAATTCTATAAAGCTAAACATAGTAGATGACCACAGTGGGAATTAATGAGTTTCTCACCTTGTGGCAAATGCTTCTCCTCTCATTTTCTCTGGACTCAAGTGCTACCTTTTCTAAGTAGCCTTCCCTGATTCTCCACACTGCTCCTCCACCACTTCCAGTAAAATGATCTCTCCAGTTTCTAGGTTCTCCTAACACTTTGCCTAGAGAGTTTTCCTTATCTCTGGTCTCATTTTCCATTGTAGTGATTTTTGCATATGTTCAATCAGTCTATCAACAATTAACAAGCTTGGACTCTTTGACTTTATATCTCTATGGCAATCAATCAATCAACATTGATTAAGCAAATACTAGTGCTGGACACCAAGCTAAGCACTTTAGATACAAAAAGAGGTAGAAGACAGTTCCTGCCCTCAAGGAGCTAACAATCTAATGGAGGAGACAACATGTAAACAAATATATACAAAACAAACTATATACAAGATAAGTAAGAAATAATTAACAAAGGGAAGGCGCTAGGTTTAAGAAGGGTTGGAGGTTTCCTGCAGTAGGTGGGAGAAGAGCAAAGGAGAAGGGCAGAGAGTGTTCCAGGCATGGAGGACAGCTAGGTAGTATTAGCGGAGTCTACATTGATATCCAGTTCTTTCCTCTTTCATATTTGATGGTTCTGCCTACTGTCAAGAGTTCAGTCTCTCTTGCAATACTGTCCTCTGTTGTTAGATTCAAGGGATTCTTAGAAGTATAATCTCAGACATGAGTGGGATTAGGCCACTTCTTCTCAATGGACGCCATCCTGTCTCATTTGACCAGCTGCCTATCTTCACTCAGATTCCTTCCATATCTATAGAAGTCAACAAAGATCAGGTTTCCACCCCAGAACCACATTCTACCTGCTAATATGTTCCCTCCATCCTGACTATGATCTTTTTAGAGTATCATCATCTGGACCTTCCAAAGGCTATCACAGAATCAGTTTAACAACTCTCCCTTTATTCTATAAGTGTTGAGGAATCTCTTCCCTTTTCCATAGCCAGATCTCTTGTCTCATCCAAACCACTACAAATGTACCCAGCTGGGGCTATAAGGACATCTCCCTTCCTTCCTTTGAATTGACAAGCATTTCCCTCTGATCCTTGGTGAAGGCCAGACAGCAGATTGGAAGCAGGGGCCACAGTAGCCAGCTGGATCAGCATTGTTTATCATTCAAACAAACACTTCCTGACCTCACAAAAGCCTAAGAAAGACAGCAGCCTGGAACAAGTGAAGTTGAATGTTAAAAAAAAACAAAAAACAAAAAACAACCTGCAAACACACAAGCAAAAACAAATAAACAAAAACAGAATGAGCAATAAACCTCAATCCTTATCTCCTTTCAGAGCTCACTCTACTTATGCAAGGAAGAGTACCGACTGGAATCAGAGGATGTCCAGGGTTCAAAAATCACATTGTTATCAGTTATTACCAATGTGACCTTAAGCAAGGCTATTTACCTCTCAGTTTCCTTATCTACAAAATGAGGGGGTTGCACTAGAAGGTTTTGGAAGTCTTTTCTAACTCTAGATTATCAGTCAACATTTGTTTGAGCACCTACTATGTGCCAGGCACCGTGCTAAAACTGAGGATACAAAGTAAGGCAAAAGACAGTTTTTGATCTTAAGGAGCTTACATGCAAACAACATTGGCAAGACATATGCAGGACAAACTAGAGATAATTAACAAGGGGACTATTATTGAATGACTGAATGAAGACTGGATTTCACACATATAATCTCACAAGGAAATGCAACTGTTTCTGAGCAGTCAGCCTCCTCCCTGACTCAAGAACAAGGAAACCCCAGGAAACACCCTTGAGTTAAGGGGAACCCTAGAAAAGGTTTAACTTACAGAAGTTCCAGCCCATTACAAAAGTTTTCTCCAGCGTTTCACAATGGTGGGTAGGTAACCCTAAGTTCTAGACTCTTCTGTTAACGGTTCACAAGCTCTTACACATCCTACCAAACTGAAAGTCTTTGTGAATGTGGGTCCTGGGATACTTGAGGACCAGCCTAGTTAAGTACAGAGAAGTTGATCACTCTCAGGCTGGCCAACTAGGGATGAATTTATTTGTATTTTTTTTAAGCTACAGCAACTTACAAAAACCATATGGTGTCAGAATTGTGAAGTACATGAGTGGGGACTGGATAGCAGCCACACTAACAGAATTATACATACTCTGAAGCAATGAAGTTGAAGTGACCACAATTTCTAAAGTTTAAAAGCTTGAGACTATACAAATAAGACACATAATATTGTGTATCATAGTTGTTTCTGTCTCTTTTCTCCACACTAGGCTGTAAGCTCCATGAGAGTAGGCACAAATGTCTCATCTAAATTTTATCTTTCACAGTGCCAAACACACTACCACACAGTAGGTGTAAAATTAGTTTCTTAAATGAAATGATTATTCTTGTATGTGCAAGAGTAAATACGCTTCCGTCACCCTCCAAAAAATTTATAAACAAGAAAATAGAAAAATGAACCAGGGCAGTTGATTGTCCCATTGATGACATGGAAAAAGCATATGGAGAAGCCCAGAGTCAAGCTGACATTTATCAAGTGCCTACTATGTTCCATGCACTGTCTTAAGAGCTAGAGAAACTCAGAGGTGACAATTTCCTTAGAGAGGCACATGAGGAAGATGTTATGGTATAAGTAATTTATATTATCAAAACTGGAAAGGCTCTTGAGGTCACTTAGTCCCACTAAGGCCCACAGAAACCAAGTCAGTTAGTCAAGTAGCATTTATTGTTATTTGTTTGGGCAGCTAGGTGGGGCAGTGGATAGAGAACTGGCTTAGTGTCTGGAAGTTCTGAGTTCAAATCCTACGTCATGCACTTATTAGCTGTGTGACACTGGGCAAGTCACTTAACCCTGTTTGCCTCAGTTTCCTCATCTGTAAAAATGAGCTGGAGAAGGAAATGAAAAATCATTCCAGTATCTTGGCTAAGAAAATCTCTTTTGAGAAGGGTCACAAAGAGTCAAAAACAATTGAAAGGACTGTTCAACAATAGAATATCAATTGAGGACCAACTCAAGATCCTGTGCTAGGTTCTATGGGGAATACTAAGATGTCTAAAATATAGCCTTTGCCCTCCAGTTAGACAGAACTTCATTTAGGATATCAGGCAAATACACCAACTGCTACAACAAAAGGCAGAATATCATATTATCTACGATAAGAATGTCACCAAAAAAAGCTTGGGGGAAGGGCTAGAGGATGAAGAGATCCCTGCCAGTTGGTAGGATCAGGGAAAGCTTTGTAGAGGAAGTGACCTGGAGCAGGACCTTGGGGCTAGGCAGGCTTTGGATACGCAGGGCTAGAAAGCAGAGGATTCCAGATAGAGAGAATAGTATGAGTCAAGGCATAAAACATTTTAGGGAATGGCAAGTGAGGTGTCTAGTTTGGCTATTACATAGACATTCTTAGGCACTAACTGGAGGACAGATGGTCCCAAAAAGGTAGATAGGAGTCAGAGAATAGACAATCTTGGATAACAGGAAGAACTTAAACTTTATTTGGCAGGCAACTCAGCCTACTACTCAGCATCTCCCACCCATGAAAGTGAAAGAAGTCATAAGGAGAGGGCAGATTAAGACCAAGCCTTAAAGTATACATTCTTCAATTAGAAAAATTCACTGAACATCAGAAGATACAGCTAGAAAGACACTGGGAAATGACCTATTCCACATCCTTATTTTTGCAGGGAGAGATGCTTTTCATTCCCTAGATCTAAAGCTAGTGGCAGAACCTGAATTGAAGCCAAGGTCTCCCAAGTCCCTATCCAGAGGCTCTTTCCACTGCCCCATTTTAGTATGGTTTCTCTGGTTCTGGTTTCATCACCAGGAAACATATCAACTTCCTCCCTCTCAAGCTGTTTTCCAGGCTGTAGTTTTCTGTTTGCAGGGATGGGCAGCTGGCTTTGGTGGAAGCTGCTCAAGGCTGAGGGACTGAGCTCTCCCAGAATTGTTCCTTTGTCTTTGGGATTTGTCCCTGAGCTCGCAAAGGAAATGATTCCATGAGGAAGTGGGGAAGTTGGGACTTATATATACACATATATGTGGAGCTATAGTAATTGACAAAGACATGCATGCACACATATCCAGATACAGACGTGCATACAAATATGGACATCTACACGTGCCAGCACATGTGTACACACACACACACACACACACACACACACACACACACACATTCTGGAATCAAAAAAGACCTAAATTCAAATTCCACCTGTGATGATTACTACATTTGTCATCTTGAGCAAGTCCCTTAACCTCCCTGGGTCTCAGTTTCTTCATCTGTAAAATGACAGGGTTCTTGATGACCTCTGAGGTCTCTCTTCTAGCTTTTAAATTGCTGATTTTTTGGTGATCTAAGATGGTTCTCTCAAAGGCCAATTCTGGATCTGCAATTCCATAGGAAATGGAACCTTAGGGTCCAGTTAGGTCCTAGAATAAGGTGACAATTGCTTGTCAACAACCCTTTCATTCAGCTGCTCAAAGCTGAATATGAAATATGAAAAGTTTGAAAGATATAATTTCTAGGTGATTAATCATTTTATTAAAAATGCTAGCATATTACTAATAAAAGGGTGGTCATTTGGCCATCTCCCTTAAAACAAAGACCCCTCATGGAACCCAATCAATGCTTATATGCCTTTGGAAGATTGGGTGTGCTGGAGGGTAGAAATCAATTCTGCTTGGTTAAAAATTAATGAGAGAATGAATACATAGAGGTGGACCTAAAGTATTTGGCTTTAATCAGGTCATTACTTCCAAATCACCCCCATCCTTGGACAATCTAATCAAAAAATTTATTCCCACTCAAACCTGAGAACACAATGGACTTCCCCACCTGGGTGAGGTCTGAACAAGATTGTGAAGCTAGGTTCTTCAGATACTGGCATGGCCTAATCAAGTTAAATTCCTTGTTTCCCCCATACTAACAAATAGTTATTGAAGCTTAAAAGCATTCCGTCCTCTTAGGGCCACTCCCCCAAATCAAACTTTAAAAGGCTAACCATACAATCCTCCTTCTGTATATGAAGTTTGTAGGTACAAATGATTTAGAAGGACTTGCTCAAATTTACATAGACAGTCAAGAGAGTCATCTTTCCCTCCTTCTGAACTTCTGTAATACTGAACTTCCTGTAATGTGCGGTAATACATCCCTTTACCTTGTCCTACTGTTATGGACCATCTCCCGTAATAGACTCCAAGCTGGATAAGGCAGGGACTAGGCAGAGATGCAGGAGAAAATAACAGTGTTTGAATCTGGAGTTTGAAGACCAGAGCCTTGATTCTGCCTCTTATTAAGGCTGCGAATGAATCCTTTCTCTCCCCTGAGCCTCAGCTCCCCCTTTTGTCAAATCAAGAGCTTGGTTTTGAGGAACTCTATGGTTCTCTCTGGGGCATACATTCTGCAACTGTATGATTTAGAGTTCCTTCACTTATGTTGTTTTCTTATCAGTAGAATGGCTATAAAAATAATAATAGCCTCTAGGGCTATTGTTTTGAGTACTGTGACCTTAGGCAAGTCATTTAACCTTTGCTTGCCCAAGTTTCCTCATCTGTAAAATGGAGGTAATAATGTCTACTACCTATGACTGGTGTGAGGATCTAATGAGATAGTATGTGTAAGGGACTTAGAGCTTGGCACATAGTAAGTACTGTAAATGTTGACCATTATTACTATATAAGCATGTTGGCTATTGTTATTAGTATAGAAGCATGAGCTCACAGTGGAAAGAGCCCTAAATTTGAAATGAAGAGTACCTGGGTTCGAATCTCAGCTCTGCTACTTAGAATCTATTTAACCTTGATCAATTCACAGATTCCCTCTGGGTCTCAGTTTCTTGACTTGTAAAATGAGGGAGCTGAACTAGATGACCCTGAGGCCCCTTTTTAAACCTCTGGGCCTGTTATGAACTAACTGTACCTCCTCCCCCATTGCCAAACATAACTGCCAGTATACAGAAAGCACTTAATGTTGCACTGAATTATATCCTATAAACCCTCAGAGAACAGACTATGTCTTCTATTTTGCAACTGGTTGTCCCCTACACCTAGGCTAGCTTCTCTGGGGCTCAGTTTCCCCCTCTTTAAAATGAGAGGGTTGAATGAAATAGATGGCCTCAAGAGCCTTCCACCTTCATAGCTCTGATCCTACAAATGCTTTCCCACCATACCTTCATGCAGAACTACAATAGACAACTAAGACATACATGCACACATATCCAGACACAGAAATGCATACAAATAGGCACATCTACACATACAAACTCATGTATACATACATACACACACACTCAGGTTCTGCAATCAAAAAAGGTCTAAATTCAAATTCCACCTGTGGTGCTTACTATATTTGTTTTCTTCAAAACTCAGCTTAAGCACCACCTTCTGCACAAGGTATGTTTCCTGATTGCTCTAGGGGCTATGCCTTCCCCTCCAGAATGATGTGGTGCATGTCTTGTGTTTACCAATGGAAGTACACGTTGGCTTAAAATGTAAGCTCCTTGAGGGTAAGAACTATTTGCTTTTATCTTTGTCTGCCTGACACTCACCACTACTCCAGGTCTATCAGAAGTCCTTTATCTATCCACCAATTGATTTAGTATCCCTAGCCTGGTGTAAGGGAGAGGGCCCTGGATTTGGGTTTGAACCCAGTTTTTTCACTTACTACCTTTGTGACCTTATCATTTAACTTCTCTGGCCTCACTTTCCTCCACTATAAAATGGGATTAGATGATCTCTGTGACATCTTCTAACTAAAATCTCATGATCCCAGGCCTCAGGTACCAAGTTCCACACACAGTGATCTTCCAGCGTCCTAATTGACGGATGGCAAAGTAAGATCCTCAAGTTTTCTCTAAACCATGTCTCCACTCCCTAATCATCCAGAGGGTGGCACAGACTGGTGGAAAGGACATTGCCTTGGTAGTCAGATGAACCGGGGCCATAGCCTGGATTTGCTACTAATGAGTCATATATGAACTTAGGGGAATAAAACTCTGGTTCTCAGTTTCCTCAGAGGACTAGACTACAATTGATGACCTAGCTCTAAATCTATGATCCCATATGCCCTTGTACATATTATCTCTGTGCGTACATCTGTATGTACACACACACACTCACACAGCCTGGAATCGAGTCTTGGAAGTCATTAAATCTGAAGTTCTCATTTTATGGATGTACAAGGAGAGGTGAAGCCGCTTGCTCAGTTACAGAGCCATCATTTGGCCTCAGTTCCCTTGATTCCAGAGTCAGCACGCCCTTTCCATTATTTTCTCTTGGACAAATGCCTCCCCCTCCCTATACCCCTGTTTCTCCCTCTGTAAAACAGTACAGTAGGACTAAATGATCCCCAGGTCACCCACACTGTGCTAAATCCCATGACCTTAGGACCTTACACTGCCTCAGAAGTTGATTGAGAGCATTTTGAAGTTGGGTGTGGCTGGCAGAAGCTGTCCAGGCTGAGGTGAGGAGAAAGGGGGCTAACCCCCTTCTGTCCCACCTCCCACCCTCCACAATCCTAACAGATCAGTTTTCTTCTTAACTCAGTCTGTGCTAAAAAAAGCTAAGGGTTTGGCGGCTGCCACATTCCCAGGAGGAGGAATTGCTGTGGCAAAGTTGCTGAGCGTTCTGCCCTAACAGCTGAGGCTTGGAGCAGGAATAGCCCAGCCCTCCCTGACCCACAGTAGCCTTCCCTCCCACAAGGCCCCATGGTCAAAGGGTCAGAACTCTCTAAGTGGAATTTTAGAGAGCAGCACCAGTCCATCCTGGGACCCCTCTCTGACTAGCCTGGGCCTTCCTGCTTACTCCGATTTCCCATCAGTGAACTGGAAGAAAGCTAGATTCCATATTGGAGATTCTGAGTTCAAATCCCACCTCTGGGACTTAACTATTTGCAGAGCTTTGGACAAGTAATTTCTCCAAGTGACATTGTTAAAATAAAGGAGTTGAAACTAGAAAAACTCTAAGGTACCTTCTACCTCCAAATATTATGAGATATCCTAAACATAACAGTTGGGGAGGGAGAGGTGGAAAAATAGGACAGAAACAAGCTTACATTAATTTCCTGAATTACTGAGGGCTTTACTTGTTCAGCACTGTTCAAAATCCCAGTAACTGGAAGGAGAAAGTGGTGCCAGGGGAAGAAGCCTCGGGCCTGGAACCAACAAACTTCTATTTGACTACAGGTTCTGCCACTAACTTAGATATATAGTCATGGAGTAGATCATGCTACTTCTCTTGATTTCAGTCTTCTCATCTGTAAAATGAAAATAACACTATTTACAATGCCTCTTCTTAAAGCTACTGTTAAGGGTCAAACACCACAGCTTAGGCCAAGAACTGCATAAACTCAAGAGATTTTTCTTTTTGACTGAACCTAAGATTTAATTGGCACAGAATTCCAGGTGAAGAAACTTCCTGTATTGCCTCTCGGCAATGAGATATTTGCCCAATGAGTCCCCGTGTAAGGCTCTCAAACTGGGCAGGTTGTTGCCTGCATATGAGTCTCAGTTTCTTGTTACGTACTATGAGAATACTATTCCCTGTCCTGAGCCCCTTCTCTTAGAGTACTTGTAAGGACTAAATGAAATGGGATATTTGAATATTCTTGGAGACAGAGAAAGCCCCATACACATGAGCTATTTACTATTATTAGGGCATCAGATTTATAGACGAAAGGGACCTCAGAGATCATTGGTCCAAATCCTTCATTTTAGACATTTAGTAAGTATCATAGCTACAAACGATAACTCAATATCCATATTGCTTTAAAGTCTACAAGGCACTCTCACAACAACCTTGTGAAGTAAAATTAAGTCTTATTAATCCCATTTTATAGACGAGGAAGCTGAGTATCAGTGACATTAAGAAATGTGTCCACGGTTGCCAAGACAGTAAGTAGGAGAGCCAGGATTCAAACCCAGACCTCCTGATTTCAAATCTGGCTTTCTTTTTTCCTGTATGAGTAGAAATGAACTTCCATTTCTAGGAAAATTACGGTGGGATTGTTCTAGTCAGAAGAGCAAACTGGTTCCCCAGCAACAGGACCTTTGGTGATCCAGTCTTTCCTGCAATAGATTAAGACTGAAGGAGAAAGAAAGCCAGTTAGGGTTGGTGGGCCACAGAGGGGCAGGGGGAGGTGGAGAAGCTCCTCTTGACTCTTCTGAAGTAAAAGGCCAGAAAGTGCCGAGTTCTGCAAACTCAAGGAATTTCAGCCTACCTCTTAGGGGACACACTGAAATTCTTTGCTGTCCTCACTGATCTGCATCCAGTGGGGAATGTAACCAGTAATTCACTTGATAGGTATAGGGTAACTTAAAGAGTTCTGGTCTGGGAATCAGGAGATCTGAGATCTAATCCTAGCACCATTGCCACCTTGCTGTGTGACCATAGGGCAAGTCACTGTCTTCTCTCAATCTCAATTTGTCTATATGACAAATGAAGACACTGGACCCTTCTGGATCTAAGAGTCTGTGACTCTGTGATGTAGCTAGTAGACCATCAAAAACCTTTTTACACAGCCTGCTCTGTGAGGTTCTACAGAGACTCCCAACTGTCTAATTCATGATGGAGTATTGAGGAGATGGGGGCCAATCAAAAGCCCAATCCAGTGCTAACTTTAGGTGGGAGATGGTTTCTAAGGAAACCCTATTGCTGCAAGGGTATTGGGGGTATGTGCCTCAATCTACCAGGAAAGCAACATGATGAAATAGAAATCTAGGTACAGTTGGGCAAATTTAGACTTGGTGAGGAAGATGGAACCTAATCCTCTGAGATCAGAGGGAAAGAGGTGATGATATGTGGAGCTATTGAGAGAATTGGATATTGGAAGCAGAAGTCCATCAGATCTTTTTAATAAAGTAAAAGGTTTCTAGGAGGAAAACCCAGGAAAAAGCCACTGTTCAGTTCTGAAAATATTATGAAGATCTGGTCTAGAAATTAATACCATTTTAAGAATTCAGAGAGTCATTCATTTAGTAATAAATTAAATGGTACCCTGTTGTTGGAAGGGCAAACTTAGTGCTCTGAATTACTAGGTTCTTTTGTCAGTTATTAAATGTTATTTAAATAATTACATAATAATAGCATCTACCTCCCAGTGTTTTGGGAGGGTAAAATGGGATAGTATTTGTAGAGTACTTTGCAAACCTCAATAAATGCTAGCTAAAGACAGATAGGACTTTAATAAAGGGGCAATGCGGTATAATGGATAAAGAGCCGGGCTTGAAAGCAGGAAAACTTGGGATGAAGTCCTGCCTCTAACACATACTGGCTGTTTGGGCCTGGGGAAGTCCCTCAGGAGACTCTCAAGACTGTAAGGAACAATTATACATGACTTAGCTCTTCTGAGCAATACGAAGATGCACGACAATCCCAAAGGACTCATGATAGAAAACGCTCTCTACCTTCAGAGAAAGAACTATGGAGTCTGAAAGCAGATCGAAGCATACCATTTTCACTTTCTTTGGTTTATTTTTGTGTGTGATTTTTTCCCCCTTTTGTTGAGTTCCTTCTTTCACAATACAACTAATGTCTCCCACTGCATCTGGGGCCATCTCCTGTCATCCTGATCTACATGTGGCCCCTGGACCCAGATGGCTCTGGAGGAGAAAGTGAGGCTGGTGACTTTGCACAGCCCTCCCTCACTCAAATCCAATTCACCTGCATGTCATGGCATCAGCTCCCGGAGGTCATAGTCCTCTTAGAGAATGAAGGACAAACAATGCGGAAATATGTTTTGCATGATTGCACATGTATGACCTACATCAGAATGCTGATATAAGAGGAGAGGGAGAACAATTAGGACTCAAAATCTTATAAAAAATGAATGTTGAAAACTATCTTTACATGTAACTGGAAAAAATAAAGTACTATTTACATTATAATATAAGTGCTAATCTGCTTTGGTAGAGGGAGTTCCTTCATGGGGACTTCCATGATCAATGAAATCACAAATCCAGCATCTTTCTCTAGAGCCTACTAACACTACAGTATATTATTTCCTTAAAACAGAAAAGCCTTAGGAATTTCCTTTTATTTTCACTTTTTAAACCAAGGATCCTTATCCATCGGACTAGGTGTCTTGTAAATACCTTCCAGCTCTCAGTCTTGTGACCTGTGACCTCTGGGATGTATTCCAGTACAGGCTCTACCCCCCAACTCAGTGTGACTTTAGACAAGGTATTTCTATTTTCTAGCCCTCAATTTCCTTATATGTAAAATGAGAGAAAAGGTGTGAAGGTTTGGATTCCATAATCTCTAAGGTCCCTTCCCACTCTGAAATGCTATGTTCTAGGTCCTATGCTCCCTTTCCAGGTTGAGCATTCCATGCTCTATATTCTAAACACCCTCCCAGCTTTGACAATCTATTTTCTAAGAATCCCCTCTAGTTATGACATTCTATGGTTTTTTTGTTTCATGTTCTAAGGTCCCTTAGAGTCCTCAGGTTCTATGTTCTGAGGTCTCTTCCCAATCTGTCATTCTGTGTTCTAAGATACCTTCTCCCTATGACATTCTGTGGTCACTTCTACTTTGACATTCTGTGTTCTAAGGTCCCTTCCAATTTGAAAATTCTAAGAGTCTATGTCCCCACCAAACACAAAGAAGGGTACGTGTTGAGAAAACAAATAAGTGTTAAACTCTGATTGAGCAGCAGAAGAAACTGTAGTGATGGAGGACATAGTTCAGGAACTGGGAAGGTCCAGCATTAAAACAAAACATTGACTAGCCAACAAACCTGACATATAAACAGGAGACTTCCCTTCCAGGACAAAATCTATTAGAGGCACTATGGTGTCATGGAGAAGAACACTGGCCTGGAAATCAGGAGACGTGGATTTGTACTCCATGCCTAATCCTTACTAAATGTATAATCCTGGGTAGCTGCCTCAGTTTCCTTATTTAAAAAACTGAGAAAATACTTGCACTCTCTAACACCAGGAAGTGCTTTGAGGAAAATGTTTTATAGACCTGAACTTAATAAATTCTAGTTTATTCAACCAATAAACTAGAATTTATTAAATACTGACTATGGCCAAGCACTATCCTGCATATTAGGGATATAAAGAAAAAAATCAAGAGAGTCCCTGACCTCAAGATCCTTAAATTCTACAGTCTTCAGAAATGGGAGCTGTAATTATAATCATTTCCATTGGGGCACATTATTTTGTGTATATGTGTGATTTAATCAGGTTATAATGAATATAGTGATAAAATTTGCTTTTCCAATCTGCAGGGGCTAGAAAGAGGCAAGGAAGATGCCCATAACTCAGGAGAAACTTTGAAAGTGGAAACAAATATTTTGAACCTCAAGGTTAAGGAGGGAGAAAATGAGTGACACCAGAGTTACTTAGTCCTGAATCTCTTTCACCAGTTCTTTTCCCTGCTTCCTCTTCCAGATGTGGACCAAGGAGCAGAGAACAAACACCAAGTGTCTGGAAGCCTCCCCCAAGCAGGCATCTGGCTCTGTAGGTTTGCTTTTCACTTTGAGTTTTCAGAGAACCTCAGTTCTGGTCCTGGCCTTGTTACTATGTGAACTTGGGGAAGAGCCTTCCCTTTCATGAATCTCAGGTTCTTCTATAAAATATGATCCATTGATTGAGTGAATGATCATGAATGAATGAATGAATAAGGAACATGCCCTTTCAGGTCTACTACTCCCTGAATCTTTAAAGGTATGCAATAGACTTTGTTTTATTTCTGGTTTATTTCTTGGACTATCCAAGGAAGGAATAGAAGAAGGAAATTGAATTGCTGAACTGGAGAGTATAAAAACCTACAGATCATTCCAGCTCTCCCCCTTTTCTCTCTTCTCTTCAGAGTAATAGTAAGAAAACAAGACTTGGAGGCACCATAAGAGCCTGAGGTTCAAATTCTCTATGTGTGATTTCCATTCTCTAGAAATGTTAGCTTTTTCCACCATAAAATGAGGGCAACACTATTCGCAATACCTACCTCCCGTGGTTGTGAGAAAAAAAACCCATATACATAAGAGTTGTTATTCTTTTTCATTCCTCCTCTTTGCTTTCCCTTCCTTTCCCTTGTCAAAAGCACTCAAGTAAGAATCAAAAGCCTGGGTGGTTTAATCCAAACGCTACCACTTACTACTTGTGTGACTTGGAGCAAGGCATTGAATGCCTCAGTTTCCTTCTCTGTAAAATTAAGGGATCACACCAGATGATCTCTAAGTTCCTGACAACCTCTGAAGCCTATGATCCTAAGGACTCTGTCCTTTCCTTCCCTTCCCCCACTTTCCCATTTCCATCTCCCTATCTTACTCTTTGTCATCATTTACTCCCTTCATATTATTTTTCCCTCCCCCTTGCCCCACTTTTAAGTCTGACAAAGAATTAGCAAGTGATAACTGCTTTTGCAAACAGCACAGCTGGATTCCCAGGGCTGATCCAGGAAGGGAGAGCCCATACCACCCCCCTCCCCACACCCTCATTTCCTTCTGGCCTCTCCCTTTTACTCCACTCCATCACAGAACCAAGAGTGCACATGAAGGGGAGGACAAGAGGATGGGGGGGTGGTGGTGGAAGGGAAACACTGCAGTGTCAAGTGCTGTAAGTCACAAAGGATCTAGCATGAGCACTGGTTTTGGAGTCATGGTACCAAGATTTCAAATCCTGGTTCTGTTCCTTACTAGCTGGGTGACCTTGGGCCAATCATTTTCTCTCTCTGGGGAAGTTTCCTCCCCTAAAGGGGGCTGGGGGGAAGGTTGGTTGGACTAGATCAAGGGATCTGAGTCTGGAGTCCGTGCATTTGTTTATTTTTAAAAGATATTTTGCTAACTCATTTCAACATAATCTGTTTCTTTTGTAATCCTATGCATTTTATCTTATACATTTAAAAACATTATTCTGAGAAGGCATCCCTAGGATTCCCCAGGCTGCCAAAGAGGTTCAACACTCAAAAAAAGGTTAAGACCCTCCGGTCTAGATAGATGATCCTTCAATTCCCTTTCAGGAATATGATCTGAGCTCTCACAAGGCAGTCCCAGGGACTGTCTGGAATTTGAAGCTTTGCTACTTTTGGAGTAAATAAATGTCTTTTTCATCACTATCCCCCAGTGTACTTTGTAGCATATGCCTTTTGGGCCCCCAGCATTAGCTCTGGACTAAGAGGAAGGATAGTTGTGGGTGAATGATGAGGCAAGTGGGGGATGATAGACTTTATTAAGAGGTACCAGGAAGAATCATAGGATGTAGGTATACAAATAATCTTGGAGATGATCTAGTGCAGATAAACACAGTGGTCCATCCAAGGTCACAAAGCTCCTAAGTGGCAAAGCTGGGATTCTTCCCTAGGCCTTGATGACTATTTGAGTCCTTTGTAGCTCAGGAGTTAAAGGTCTATTAATCTGCATGAATTCACAAAATACATTGGTAGTGGAACCAAGACTAAAACCCAGACTGACTTATTAGTCTTTTCCTTTTGTTGTCTCACTCCATCAGATTATAAAAATAGACCACCCCTACTCTACCTATCCAAACTCATCTCCACGTAGTGGCTAGGGTGACAGAACTGGCTTTGGGAAGGCAGTTCAAATCCAACCTTAGATACTAGTCATGTGACCCTGGACAGGTCATGCCTCAGTTTCCTCATTTATAAAAAATGAGGCAATTGAACTCAGTCTTTAGGGCTCCTTCTAGTTATAGATCCTAAATATTCTTCTAGAGCCTAAGATCTATTATTGTTATAATTGAAGACTGATTAACCCCCTCTTATTTTAACTTCCTCCAAGCAACATCACTAGATACTTATTTATAGAAAACCTGCTTCTTCAGCCATGCTACTTTCTCCAATAACCCTCAAATGCCAGGTCAGTTAACAAACATTTATTAAGTGCTTACTATGTGTTAAACACTGTGTGTGTGTGTGTGTGTGTGTGTGTGTGTGTGTGTGTTCTTAAGGAGCTTACTTCCTAACCGAAGTGACAACATGCAAATTATATATGTACATATATATAGATAGATAGATAGATATAGATATAGATAATACAGACAATGTAAATGGAAGTTAATCTCAGAGTGACAGGGAAGGAGAAATTGAAGGGCAACATACAGAAACACAGAGAAGGCCAGGGAAGCCAGGATGGAGAGGTATAAAGAGAGGCATTCTAAGTATGGGGAAGAGCCAGTAAACAGGCTTGATTTAAGAGCAGCCTCTCTGCTACGAGGTCCTCACCAACCTCAGCACAACCCACTGTCCATCAAGGTCCTGTTTAAGTCATACCTCTTCCGTGAAGTCCTCCCCTACTCCTCTAGCCCAAATCCATCTCTTCAGAGTTCCTAAGGAATTGATTGTATTTGATCTTGTATTAACTATAGAATAGCAGATTCAGAAGGAGTTCACAGAACAAAGGAGGTCAAAGCTGGAAGGGTCCTTAGAACCAAGAACATTGAATATCAGAATGTAGAACACATACTATGAGATCTGGAAGGGGCCATTTAGGACCACCTAGTTCAACTTCTTAATGTGACAGGTGGAAACAGAGACCCAAAGAACAAAAGTGGTTTGTTTGATGGCAGAGTCAAATCTAGAATTCAAGCCTTTTGACTTTCCTACATTTATTGGGGGTGCATATCTTATCTCTCCCCAAGCAAGATTATAACCTCTATCAGTACATGAGCCTTGTCTTTTACTATATTCTGTCCTTACGCAGATTCAGTCACATAGTAGGTGTTAAATTAATACTTCCCAGTTGATGGATTGATTAATACAAGATTAGCTTAAATACTCTGGCCACATAATGAGAATATTCATTGGAAAAGACATTGATGCTGGGAAAGATTGAAGACAAAAGGAAAAAGGGATGGCAGAGGAAGCAGTGGAAATGAACTTGGACAGACTTAGTGAGTTAGTGGAAGACAGAAGTGGTCCATGGGGTCAAAGAGTTGAACCTGACTCAATGATTGAATGGCAACAATTGATAGATGGTTGTGTTTCAGAAAGCTTACGTATGTTAAATAACATGTCAAATGCATGGAGAAATTATACCAGGCAAAGGGTACCAACCATGAAGCAAAAAATCCACTTTAAAGACAATCGCCTTAATTTATCTGTTAAATGAAATACCAATTTTGATGCTTTACAAAGAGCTATTTATGTACTTTCTTCTGGCCCTCAATCCCCTGTGAGGGAGGCAGAATGGGATTAAGACTATGCAGTAGATACCCTTTGAGGTCCCTTCTACTTCTGAGATTCTCTGTTCCTTTGACAACAAAAGGTATACCTCCAACAACCTATATAGTGCATGGATTCGGGATCCCTAACAAGAAGTAAACCAGTCATCTCTTGAATATTTCTGGTGATAGGAAGCTCACTACTTTCTCAAAGAACAGCCCATTTCACTGTTAGACACTGACAACTTCTAGTAATTAGGAAATTTTACCTTATATCACTTAGATATGCCTCACCATAACTTCCAACCATTCTTCTCTTGTCTTATAGGCAAAGCCAAGGGGCAAGATAACAGAATGGTAGATTTGAAGCAAGAGAACCTGGGTTCAAATTCTGCCTCCACTAGCTTATTAAGTCTGAGTTTCAGTTTCCTTATCTTTAGAATTAATTGTTGGGACTAAATGATATCTTAAATTCTCTTCTTTCTAGCTCTAAATCCTATGATCTTAAATCTAGTCCCTTTTCTCTAGGACAACCCTTTAGATCTCAACCCCCCTCCTTCCCCCAGTTTTTTTTTGTGCACACTAAACATCCCTAGTTCATTCATCTGACACTCAATAGGCAAGATTTCAAGTGCCCTCTCCATCCTGGTCCCCACCTCTGAGCATACACACCAGTTTGTTCATGGGCTTTCTAAAAATGTAGCACATAGAGCTAGATACAGCACATCAAATACAGTCCCAACCAGACAAGAAAAAAAAAAGAGGGGGGGTGTGGGTTCTAATCTCCCTTATTCTATTTTGACACAGCCTTATGTTGGAGAGTGGGAACATGAAGTTAGAGAGATGAAGGAACCTGCCAAGTCACAGACCTTGCTCTATCCCAGGTTCTCTGGCTCCCAGCCGAGGACTTTCCTATTACATCATATCGTCCATTTTTTAAGAATGGGGCTTTCTTCAGAGCAGAAAAACTGTATAAATAGCAGCCTCTGATCCCTTTGCTGACCCCTCACCTCTCTGGGCAGCCATTGTCCTCCAGCCCACGTGTCCCTAGAGCAAACTCATCCCTCATCCCTATGCTAACAATCCAAGGTTCTACTTTGGTGACTAAAAGCTGATACTCTCATTTTGGGATTGTTAATACATCAAAATGACACTCTTGAAACTGAAAAGGGGTGATATGTACCCTCTCTCCCTCCTTCCCTTCCTTTCTTCCCTTCCTCCTTCCTTCCTCTCTCCCTCCCTCCCTCCCTTCCATGTCAAGTATACTGGATTTGAAATCAAGGTTTCAATTTTAGCTCTTTTGTGGTGGTTCAGTCATGTCCAACCTTTCCCGACCCTATTTTGGGGTTTTCTTGGCAAAGGTATGGCATAGTTTGCCATTTTCTTTTCGAGGCCATTTTATAGATGAGGAAACTTAAGGTAAACAGGGTTAAATGACTTGTCCAGAGTCACAGAGCTAGTCTGAAACTGAATTTGAACTCAGATCTTTCTGACTCCAAGGCCCAGCAACTCTAACCACTGTGCCACCTAGCTGTCCATCTACTTACTACTTAGTGTGACTTTGGCCAAGACCTAGTCCTGACGGTGGGGAGCTTTGACAAAGCATAGCAGCTGGAGAGTTAAATTTACAGTCAGGAAGAATTGGGTTCAAATTCTGCTTCTAGCAAGCTTTCTGAACTTCAGGAAAATTTTTTAAGATTTCAATTAAAAAGGGGCATCTGAGTTGGTGGAAGGAGTTACCATAGTGCCAACATTGCTGAACCTTAACATGTTACTGTAACCTTGGGCAAGTCATACCTGCCCTCTCTAGCCCTTAAGTTCCTTCATCTATAAAATTGGGGAGCTGGAAGAGGTCATGTCTATGATTCCTTCTAGCTCTAATTCCTGAGATTTCAGCATTTCATTTTAAACCAGGTTGGTGATAATTTAAATTATGAGTTAGGGAAGTTCAGTTTTTCCTAACTCATAATAATTTCTCAGTAATAACTGACTCAACTATATTTCTTCCTAAATTAAGTTATATTTTCTAGAGTCTTGTGGTACCACTAGTTGTTGTCCTTTCTTCTTGAAGAGGACCATGACATCAGGGAGGTGATATCATGACATGCAAGTGAACTGGATTTAAGTGAAGGAGGGCTGTGCAAAGTCACCAATCTCTTTTTCTTCTGAGTCTGAGTCCAGTGACCATATACAGATCAAGACAACTGTAGATGGCCCTGGATTAGGAGAACCCTGGTCTTTTCCAGGGTTCTCCTAGAACAGACCAGATTAATTGTTGAACGGGTGTTGGTACTACTTGCATGAGAATTCAAGTAGGAGTCAGGAAACAGAACTTTGGGTTTGAGTTCTGGATCTGTCTCTGTCCAATGGTTTGACTGTGACTTGTCAGTCATATCCCTTCTCTAGGCTTTTGTCTCCTCTTAAATAAAAAGAGATCCTGTATTATAGGAATGCTAATGTTCTCCTTTCTCTCCCTATATCTAGGAACCTGTTCATTCTTCCTCCAACATACCTTTCTTTTTTTTTTTAATTTTTATTTTATTTATTTATAAATGTTCTACAATCACTTCCTTAAAATTAAGATTTTATACCCCCACACCTTCCCTCCCTACCCCCCTCCCTCCCCATGACAGCATACAATTCTATATAGGTTCGACATATACTTTCCTATTGAGCATATTTTCACTATAGTGATGTTATGTAGTCACACCAACATACCTTTCAAATCCATCCCTATCTCCCCACTCACACTGCCAATACCCTAACATGGGTTCTCATTCCCCCTTGACTAGATTGCCATAACATCCTCCTAATTGGTCTTCCTCCTCCAGCCACTCTCCCTCCAATGGATGCTGGACAAGCTGCTTCAGTTACCTTCAGACAAATAAAGCTCATATGCTTAAACTCACTAAACAAAAAAAAAAAAAAAGACTCTCCATTGCTTTTGGAATGAAGTTTTCAAAGTACAACATGCATTATTTCAGTAGATCTTTCTAGGGGCTTTGTGAGGTAGGTAGGTAAGTAAAATTATTCCCATTTTACAGGTAACAAAGCTATAAAGCTTTATACAGGATTATAGTTACACAGCTATAAAGGGAAATGATCTGCCCAGCATATGGCAAAAGGAGAAGATAGAGTCAAGACCACCTTTGCCAAGTCAGTGTCTAACATTCTTTCCACTACAGTCCCATTTCCTTCCTTAATTGCTAGAGAAGAGTTAGCACCCTGGAGCCATCTCCCCAGCTATGAGACTCATCAGAGTTGAAGGAGAAATCATGCAAAAAAATCACTTATCAATATTTTAAAGATCTGTAATTTCATTGATTTGGGAACTTACTCTGATACCACAATTAACAAGTTGTCTGTGACCTAGAAGAAAGTCTTTAAAAAGTTGCCTATGCTAAAATATTCAAGCTAAGGACAACCTAGTTTCTAGAAAGAGGAAAATCTTTCCAGATTGGTAAGATTAGGCAGGCTATGAGGTCCCCTACCTTAGTCTTTGGAAAGCTAAGATCACCTCCTGTCAAAATTTAGCATCTTTTAACAGGACTTCAAAGAAAGTCAAAGAATAAAAGGATGAGATTTTTGGATGATCTAACTAGTGGAAGTACTCATTCATGTTAATAGAACCAAAGACATAGTCAGTTAGGCAAGTATTAAATGCCAGGCACTTAATTAATATGACACATTAATGTGTCAGGCACTGTGCTAAGCACTGCGGTGAGGGGGGAGGATACAAAGAAAGGCAAAAAGCAGTCCTTGCCCTCAAGGAGCTCAGTTTAATGGGGGAGACAACATACAAATGACTATGTACAAACAAGATATGTTGGATCTGCACAAAGATGTACAAATTGGATATATTAGAGATAATTCAAGAGGGGAGATGCTGACATTCAGGGGGATAAGGAAAGGCTTTTTTGTAGATAGGATTTTAGTTTGTACTTGAAGGAAGCTAGGGAAGCCATGAGGTAGAGATGAGGAAGGAGAGTATTCCAGGCATGAGGGACAACCAGTAAAGAAATAATAACAATAGCAATAACTTGCATTTGTATCGTGCTTTAAAGTTTGCAAAATGCTATATAATTATCTCATTTGATCCTCATAACAACCCTGGGCGGTAGCAGTTATTACCCCAGAGGCATCTGATAAAGGTTGTGACTTGTGTCAGGTGAAAAGGCTGAACATCTCCCTCAAGGAACAAGAAGGGTAGTATTGTAGGCACTGCAGAGTCCTTGGAGTAGGGGCAAGTAAGGTACAAGAAGATTGGAAAGGTAGGAGAGGCCAAGTCAAGAAGCGCTTTCAAAATCAAACAGAAGATTTTATATTTGATGATAGGGAGGTGATAGGGAGCAAATGGAGTTTATTGTATAGGGAGGAGACATGGTTAAATCCACACTTTAGGAAGTTTAACTTGACAGGTTAGTGGAGGATGGTCTAGAGTAGGGAGAGACTGGCAGGGACATAAACTAGCAGGTTAATGCAGTAGTAGTCCAGGTCTGTGGTGATGAGGGCCTGCACCAAGGTAGTGACAGTATTAGGAGAGCAAAAACGTGAGATTTTACAAAGGTAACACCAATAGGACTTGACAACAGATTGAATATTGAGGGGGGAAGGAGATAGTGTAAGTTGAGGATGACATCTAGGCTGAGAGCTAGGTAACTGTGGAAGGATGGTGGTGCTTCAAATGTGGGAGGTTTGGAAGCGGGGAGGATTTGTGGAGAAAGATAATGAGTTCAGTTATGGAAATATTGAGTTTAAGATGTTTATAGGACATCCAGTTTGGGAAAGTCTGAGAGGCATTTGGAGTTGCAGATTTGGAGGTTAATGTTCATCTTTGAAGAGGACTAAAATGATGTCACCATGATAAAGTGAAATTTCAGTGTGTCCACCTGTGATTGATCAGACTAATAAGTGCTTGGAATGCCCTACCACAGGTTGGGTACAGAAAGTCCGTATGAGTATTTGGGGTGGAAATCCCAAATTTGTGCATCCTGTGTATACTTTGTGCTGATTCAATTCTGCTTTGATCATAGAGCACAGCACCTTTTCTGATGTGGGTACATCATGCTGAGCAGTCCTGTGCCAGTGACTCCCATGTTGCACAGTCAAAACCAAAGTTCCTGAGAGAGATCTTGAGAGTATCTTTGTATCGCTTCCTCTGGCCACCATGCGATCACCTGCCCCATGCAAGTTCTCCATAAGATGGTCTTTTTGGCAAGTGTACATTTTGCATTCGAAGGATGCAATGACTCTCTTAAGGAGGTTAACATAGATTACAGCTGAATAAGTGAATTTGAGAATCATCAGTATATAGATGATCACTGAGACCATGGAAGCTGATGAGATCACCAAGAGAAATGGGAAGAGGACAGAACCTGGGAAAACCTAAAAATAATGTCATATTTTTGTAGTACTTTACTGTTTGTAAAGTATTTTTCCCCCAACTACCCTGCAAAGTAATCAGCACAGGGTGTTGTCACTTTATCTTTTTTGTGCCTAGCACGTAGTAGGTGCTTAATAAATGCTTATTAACAACTGGCTGTACGGAGAGCATAGGAGTTAGAATCGGAAGTGTCCTTTGAGATCACCTTGTCCAATCCCCTCATTTCATAGATGAAGAAACTGAGTTAGTTCTACTAAAGGGAACTATCTTGCCCCAACAACAACAATTTAGTGTCAAAAGCAGAATTTGAACCTAGATATTTTTATTCTAATTTCAAGATACTTTTTATCAGACTAATGATTCATAAGAAGCACTATTAGAATGTCAGAACATAAAAGACCTTTTATCTGAAAAAAAAACTTAAAAGAGATCAGCTTGATTATACTTCTCATTTCCTAGATGAGAATACTTATATACAGACAGATTTTGATTTGTCCAAGATCAGCTAGTAGCAGAGACCAGGGTTTGAGAAGCTATGACTCTTGATGTACCATTTGGGGTTCTTTTGAATAAATCAGGTCTCCTTCTTGAAGTGATAATCATATTTCCATTAGCAGTAGCCTTTATGAATGAGTAGAAAGATTATTTATTCCCTTTGGGCTAATTCAGTCTAAATTTAAACACTGTTTGGGAATTGGAAAAACAGAAAAGCATGTATTTTATTTTTCAGTGTCTAGAAAAAGAACTAGAAGAGGAAACATTTGGGAGGAGTTAGCTGAATAACTTTATTTGTCTCATATTAATCTACCTTCATTCAGGGTATTAAAAAAAATTTTTTTTTAAAGATCACATGTCTGGATTTGGAAGGAAACTTAGAGGCCATCCACTCTAACTCACATTCTTCAGATGAAGAAACCAAGGGACTTTAGTGTAAAGTGATTTGCCCAAGATCACAGTTAGGAAACATTAAAGCCTGGCAGAATTTGAAACCAGCCCCTGGACTCTAGAAGGGCAGCTAGGTGGTGAAGTGAATAGAGTGCCAGACCTGGAGTCAGAAAGACCTGAGTTAAATCCTGCCTCAGACATTTGCTAGCTGTGTGACCCTGGGTAAGTCACTTAACTACCTTTGCCTCAGTTTCTTCATCTGTAAAATGAACTGGGGAAGGAAACGGCAAACCACTCCAGATCATTGCCAAGAAAACCCCAAATGGGGTCCTCAAGAATTAGGAACCCATGGGGGTCCACAGAATTAAAAAAAAGGAAGAACTGAACAGCATTAACTCCACTCTAAAGCTAAGACTCTTCCCACTATTCACAGTCATACCATTGACACCTCCAGCTCCAGCTACCTAAGAGATTTCAGCTCAAGCCCTTCAGAAGGCAACTGGCCATTCCCTGGGACCAAACACCTCGGGGCTCCGCACCAGCACCACAGTTTACGCCCTTCCCTTTCAAACCTCTAATAATAACAGCTTATGTGCATATAACAATCAACAGCTATTTATCCCATATGTCAGATATTGTACTAAGCACTAGAATATAAAGAACTATTGAGCCGCTCCGGCTCTGGAGTTAATGTTCAGTTAAGAAGCTCACAGTCTATCTCGATCCTCAGTAATTTACAATGCACTTTTCTAACTACAGGGTGGTGAGCTGAGAGGATTAGTGTTATTTATTCCCAATCTGTAAGTAAACAGGCTCAGGAAGGTGACCCTAAGGTACACGATAAATCAGAACAAGAGCCGAACTCAGGTAGTCTGTGCAGTGCACTTTCCACTCCAACGTTTCCGTAACTACGGAACAAATCCACTTTGCCCCACCTGACCCTCCAGCACCTTGGGTAAGCCTGGGGCAGGTACAACCCAGAACAGGGGAGGGTTAGAGTAGAGAAAAGGAGGGGAACGGAAGCGGGAAGGGAGGGGGAAGGAGGGAAAGAGGGAAATAGGGAGGAGTAGCAGGATGTGAGGGGAATAGGGGAGTAGGGAGGGAATGGGCCAGAGGGTCAAGTGTAGGGTTTGTGGAGAAAAGAGGGAAGGGGAAAAAAGGAATATGGGGGAAAGGGAGGAGTGTGCAGAAGTGTGGGGAACTAGGAAACAGTGGGGCTTTGGTGTAAAAGAGAGGGCACAGTCGGGAAGCGTTGAGACAAGAGAAGGGCTGGGGAGTAGGAAGTGGCCAGGGACGCCTTGGAATTGGACCAGATCCCGCTGAAAGGGTAAGGGCATAAGGACCACTGAAGGGTTTTGAGGTTCAGGGACGCTAAGAGGGTGCCGGCTCAGAGGCGTAGAGAAGGTGCCTTGAACTTCCGACGCACTCTTCAGTACCCCTCAGGGGGCAGGGAGGAGTGAGGGTGTCCAGTGTCTCCACTCCCTTGGCTATGACTCCTGCCCCTAGTATCCCCAGTCTCCCCGACGCAGCCCTTTCTCTCAGAGTCCCTAGGGCCACGAGACAAGTGCAAGCTCTCCCCTACCCCAAACACCACCCCTTCTCTTTCCCTCTCATCCCTCGTAGTCGTACTCACCTCTGTTCTGCTCCATAGGAACAGCGCACTGAGCCCAGGCTCGGGGCACAGAGTTAAATCGCTTAAACTGCAGTCCCAGTTTCGGGACGCTAGGCAAGGGGGCTGCTGCTTTCCAACCTCCTCAGCTGAGACTGGGACAGTCCCAGCAGGTCTGCAAGTGGCAGCCTTCAGCCCCTGCAGCCTCAGATATCCCCACCCCCAGACAGGATGCACCGCCCAAGCCCCCTGCTCCCGCCCATCTTACCCCAGGCTCAGAGCCTTGAAGCTCACTCCTCCCCTGCACTCTGCTGTCCAGGGCGGGACCAGCCTCCCTATCTGGATTCTTCCCACTGAGCCTGGAGTGAGGGTAAGAGCTTTACAAGGCAATAGGATAGACCAATTGGGTTCGAGT
>CM053769.1:362512839-362546434 GCA_028658325.1 Potorous gilbertii | reverse complement strand
AAAATGAATTGAAAAGAGAAACCTGAGGCAGGAAGACCAATTAGGTGGCTCTTGCAGTAGTCCAAATGAGAACTGATGAAAACCTGGTGGCTTTGTGAGTGCAAAGGAAGGAGTGGATGAGAAAGCTGCTGAGGAGTTTGAATTGACAACACCTTGCAATTGACTGAAGTGTGGGATGAGAGAGTGAAGAATCCAAGATGAGACTGAGATAGGGAGCTTGTCTGGAAGGATGGTGATATGCTAGATAGTAAATAGGGAAGCTGGTTTGCCCTGAGGAATGCTTCTCCCTTCTACAACCTTCAGGGGTTCTTCATTGCCTGCAAGGTAAAATACAAACTTCTTAATCTGGCATTCAAGGCCCTACATAATAGCTCACACTACTGTGTGTGTCAAGTGTACAGGAAATTATTAAGCAATTATATGTGCCAAGCACTGTGCTAATGCTGAGTCCTGGGGATATAAAGAAAGGCAAAACATGGAGACATACAAACAGTCCTTGCCTTTAAGACTTAACAGTTGAATGTAGGAGATAACAAGCTAACAACTAAGTTCAAGTAAGATAGAATCAGGATAAATTGGAGATAAACAACAAAGGGAAGATATTTACATTAAAGAGGATTGGGAAAGACTTGATTCAGAAGGTAAGATTTCAGTTGAAACTTAAAGGAAGGAGACCTAGAAAGCTGAGAGAGCAGTGAGAAGAGATGGAATCTCAGATATGGGGAATAGACAGAAAAAAAGGCATACAACTGGAAGGAGGACTGTCATATTTGAGAAACAGTTAGAAGGTTGATATCATTGGATGGGAGTATTTGGAGGGAAAAGGATAAGAATATTGGAAAAGTTGGAAGAGATCTCACATTTATATAGCACTTTCCTTTAATAAAGTTCTTGTCTGATGCTCTATTGTGGCAGGGAGCTGGGTTCTCATTAAGCCTGAAGAGCACAAGATCTGGCAAGTGCTACTGAGCTGGGCAGGCTTCCAGTACAGACTGGTAATGGCCTTTCTATCTTTTGGCAAAAGAATAGTTAGGATTGGAGAGCTATCACCAGGCCTGGCCACGGAGGAAGGATGACTTTTTCATCTAGAACAATCCCCAATGGCTAAGTTACAAAGTTGTGACCTGTGCCAGCAAAGCTGAAGTGATAAATCTTTGAGATACTGGAGAATATAGCAGAGGGTCTGGAAGGTCTCCTACATCAGCCTGTGAGGGAGTTAGTGAAAGTTTTACTATCTTCTTTTTACAGATGGGGAAGTGAGAACTCAGAGAATCTGTGACTTACCTGGGGTCACAGAATTAGGACACACTCAGGACTTGAACCCAAATAAATCTACCACCTCCAGGATCAAATGTGGACTTGCCTCTGTACTATTAGTGACATCACAAGCTTCAGTTTGCTAATAGATTAGAACAATGACAATGATGACAATGCTGCTACTGATGATGATGAGGAGGAGGAGGAGCTTCCAAAAAAGCAGCTGATAGCAATTTTAGGTGGATACTCTTGAGAAGATTTACTGAAGCACCTGAACAAGAACTGAACATGATGAAAGGTAGAATAAACATCTTTGTTTTGCTGTTGTTCGGTCATTTTCAATCCGTCTTTGTGACCCTATTTTAGATTTTCTCGGCAAAGGTTAATAGAGTAGTTTACCATTTCCTCGTCTATCTCATTTTACAGATGAGAAAACTGAGGCAAACAGAATTAAGTGACTTGTCCAGGATGACACAACTAGTAAGTGTCTGAGGCCAGATTTAAATTTGGGAAATTGGAGTCTTCTTGGTTTCAAGCCCAGTGTGCTCTCTACTGTGCCTTCTAGATGCCCTAGAGGAAAGACCTATATTAATGCAATCATATCAATCTAAGTATTCAAGAATCCATTAACTTTAATAGAGGGTTTTCGGGTTTACCAAAAAAAAAAAAAACCCTTACAACAACTCTGTGAAAGAGGGAGTATAAGTTTCATTATTCACAGTTTACAATGGAGAAAACTTAGATCTAGAGAGGAAGAATAACTTGCCCAGGGTCACACAGCTGGTAAATGTCTCAAATAGGACTCTACTCCTTTCAAATGGTGCTTTTAGAATGGTCTCTTAGTTGAATGAATGAGAATGACTATCATGCCCATGCTTAAAAACCTGTGAGGGCTCCCCATTGTCTACAGATACACAAACATCTTAGTTTGACACTTAAAGCCCTCCCTCCATAATCCAACTATATCCTACTTTTCTAGATTTATCTGTCACTGCTTCTTTTCATGTATTCCATGTTCATCAAATTGGCCTACAATCAATGACTGTGTTGGAACCAAGTTGTATAGGCTCAGGAGAGCAGATCATTAAATTTTTATCGTGAACATTTATATCAGCAAATGCTGCAAATGAGCAGCATTTATTACTTTGATTATTGCTTTCTTGATTGTTTAGACTTAATAAAGTAATGTAAAAAATGTTAATCCAGATCAAACTTAAAAGTATGTTATGCCCATATTTTCTGCCTACCCCCATCTGGTTATTAAGCATTTATTAGCACACTTACCTACAACCTCAATCTCATGCCCTATTGCAGCTCCAAATAGTTGTGTAAGTCAACCCCCATGCCTAGAATGCATTCCTGACATATTTCTATCTTGAAACTTTTCCCCTCCTTAACAGCTTAATGCCATCTCCTTCAGAACGTCTTCCTTGATCCTCCTCAGATTGTTTCAGAGCATTTTTTTAATGTATTGCTTTTGCTCTAGGCACATTCTGCCTTGTATCTCATTCACTTGTACATGTCTTATCTCTCTATTAGATCTCCTTAAAATCAGGGTTTCAGGTTGGTTGGTTGTTGTCCTTGGTTTTCAGAGGACCAATATGACATCACCATGATAAAGTGAAGTTTCAGTGTGTCCAACTGTGGCTGATCAGACCAATAAGTGCTTGGAATGCTCTACTACAGGTTTGGCACAGATAGTCCATGTGAATATTTGGGGTGGATATTCCAAATTTGCGTATCCTATGTTTACTTTGTGCTGCCTCAATTCTGCTTTGCTCATAGAGTACAGCTCCCTTTCTGATGTGAGCACACCATGCTGAGTGGTCCTGTGCCAGTGTCTTCCAGGTTGCACAGTCAAATCCAAAGGTCTTGTGAGAGACTTTGAGAGTGTCCTTGTATCGCTTTCTTCTGACCGCCATGTGATTGCCTGCTCTATGTGAGTTCTCCATAAAATAGTCTTTTTGGCAAGCATATATTTTGCATTCCAACAATGTGGCCAGCCCATCAGAGTTGCACTCTCTGAAGCATAATTTGGCAATTCACCTCGAGCAAGGCTTCAGCGTCTGGTACCTTATCCTGCCAGGTGATCCTCAGAATCACCTGGCAGAAGGGTTTCAGGTAACTAGGTGGTGAAGTGGTTAGAGCTCCAAGTTCTTCATCTTCCTGAGAGCAGTCTCAGAACTTACTACCTATGTGACCCTGGTCAAGTCACTTAACCTTATTTGCCCCATTTTCCTCATCTGTAAAATGACCTGGAGAAAGAAATGGCAAACTACACCAGTATCTTTGCCAAGAAAAGTGCAAATGGGGTCAAGAAAAGTTGGGCAACATCAACAAAGATCAGAATTATGCTGTTCTTCATCTTTATATGTTTCTTCAGCCTAAGTTATTGTTGTTGTTTGTCCTTTGTTCTCCAAGAGGACCATGACATCAGGGAGGTGATGCCATGACATTCAAGTGAATTGGATTTAAGTGAGGGAGGGCTGTGCAAAGTCACCAGCCTCACTTTCTCCTCCAAAATCATCTGGGTCCAGTGGTGACATATAGATCAGGATGACTGGAGATGGCCCTAGATGCAGTGGAAGACTGACCTCTTTAAGATAAGGTCCTTAACAAGTCTCATTTTGACTGAGGGAATGCCCATTCTGTGATTAAGGCCAGGTAAGAAATGAGACAGGTAACGGCCTCTTTACCTAGTCTAAAACAAAACAAAAAAACCACAACAACAGTCTGGAAGTGGAAGACCCTGAGGGTTTCTGGCCAAAACCAAAACAATTGCTACTCACCTTGCCTCAGAGTCAATTAGTCAACAACAATGATTGTTGGCCAATCAATGAGAGCCAGAGTGACTTGGGTTTAAGGCATACTCCTTAAGAAAAGAGGTTTGACATCAAAATTTACATTCTTTTGGGCAGAGCAACCACAGGTAAAAGTATGCCCTGTGTGAAGAGAGGGAATGGAAAGTAATAAAGAGAGAGAGAGGGAGAGAGAGAGAGAGAGCGCTGTGCTGTTTAACTGGTTAGTTTCACTTAAGTTCCTTCAACACAATAAGTGTTTAATAAATATTTGTTGAATTGATTATACTTGATTTATAAACACATTCTCTCATCTCTCAGTCCTAAAATCATTACAGCTAGAATTAAACCAGAGGTTGTCTATGGCAATATGGCAAACAGGAATCCCTTCTGACACATTGCCTTCAGGCTGTCACTCAGCTTTCATCTGACGACTTTGGATAATGGAGAACTCACTACCTCTCAAGGAAACTGATTCTACTTCCAGATAGCCTCACATCACAATGAAGAATCTCTTCATAGCAAGTCATAGGTAGATAGTTTGTACACTGAGTAGTAGAGCGCTGGACTTGGAGTCAAGAAAACCTAAATTCAAATTCTACCTCAGACACATAATACTTTTGTGATCCTGGGAAAGTTACTCAAGTGCCCTGTGCCTCAATTTCCCCATCTGAAAATTCTGCCCAATGCCATATGCCTGCAATTCCCACAGCAAATAAAATGATGCATATAAGGTACTTTGTAAACCTTAAAGTGTACATGTTAGCTTCCATTACTGCTGTTGTTGTCAATGTTATTTCATACAATGTTTCTCTACTTGCTTTGTTATAGAATTCCAGAATCTCAGACCTGGAAGGGAACCTCAGAGTCTATTTAGACCAATGTATACAACAGAAAAAATCCCTTCTGCATCATCCAGATAATATCAAACATCTCTAATGTTTGGGTCTCTAGTCCAGCACCTAACACGGGGCCCAGCACTTAGGACTTACAGGTTGATTGCATGATTGGCTGACCTGTTGAATAACTGGGAGTTTGGAGGTAGCCTGTGTTACTGTTTGAGCAGCTTGCATTTTTTCATCTGCCTTTCCTTTTCCAGGCTAAGTATTCCCAGTTATTTTCATGATGTAGTTTCTCACCTTGGGATAGTAAAGTTGCTTGCCAACAGATGAAACCTTGTTCTATCTTTTGTGTACACAGCCAGAGTTCCCATTTCCTACTGGTGATATTCATTTGGTTTGGCTCTCATTGTACCTCTCTGCTCTTGTCTGGAGTGACTTTTAAGATGTTTCATTTTACCTCTTTCCAACTGGTAAAGGTTAGTTTATATTAAAATTCAATTAACTTCAAAGTTAAAGTGGTTGTGTTCTCCCAAGTTCATTATTTGGAACTTTAAATAGCATTTTTCCATAAAAGCTGTGATACATGTATAGTGAAGGTGCTAGTATAATCCCCCTGGTAGAAAAGGGTAGGGAACCTGCTTCCAGAAAAGCATGAGGGCATGTGATGAAAGGACCATGGGGTGAGAGGGTCCAAAGCCTCTCCGCAGTCCAGGAAACAGAAACAGTTAGTCTTCCCTCTCCTGTACCAGTAAATCCGAAAAGGGCTCAGGCTGAGTGAATTGGCTCTGACTGATTACTTCCTTTTTGAATGCATTCTAATTTTGGCTCCATAGTTAGGGTCAGAGGCTCCTCTTCACCATGAGGTTAGTAGACCAGAACCAGTCACACAAGGTCTTCACAGGTTTCATTATATATTGTCAGGCCTTTCTAGAAGCAAGTTCCCCAGCTTCTTCCACATGGAGGACTACATCAGTGCCTCCATTCCATAAGGTAGGCAAGTTCCTTTACTAAACCTCAGAACCCCCTACAATTATTTCCCAGCTATAGCATGGACTATAGATCATGTTAAAAGAAGTCTAGAGACCTTAGTGGACCACAGACTCAGAGGGGGTCAATTGTACAATATTAACTGCCCCCCAAAATTCTAGGCACAGCATTTTAGGAGGAATATTAACAAGCAGGAGCACTAAAGGTGACTAAAATAGTGAGAGGACTGGGGACAATGTGGCAGTTCCAAAATATTTCTGGTTTTTCAGGCCTATTTTTCTTTAAGTATTTATTTGTTCTTGTAAGTATTTTTAACCTATCCTTTCCATCACCCTCCCACTAAATTGTTCAGTAATTAAAAAAAAAACATCAAAAACATTCATAGTCCAGCAAAAACAAATCCCCACATTGACCACACCAAAACATGTGTCTTCATATGTTATGTTCCTCACCTTTCTAGCTGGAAGTGAACAAAGTGTTTCATCTTCATTCTTTTGGACTTAGGGTTTATCTTTGCAGTGATCAGCATTCTTGAGACTTTCACAGTTGTTTTTTTCGACTGTGTTGTCACTATGTAGATTGCTCTTCTTTTTCTGCTCATTTCTTTCTGCATCAAGTCATTGAGATCTTTCCAATTTCCTTTGAAAGTTCCCATTTCATCATTTCTCATGGCAAAGTAATATTCCATTATATTCATATACCATAATTTGTTTAGCCATTCCTCAATGAAAATATGACCCCTTAATTTTCCATTTTTGTCTACTACAAAAAGAACTACAATAAATATTTTTGTATGTATGGGTCTTTTTCTACTTTCTTTGGTTGGGGGAGTGGGGACAGTAAATTGACCTAGTAGTGTTATAGCTGGGTCAAAGGGCATGCAAAATTTAGTAAATTTTTGAGCACAATTCCAATTTTGGAAATTGCTTTCCAAAATAGCTGGACTAATACACAGTTCTGCCAACAGCTCACTTATGTGTCTATTTTCCGATAGTCCCTCCAATATTTATCATTTTCCTCTTTTCTCAGGCCCACATTTTCTTGAGATAGGCTGTTTCTACTCTAGACACTCCATCTTCTCCTCCTTAGAACCACCTCCCTTTTCTGACTTTGACTGGGAACCTTCCTTGCTACAATCTTATATCTCTTGGGCAACTTTGTGACATTAGTGTATTTCTATCAATGATATATATCCAAATGAACCTGAATAAAGTCCCAGACTTTCACATAAATCTCTGTCTTCTGTGGTTTGGAAATGAGCTGCTCAAGGCTGCCCTAATATGTAGACTATAGTTGTACCGGCAATAGCACTGATATAGCAAAGTCAGTGTGCTTCTCTAGTAGAGGAGATTAAACCTCAGCTTTCACCCTCAGTGTTTTGGAGGAGTGAATGGTGAACTGAATCTAGGAGCACAAAGACTCAGAAACAATCTGTTTTGGACCATTGATAAACTCTCTTCTGTCTCAGGCCATACTGAAATTCTAGATCTTTCTGTGTGATCTGGCCTCTTCTAGATTTGAACTGAATCTCTTCTTCCACTTCCTCATGCTCTTTGCTGTCTACGGTTTACTCCTCCCTTCTAAGTTAAATCTTGTTGAACAAAGAACCTCTTGTCTTGCAGTCCTGCCCCATAAATTTCTTCTTCTTCACCTAAAATGTAAGCCTGGAATTAGACACATTTATCCCTATGGGGCCTTTCCTTAGTGTGGGTACTGATTCAGATTGTAACCCCTTAGTGGGCTTCACTAGGGATCTTTGGATAGATTTTAGGGGAAACGTGAACTAACTTTTTTTAAAGTATTTCAAAGTCATATTTCAATATAATTGTTTTATGCTATAATACTATATATTTTGTGCACTTAAAAACATTATCCTATCCTGAGAAGGGATCCATAGGCTTCATCAGACTACCCAAGGGGCCCATGAGATAACAAAAAATTTTAAGAACCCCTACAATAGATGATCTTCAAGAGTTTCTTGTAGATTAAAAGCCAAACATTTCATTTCCCTGTGAACAACCAAATGATGATTCTCCTCAAAATTAGCTAGGTTCTGGATTTATATGCGTGGCCCATCTTGAGAGAACCTGGGAGAAATGGTGTCTATCTGGCTTTGTAATCGACAGATCAGAGTCAACACCAGGTCATGAGGAGACATCAGAAAAGAAATTCAGTGGTGATGCTTTTATAATTGCAACCTGAGATCTCTAAGGTCACTTTCTTCAGAGTCCCTTCATTTCCAGCTACCTCCTCTTTCTTGATTAAAATGTGGTCTGTAATAATACCTCCTTGCTTCCTTTTCGACATCTTACATGGGTTTCTGAGGGGGAAGGAGATGCATGTTTTCAAAAGGTGGGACGAGATGATCAGAAGTCAGTCTGTTTCTCCTTCTGTTTTAATTGTTCATCCTGTTTTTTCATTAATGAAGTCATTTTCCTTTGAATGTCCGTAGCATTTTGTAAAAAACCTCTTATGGAGTTATTTCATATTACAGCATGTCAGTCAATTAATGATGAGCAAACATTTATTAAGTCCTTACCATGTGCAGAGTGTTGGGGGACATACAAAGTATAGAAAATAGAGGGTCCTTACCCTCAAGGAATTCACTAGCAAGTACAAGGACAAAACACATACAGAAATAATTTTAGTATACAATATTATGTGATAGGTATATTAGAAAGTTATAAAACAAAGTGCTATGTGACATTGGGGTGTCAGGAAGGGTTTCCTGGAGGGATTATTGATGTTTATATCTTATCCTTTCCCATTAAATTAAGAACTCAAAAATGTCCGGTATATATTTTTTGAATGAATGAATAAATGATACCCAGTGAGACTGATCCACTAGGTTGGCTCAAATGGACAATATAGATCTCTAATAAAAACCTATCCCAACATCTTTGATCACTCCAAAAAAAACCCCCTCATCTTTGAGAACAGACAAAGGAGATTTATGTTAAATGTTAGTAAATATCAGTGCTACAATAATGGCCAGGGCAGGGATTACAATGCCTAAATTTTATAGCTGGGAACCCTGAGGTCAGAAAGAAATTACTTTACTAAGGTAATACAGCTGGAAATATTGGCAGAGTTGGGGTTAAAGAAAGACTTATAAACCATAAGATCTCAGCATTAAAAGGCAAATTAGAGGTTACCTGGTACAACTGTCACCCCACTGTGAATTATCAACTTCTGAAAGGCAGTCTTCCTTCCTTCCTTCCCTCCTTCCTTCCTTCCTTTCTCATATATCCTGTGCTTAGAACAGTGTTTTGCACTTTGTAATGACAATAACAGCTAATTTTTTATAGTGTTTACTATGTGCCCAAGCACTGTTCTAGGCACATTGTAACTATCTCAACTGATTCTCACAACAACCCTAGGAAGTAGGTTCTGTTATCTTCATTTTACAGAGGTTAAGTGACTTGCTCAGGGTAACATAGCTAGTAAGTGTCTGAGGCCTGATTTGAATTTATGTCTTCCTTCCTTCAGGCCCAGAACTCAATCCATTGCCCCACTTGTCTGAAGTAGTAAGAGCTTAACTAGTATTTCTTCTTTGAATCAAACCCATACTTGAGCCTGAATCACCTCTACAAGTCTGACAAGATGGGGACAAGAACAAGGTTTTGCCACCTCCAAGGCTGTCTTTTTGAGTTCAGAAGAGCCTGAAGGTCATGAGAAAGGTCATATGAGAGTGTCCTATCCTTTTGGTATGATAGTGAAGGTGGAAGAAACAATCTGGCCTATCAACCAGAAAATTTGAGTTCTAAGCAAGTTAACTCCCTTCTCTGAACCCTGGTTTTCTTCTCTATAAAAAGAATAGGTTGTGAAGACGTGATCTCCAAGGATCCTTGCTTTTCAACATTTCTTGAGATTGATTTCTGCTTAACATGAGCTAAAAACCTCCTACAATTCAGAGCTGCCCAAAAGCAGAAAGGGCTGCCTTTCTCATACAGTCTGGGTGATCCTTGATTGGACATGATGTGGTGAAGATTCCAGTTCAGAAAAGCATTGGCCTAGATGTCTTCTGGAGGTCTTAACCAGTTTCAAAATTCTGAGAGTCTACAACTTAATAACTAGTCCCAACCCCCATTCATCAGCTATGGGTCCTTTGGGGGTAAAATTCACTTCTCTGACCTCAGTTGCCCTATCTGTAAAATGTGAATAATGACCTTGTTCTGGCTCACTTTACATTTATTATATGGAACAAATGAGGTAAAAGATATACCTGATAAAGTGCACAAATAAAGAATGGTGAGGGTGATGGTGATAACTTCCATTTCTTTGGGGCTTTTAAAGTTAACAAAGTGATTTCCTGTATGACCCAGAGATTCCAATATCCCAAGGAGGGCTTTGGTAAAAAAAAAAAATCCCCATATACACCAAAATATTTACAGCAGCACTTTTTGAGACAGCAAAGAACTGGAAACAAAGCAGATGCTTATCAGTTGGGGAATGGCTAAACAAAATGTGGTTCACTACATGAATTTAATGGATTATATCTGTGCTAGAAAAAATGATGAATGCAATTAATACAGAGAAGCTTGGAAGGATCTGTATGAACTGATGCAAAGTGAAGTAAGCAGAATTAAGAAAAGCAATATACATAAAGACCACAACAATGTAAATGGGAAGAATAACTGCCAAAATATTAAAATTGAATGTTGCAAAATAATAAGAAAATAAGCATGACTAGAAATAAAAGATGAGGATACTCTCATCCTATCCCTTTACAGAGACTGGAAGTTCACAAATGTTCCACATTGCATATATTTTCAGACTTTTTCTATGTATTGATCATTTATACTATTCTGTCCTTTTCTTTTTCTTCCTCTTTCTTTTTTTCCTTAAAAATATTTATGTGGGATGACTTTCAGTGGTGGCAGTTCTGGGGGAAACTGGTGATGTAAATATAACAAATTAGAAACTTATTTTAAAAAAACAACAACAAAGTGCTTCCTTCAAAATCCTGGGAGTTGTGTAGCATAAGGCATATTGTCCCCACTTCATGCATGAGAAAACTGTGTATCATGAAGAAGAAAGGACTTTCTCAAGGTCCTTCAGCTAATAAAGCGTCTGAATTTCCTCTGGGCCCTTGCTGATGCTCAGCAATCCTATATCCTGCTCTCCGTAGTGGTTCTTCCAAATCTTTTCATCCAAACCTTTCCAAACCTCCTCAAACCTTTCATGACTACCCTTCCCACTCAGCTGAGACCCTTATCTAATATTTTACAGAAAATATTGAGGTCATTCTCTGTGGGCTCCCATATTCTTTATCTTATATCACTCAGAAGCCTTCTGCCACTAATTTCATCATCACCACTGTATCCCCTGCCCCCTCCTATTTCATACAATGAAGTGACTTTATTCCTTACCAAGGCTAATCCCTCTATCTGCTCAATTGATCTCATCCCTTCTCATCTGCTCCACCGATTGTCCCCTCTGTTATCCTCACGTTATCACTTATTTTCAATCTCTCCTTGTCTATTAGATTATTCCCTATTACCTACAAACACGTCCATGTCGCCCCCATTCTTAAAAAAATAACCCTCATGTGATCTTTCCATCCCTGCTAACTATATTTTTTATTTCATCTGCTTTTTGTGACTAAACTCCTCAAAATGATCATCTACTATTGGAAGCCTCCACTTTCCTCTCATTGTCTTCTTAACCCTTACAATCTGGTTTCTGGCTTCATCAGTCCATTAAAATTGCTTTCTCCAAAGTTATCAGTGATCTCTTAGTTGCCTAATCCAATGAATTTTTTTCTCAGTCCTCATTCTCCTTGATCTCTGCAGCATTTGACACGGCTGATAACTCTTTCCTCCTTGATACACTCTTTTTTCTAGTTTTTCAGGACATCACTCTCTCTTGGTTTTCCTTCTACCTATCTGACCAATCCTTCTCTGTCTCCTTTGCTGGATCTTCATTCAGATCACCACAGATGTCCCACAGGGTTCTGTCCTGGGATGTCTTCTTTTCTCTTTCTGTACCACTTCACTTGGTGATCTCTTTGGTTCTCAAGGACTTAATTACCATTTCTATTCTGATGGTTCTCAAACCTACCCCCTCTGCCCCAACTTCTTTGCTGATTTCCAAGCTCACATCTCCATCTGCTTTCCCTCCCAAACAGGACTTCCAGTAGCTATCTTAAATTCAACACGCCCAAAATGGAAATCGTTATTTTCCCCCTAAGACTTTCCCCACCTACCTTCCCTAATATTGTAGAGGGCAAGGTCATCCTTCCAGTCCCTCAACCATCCTCAACTCACTCATATCTAGCCCACTGTCAAAGCCTGCCAATGATATTCCCCCTTCTCCCTTCTGACACTGCTACCACTTTAGTGAAGCAGCAGTGAATAGAGCACCAGTGCAGGAATCAGGAGGATCTCACCTCAGACACTTGGCACTCAGTAGCTGTGTGACCTTGGGCAAGTCACTTAACCTCAATTGCCTCATCCTGGGTCATTTCCAGTCATCCTGATGAGTATCTGGTCGCTGGATTCAGATGGCTCTGGAGGAGAAGTGAGGCTGGTAACCTACTCAGCCCTCCCTCACTCAAAACAAAGTCAAGTGCAAGTCATGTCATTATTTCACTGATGGCATGGTATGAAACACACACATACACACACACACACACACACACACACACAAACACACACACAGCACTTTAGTACAGACCCTCAAAGTCTGTTGGCTGCGTTTGTCTGCCTGAAGGCTCCCTACTCCAGTTCATCCTTCATTAGGTACTGAAGTGATTTTCCTAAAGCACATCCATGTCACCTACCCCCCTCCCCTCAACATACAATAAATTCCAGTGGCTCCAGTGATTCCTCCAGAATCAAATATAAAATTCCCTTTCCTGGTGCTCATAGTCTTTCTACTGTTCCAGTCTTCTTACACCTTACTCTCTTATTATATACTCTTTGATCCAGTCACACCAAGCTCCTTACTGTTCTATAAACAAGACATTCCATCTTTCAACTTGAGGTATTTTGTCGGACTGTCCTCCATACCTAGAATGCTCTCCCTACCTATTGCCTTCCCTGGCTTCCTTTAAGTCCCACCTAAAATCCCATGTTTTATAGGAAGCCTTTCTCAACTCCTCTTAATTCTAGTGCTTTCTCTCTGTTCATTATTTCCTATTCATCTTGTATATAGCTTGCTTTGTATATATCTGTTTGCATGTTTCCCCCCATTACATTGTAAGGTCCTTGAGGGTAGGGACTGTCTTTTGTGTTTTTTTTGTATCCTCAGTGGTAAGCCTCAGTGCCTAGAACATAGTAAGCACTTAAGAAATGTTTATTGATTAATTGATCTGGGATTGAACCCAAGGTTTAACTCTGAATTTAGAACTCTTTGCACTCCTTTCTCCTAAACAAGGGAAACTAGCTTGAGAAGATTAGCTAAAGAACCCTCTAAACTTCTCAACCTCACTTCCAACCTACACTTTACTCTGGGGCTGGGGTCTGCCCAGTAGGGTGCTCTCCATTAGCCAGTGGCCCTGCCTCCTGTATTCCTCTCACAGCTCATGCCCCCAAGTATCTTGCCACTGTGCCAGCCTGATGTTGGTGACTGGATGAAAGCCTCCCTTGTTTTGTTCAGCACAATGTGGCTTCTGTCCCTGCTCTCTAGGGAAGTGAGACACACACACTCACTTTGCTTGACTGAGGCCACAGAAAGCAGATCTCAGAGGGGCATCTACTAGGACTGAAGAAGAGGGGAAAGCTTCCCACTGTCTTCCTTTAGAAGTCTGCTCTGGATTCAAAATGGTTGACAGCTCCTCCTCAATCAGAGCTCAGTCTCAGTGTGTACCAACCCATTTGACACATCTGAAGGAAGAGGACTTTTTATGTTCTGATCTCAGGGCTACTGAACTCCCCATCCCTTCAACTTGTTTTTTCTTTCCACATTTCTGATTGGTGGCAGTTTTTGGTCAGAAAAACTTCTGGTTTCTCTATTCAGCTGTCTTCTCTATATTTTCTCTATCCATCTATGCCCTACCCACACCATCTTCTCCTGTCTGGTACTACATCTCCCCTAATTCCATTCCTTTTCTAGAACTCTCTATCTGGTATCATCTCTGCTTGAAGCCTTCCAAACTAGAAATGTTCAATTGTTTAGGTGATTTTAGCACCTCCCTGCCTGGGATCTCAGGCAAATCTGACTCACTTGAGTAGAATCCCTCTCTTCCTTATAAAACATCTGAGTTACCCTAAAGCATGATGAGAAAATGGGCCAAGGTTCCTCAAAGAAAGCTTACGGTCATCTTCCCTTGGGACTTCATAACTGATTCCTCTTGCCATGGCTTGAAGACCATTGTGCTCTGTGGTGATATCCCTGGTTTTATCCCTTCCCAGTTTCACTTTAGATGTGTTGGTCTTTGCCCTAATGTTTCAGTTGCCACCCGATTTGGGGGATTGGTGCTGCCTTGGTGCCCTCTTTTGTATTTGAAGTCAACTACATAGCCATCTCTAGGCAATGACAAGTAAAAAGACCTATGCTTCCAACACTGCCTAACTCCTCCAATTTTTCTATGAAATCCCTTTAGCATTGGCAATGGACCCAATAAATGACCCCTTAGCAGTCTTTCCTACAAAGCCCTGCTTGGGTTAAAGGTGCGAAGGAAGCTAATGCCACATTAATAATAACAATAGCTAACATTTATATTGTGCTTACTATGTATGTACCAGGTACTGTGCTAAACATTTTACAATTATTTTCTCATGTAATCCTCACAACAACCCTGGAACAACCTGTTCTTATCACCACTTTACAGATGAGGGTACTGAGGCAGAGACTAAGTGACTTGGCCAGGGTCACACAACTGGTAAGTATCTGAAACTGAATTTGAACTCAGGTCTTCCTGACTCCAGGTTCAATGCTCTCTCCATTGTGCTACCTAGCTGCTCCATTAGGCTGCATTAACAGAAGCACAATGTCGCAGGGAGGTGATGGTTTTGTTGTTGTCACTGTTCAGTCATTTCAGTCGTGTCTAATTTTCATTGACCCCATTTGAGGTTTTCTTGGCAAAGATAATGGAGTGGTTTGCCATTTCCTTCTCCAGCTCATTTTACAGATGAGGAAACTGAGGTAAACAGGATGAAGAGACTTGCCCAGGGTTACACAATTAGTAAGTATCTGAGGTTGGCTTTGAACTCAGGTCTTCTTGACTCCAGATCTGGTACTCTCTCCACTGCATCTTTTACTCATCATAGGATCATGAAATCTAGAGTTGAGGAGATATGAATACTATCTTCAGATATTCTATGGAAGAAGAGGAAAGGATTCAAGGATCCTCTTCCCTTGAATCCTTTGCAGCTCAGACTTTGACAAATGGAAACCCTGGGTGATGTCCACCATCTGCCTTCACTGTTTCTACTTGAATGCTGCTGGGGGAGGAAGCTGTACAACCAAGCTGACTGAGTCTACTACAAATTTGCTTTGGCTCCAAGCCTTCTCCCCCTCCTCAAGAGTTTACCCCACAGCAGACTCTTACCTCATACCTAACAGGGAAATAAATACCTCAATTCATACCTCAAATGACTCCCTACTCTTTCTCTCTCTTTTTGTTCTAGTTTGAGGAAAAAGTAGCCCATCTTGATAAGGCCCACTCTTCTACTTGTATCCTTAATCATATCCCCTCCAGCCTCTTACTAGAGTTTGCCCCTTTGATCACTTGCTTGACCCCTTTCCCATCACATTTAAGCTTAGATCTTTCTCTATTCATTACCTCCTACCAATATGCCCAGGTGGTCCCCATCCTTAAAATACCTTCACTTGACCCTGCTAACCCCTCAAGCTATTTACCTGATAGCTTTGCCCCTTTTCACAACCACACTTCTAGAAAGTCATCTACACTCATGGCCTCCACTTCCTTACCTCCCACTTGTTCTGAGTCTCTTACAATTTGACTTTCTGCTCCCCCATCAACTGAAATATTTTCTTTCAAGGTTAACAATGATCTCTTAGTAGCTAAATTCAAGTCTTAGACCTCATCCTAAACTAAACTCAGCTATTAATGCTGGTATTAAACCTTCTTATTAAATACTACTATTATTATATTATTTATCCTAAAAATTAAATTTAAATGAAGCCTTCTTATTAAAATTCTTATTAAACCTTCTTCTCCAAGATATTCTCCTCATCCCTCTTTGGGCTTTTGTGATGCTGTTGTCTCCTGGTTCCTCTCCCACTTGTCCCACTACTTCCAGTCTCCTTTGGAGAGTCATCATCTATGTTCCATCTCCCAAGCATGGGTTTTTCTCAGGGTTCTCTCCTGGGTCTTTCTTTCTTTTCTCTCTGTATGTTTTTCTGGTAATCACATCAGCTCATCAGATCCCATGGGTTTAATTATCAGCTCTATGCAGATAGCTTCCAGATCTACATAAATAGCCTCCATCTCTCTCACCTGAATTCCAGTGTTGCATCACCAACTGTCTGCTGGAATCTCTACCTTGATGTCCTCTTAAGTTTAACGTGTCTCAAATGAAGTTTATCATCTTCTCTCCCCTGACTCCCAAACCTCCCTATTTTTTATAATGCTTTGATTTCTGATAATCATCTTTCCAGTTACCCAGGTTTTCCATAAGGATTTTTCTGATACCTTCCTCCAACCAAAATTACACACACACACACACACACAAACACACGTGACATGCAATACATATATATGTGTATATGTGTGTGTGTGTGTGTATATATAAACTTTACTTTTGAAGGTAAACTAAGGAGAGACTGAGCACCAGTGCTTGACACATAGTAGGCACTTGTATTTTACAGATATTGTCCCTTGTGCCAGATTGCATCTGTTTTCCCTGCACTGAGCATAAAGCTTTATGTGTAGTAGGGGCTCAGTGGATATTTGCTGAATTGAACCTATTCTTCTGGAAAAGTACCTACTTTCTATTCCATCTCCCCCCCTCCCACCACCGCCCCCAATTTGAACTACTTATTGGCCATTTTCAACTGCTGACTTGTCATTTTCCTGCTATTGATTCCTATTTCCCAAAGTCCCTTAAATTCTGCCAACAATTCAACTTACAAAAACAGGCTCAATCCATCTCATGGTAAAAGAGGGTAACTGAAGCTAAACCTTGGCTTTGTAAGCACACTGTGTTAGTACTTGGAATCCCTAATCGCTAGTTATTATCTATGCAATCTTGGGTGGATCACTTAAATATCTCTAAGATTCAGTTTCCTCATCTGTATAAACGAAGGAGTTGTGCTTCCAGCTCTAAATTCTATGGTCTAATGGATGACCTTCATAAAACTTATTGCCATGATACCAGATCATCTCTTTTCCCTTAAAATTGGTATGAAGAAAAAGAAAGTTACTCAGTGTTAATCCAGAGAACTATAACCCTCCCCTCCTCCATGACAGTATTATTCATTTCTTACAGATAAGCCACTAAGTGCCAATGTCAACATTCAAACCCAGGTCCTCTAGCTTTAAGTCCCAGTTCTCTTTTGATGACATCATTCTTACATTCAGATGACTACCTGCATGGAAGGTAGAAGAATAAAAAGACAGATGTCTCCAAAAATGAGTTGGCTGAGCCCTTTCAGGTGGATTGGTGAACTGGAAGACCGAGTCCATTTTGCACAGACATACCTCCTGCCTCTCTTCCCTCTCCAGATTCCTCTTTGGAATGTGGTAGATTGGGAGAAGCAGTGATCAAACATTTTACCTCCTAAATATCCTGAATTCCCTTAAGGATGATAACCCTTTGCATATTTGAGCAACTCTTCCAAGAACTTATATGGAAACTTGTCTAGACTAGACAGGCAGCATGGTTTGATAGACAACATTTTCATTAATATCCAGTCAGAGGGACCTGGGTTCAAGTCCTGCCTCTGACTTAGCAAGTCACTCAACCTATCTGAGCCACAGTCTCCTTCTCTGTAAAATATGGTTAATAATGCCAATATTACCTACTTCAGAAATTACCTAGGTCAAATGATATTAATGTATGTAAAGTGCTTTGCAAACTCTAAAGTGCTATAAAAATCTCCATTATCATTACCTCCAGGGATGTATCCATTTCATAGATCACCAGAACTGGAAGGGGCCAGAAAACATAGAATGTCAGAAATAGAAGGAAATGTAGAGAACATCAAATTTAATCCTTTTCATTGTACAGTTGAGAAATAGGTTCAGAGATGGGAAAACTACTTGTTCAAGGTCACACAGAGTGTGCTATGTGGGGAAAGTCTCCAGTTCTCGATTCTCAATTGTGGGTTTATTTTTTTCAACATGCCAGGAGGCTTTGTGTTGGGATGAAGGTGGCAGTCATGTTTTAAGTACATTATGCCAAGTTTAAAAGCAAGAACTATGGGATAGAAGATAAGTGAATGTCCCATTGACTCATATCATTGGGAAGCCCATACCAGCCTACACTGCTTCCTACAGACCTATCCACTGTGCCCTAAGGAGCATAAATGGGAAGAGATTGCCCAGTGGAGGCCTAGGTTTTTGACTGCTCTGTATTCTCTCTGTTGAATCTAACTCTACCCCAAGCAGAAAAAAATACAGGAGGGCATAGGGCTTAGTTGAAAGTATGTGTTTTATGGAGAGGGAAAAAGCCAACAACAATAACCATTTTTTAAATCTTTCTAAATTATCAGAGATCAGTGATGAGATCTCAGCTCCCAAGGTGGCTTCTTGCCTGGACCATGCAAGCCAAGAAGGTCCCAATAGGAAGTGAGGATGTAATACAGGTTAGAGTTTCAAATGATAGCATAGAGTATCAGTCTTTAGGTTTCCCTTCACAAGACTGCAGGCCACAGCCTCCTCACCAGTTAACACAGGCCCTGACAAACTCTTATCAAACAGAAGAACCTTCATCATTCCACCAACAGGAATCACACAGAAGGCTTAGGTTCATTTTTTGTCAGTTCTATGTGACCTATGGACTTAGTTTATGCTCTGTGTCTCCTTGGAGGAGCCATCCACCATTGCAGGGCAATTAAAGGAGAAAGCAAAGGCAAGGGGCTTCTGGGAATATAAGCCGTAATATATCTCTGGCTCCTTAGGCCATCACTCTCTCAAGAAAGAAGGCAGGTATGAGAGTGAGAGGCATCTGCTCCAAAGGCAGAGGGGCCACTTAAGGGAGAAAGCAGAAGCAGGGGGAGGCCCAGGAATATAAACCATTATATTCCACTCACCAGCTGCTTCTCTAGGGCCATCCCGGTGAACCACACCCAGATTTAAGGAATGGAGCCAGGGGGTCCAAGAAAGTATAGTGCTTACTCAAGAGGAGCAGGTGTCAGGCTATAAATCTTCCTTGGAGTGACACAGACTTTCTTAGAATCAAGAAGGGGAATGATGAGAACATCATTCCTGTTGTGTGTTTGAGACACGAGGCACATTGAATATAGAGTTTAGAATTTATAGGAGTTTAGGGGATTAGTCTACCCTGCAGAGGAGAAAGGGTCAGGCCATTTGGAGCAAAAGAGAAAGGTTAAGTGCTCCTTACTGTAGTTTCTGCGCAAAGGAAAGATCATGACTGAGGAAATAAACCTGGAGAAATACAAGGTGAAGTCATTCCTTCTAGGGCATCACTATTCACTGATGTAACTGGTTGATGTGCAAAGGGATAGGATAAAAGTATCAGACCAGAGGAAGAGAATTCTAGAATCTTAAATCTGGAAGGGAGCTTAGAATTCATCTAGATCCCCCCACCCTTACCCAGTGCAGAAATCCTGTCTCCACTTGTTCTGGAAGGTGTTCATTCATCCAGTCTTTGCTTGAATACCTCCACTGATGGGGAACTCACTATCTCATGATGCAATTCATTCTATTGTTGGACAGCTCTAGTCATCAGGAATTTCTTCCTTAGAGAATAATAAGAATATAAGAGCTGAGAGGGACCCCACAGTTTATTTGGTTCAACCTGTACCTGAGCAGGAATCCCCTCTACTTGTTCACTCTACTAGAAGATTTCTAGTGATGGGGGACTCATTCTATAAAGTCTTCTTAGGTCACCTCCCCTTTCCTTCCAAAATTTTCTAATTACAAACTAAACAGTGAAAAAGTCTTATCTCTACTCAATCAGCTCCCAGAGGGACTCAATGATGCTGGAGAGCCCTGTGGACCACTCCGTGGGAGTATCCAATCAGGGGTCTGTACCACAGCTAGAAGGCACCTTAGATATAATCTAGTCCAGCCCCCTTATTTTGTGGAAGAGAAAACTGAGGCCCAGAAGAGATAAATGGTTTACCCAAGGTGACATATGTATAAGTAGCAGAGCCAGGATTTGAACCAGGACCTCTGAGTAGAAATCCAATGCTCTTTCCACTTCACCATGTGAGGCACACAGTGGAAGCTTGGGAAAGAAACAGGGGATCAAACAGAGGAGAGATTTTCATAGCCTCTCTTGGAGAGAGAATTGGGATTCTGGTGGGGTTGGGGGAGCCCGTTACCACAAACTAGATGTTTCTGTATAAAAAAGACCCTAGTGAAAGGGCTAGAGCTCCCTGAAAATCCCTCCCCAGATCTCAGTGCACTTAGAAAAGAGGAAATGAAGAAGTTAAAAGCTTTTGAATAACTTAGAAATTGCCTGACAGTCCAGAAAAGCAAATATCCCTGCAGGCAGCATCTCCTTCTGTATGAGGGTGGGTTATACTGAGCTTCAATATAGAGATTTATACATATATCTTTATATAAATGTCTGTTTATAGATTTGTGATCTCAGAAGAGCCGAGCTTGTTTCTTCAGTTCATTCCTCTTCCAGAGGGCCAGCCGGTCAAATTCAGTGATGGTCATGCCAAAGATCTGGTAGAACTCTTCTTGGGACAGGTGACGCTGGAAATAGGGGGACAGAGAAAGGGAGAACAGCATGAGAGGGGAATGGCAGCTTGGAGATTGGGTGGGGAGCCAGGGACATGTACTCCCTAGAAAGAGCACTCATTGCATTTGATGTCAGAAACCCTGAATTCAAATCCAAGTTGTTACTATCAATGTGACCTTTATCTATATGGCCTTTTGTTTTTTCACTTGTAAAATCAGAGGGTTGGATGAGATGAGGGGGTTGCATTAAACGATGGCTGATGTTTTTTCCAGCTCCAAATCCTATGACCTTGGGAAGTTTCCATTTTAACTGGCCTCTGGCGGTCTCCTTATAACAGGATCAAAGGATCATGGAATATCAGAGCTGGGAAGGCCCTCGTACATAGAATGCTAGAGTTGGAAGGGATCTTAGAAAATACAACATAAATAACAGAGGAGACCACAAGCCATAGAATCTTAAAATGAAAATAGACCTTATAACATAGAACGTTGATCCTAGAAAGGAGCTTGGAGCATAGAATGTCAGGTCTGTAAATGCCTTTAGAAGATAAGATATAAGATGGAAGATCCAGAACGTTTCTCAGCATGTAGAATATAAAAATGTTAGAGATGCTAAGGACTTTAGGACATGGAACATAATATCTAGAGAGAACCTTACAAATAGATGGTGAAAAGTAAAATCTGAAGGGATCATAGAATATTTAATACCACTACTGGTCAAGATCTCAGAGATCATCTCTTTTCAACTTCCTTTTATAGATAAGGAAATCAGGACCCAGGGAAAGAAAGTAACATACTCATCCTTACAATTTAGGAAGTAGTCGAGTTAGGATTTGAACTCAGGTTTCTGGCTCCAAGGTCAGCAGTTTTTCCTTGATATTGTGGTCCTTACCCTCTCATTACAATCTTCACCAAAGCCCTGCCCTTTAGTCTTTCATCTCACTGCTTGAAACTCCCGTCCTCACCTCCCTTCATTCTACCCCTTCTCCTTCAGCAATTTTGTAAATATGGAGGTATTATTTGCCCCCTTTTTAGACTGTAGGATCTTTTGTAGCTCTAGTACTAACCATGGGATTCAGTAGATACTTAATAAGGAAAGGTATAGCAGAATGAGCTGAATATGTGCAGATGGAAACCATTCACTTCTATAACATGCTTTGTAACATTATCTTATTTGATATGTAAAATGGGCATGATAACATACTACACACAGCACAGGACTGTTATGAGGAGATTACTCGTAGCTAATATTTGTAATGCCCTTTAAGGTTTATAAAACATTTTCCTCATAATAGCATCATTATAATAGGTAGTACAAGCACTTTTATCTTCAAGTTATAACGGTGCACATTGAGGGCCAAGGGTACTGAGGAGCAGGACTGGACCTTGAAATCCATGTCTCCAGCTTCCTATTGCAGTATTCTTTCCGTTATACTGCAGACTCCTTGAAATCTTGTGTATCTCCCACACAGAACAGATATTAGAATAAATAGATCACTTTTGGAACTGACTTGGAGTTAGGACTGAATCAACTCTCCACTCACTTCTAAACGTGTCCTGTCCACATCTTTGGGCAGCCGGTTTCTCCCCCTGGTGGTCACCAGAAGCAGTTCATATGGATAGATCTGAGGAGCAAACAAGGAGAGAGGGTTTATCACAGAGGATTAGATGAGCTCTGTTGCAAGGAGATACAAGCTCAGAAAGGTATCTCCAGCTTTGGCAGCCGGCTAAGCAGGTAACCCAACCCTCCACCCAGGCTCTGAGCGAAGGAACTTACCTCTCTGCAGCAGTTCAGAGGTCAACTCATACTGATGGAACAAGGATGACTTAGGAAACCTTGGGGGAACTGCTGTGATTTTGGAGTCCTATGAGCCCTGTACTGTTCCTAGAACTAGGCTGTTCATGGATCCAAAGTCTCTGAATTCTAAGTTCAGAGGGCTGACCCTGGAGTCAGAGGATCTGGGTTCAAATTCTACTTCTAGCATTTATTATTTGTATAGCTTTGGGTAAATTACTTTAATCTCTCTGGGCCTCAGTTTCCTCATCTGTAAACAAGGGGAAGGGACTAGATGAGCATAGATGGACATCTTACCCTCTCATTACAATCTTCACCAAAGCCCTGTCCTTTATTCCTTCATCTCACTGCTTGAAACTCCCCTCCTCTACCTCCCTTCATTCTACTCCTTATCCTTCAGCAATTTTGTAAATATGGAGGTATTATTTTCCCCTTTTTTGGGCTGTAGGATCTTTTGTAGCTCTAGTACTAACCATGGTATTCAGTAGATACTTAATAAGGAAAGGTATAGCAGAATGAGCTGAATATGTGCAGATGAAAACCATTCATTTCCATAACATGCTTTGTAACATTATCTTATTTAATATATAAAATGGGTATGATAATATACTACACACAGCACAGGATTGTTATGAGGAGATTAGTCATCCTTCTAAGTCTAAGTCAATGATCTAATATAATTTTATAATAATAATAAATGATATTTAATAATAAATATAATATGATCTAATATTCTATGGTCCCCTAGGGAGCCCTGAAATCAGAATCAGAACACCTAGTCCAACCCCCTCATTTTACTAAGGAGGGAAGTGAGGTCCTCAGAGAAGGAGCCACTTGCCATTGGTCATACAGCTGATGAGTGACAAGGTCAGGTTATGGAACCACACTATGTTGTCTTTTCCACTTAATTTCCAAGGGCAGGATTTGGGGAACACATGATGAGTTTGGAGGGTGGGGGATAGAGGTGAAAAGGAAGGCCATTTTTGAAAGGCCCCTAGGAATTCAGTATTCACATTGCTATGATGAATTGCTAGCACGGCTGTTCTTTGGGTAGGAGATAGCCCTGGCAATGTGGGATGATTCTTACCTTGTATTCTGCAGAGAGAAAAGAGAAACAAACAGATTAATGTACATTAACCAACTCATTCTCACCTTGATGCCTCATCCCTCCCCACATTTGACATGTTTTGCACTGGGAAGGCTGTATCTGCTTTTTAAAAAGACTTTCCCCTGTCTGCACTTCACCCTTCATTCCCCACTCCTGAGAGGCATTCAGGAGGTAGCCCTTGGTGTGAGGTACATTTTTCTACCTTGACACACCTCATGGGAGCCTGAGGAAGAGACTAGATAGTGCTCTTGGCAGTCAGCTCAGTCCCACTGGGTTCCTGGCTTCAGGAGGAAGGGAACACATATGGACCTGGTGCTTCTCTATGTAGGAGAGTTTGGTAGGTGTCTGTCAAATGGGAATGCACTGTGTCATATTCACCTCCAGGCAGTAATCAGGGTCTTGTTTGTAGGTTGTCTGGAAATCATTTAAAGGGGACAAGCTGCTAGTGAGGGGCAGGACCAAAGTTGGAGGGATCTTGGACGAGGGGGTTGACAAGGTGAGGGCAAATGAGACTCAGATGATTCAGAACTACAGAGAACCCCAAGGATCATAGGTTTAAAGTAATCTGAGCCTACAAGGGTCCTTAGAAATCACTTAATTTAGTCTCCAGAACCCAAAGATTTTAAGTGACTTGCCTAAGGTTGCAGAGATAGTCCTAATCCTTTTATTTTACACATATGGAAACTAAGACATAAAAAGACTTGTCCAGGTTATGCAGATAGTATTAAAGCCTCCATTTTACAGAAGATAAAATTAAGACCCAAAGATATCAAGGGATTTTCCCAAGGTCACAGAGCAAGTAAAGTGACAAAGTCAGTATTTAAAGCTAGTAAATGTCTGAGGCAATTTTTAATCAGATCTTCCCAACTTGAAGTGAAAAAGTCTATCCACTCTATCCACCTAGCTCCTGTGTATCCTTTGTATTTACTTTTTTTGTACAAAATATTTTCCCAAAGTAGAAGATAAGCTCCTTGAAGGTAGGATCTGGTCCATTTTTGTCTTCTGAGAACCTAGCACTTAGTAGGAACTTAATCCATGTTTGTAGAACAAAATTAAATTGAATTATAAGAAAATAGGAGATGGGTGACTGGATGGGACAGGACTGTGTGGACAGGCCATTTCTCAGATCATTAACAATGACAGAGGCTGAGTTTCTACTAAGAAGGTACTATATTCAGTGGCAGCAGTGATGGAGCTCAATGAACTCGTGATGAGGGGATCTTTCCTATCAGAATCCAGCTCTGCTCACCTCGCATCCCCCAATTGACGGCGTTCATGCTGTCATAGTGAAAGAGGTCTGCGCTGGGTGTCTGGGGAGAAGAGAAACCACAAGGTTGGCTTCCTGTGATCAATTACCAGCCTCTTCCTATAGTATGCTATACCTTCTTTATCTCTCTCTCTCTCTCTCTCTCTCTCACACACACACACACACACACACACACACACACATACAAACTAGTGGGACTTTTGACCAAATTTTGGGAGGTTTCTCAGAACAGTGATGCATTGCCATAGTCTCCCAACTGGCCCCATAATGACTGAAAGGGACCTTAGAGGTCACTCCATCCAACCTGGGCCTGAGGTAGAATTGTCTCTTCACAACATCTCTGACAAGGGATGGTCTTCTAGTTTCCCCTTGAAGACCTCCAGGGGCAGGTTATCCACTGCCTCCTGAAGGAGCCTAGTGTACTTTGAGACAGTTCACTAGGGTCTCTGCTCACATCAAACCCATATCTAGCTCTCTGTAATTTCCACCTGTTGCTCCCAGTTTTGTTCTCTGGGGCCAAGCAGAACATGTCTAATCCATTTTCCATATAACAGAGCTTCAGATATTTAAAGACAGCTATCATATTCCCTCCCACATGTATGTTCTTCTCCAAGATAAATAACCCTGGTTTCTGTGACCAGTCCTCATACGGCATGAATGGTGCCTTCTTAAGGCTCATCTGCTGATAGTCCCCAATTCCAAAAGATTCATCCCATACAGCCCAATCTCCTCCCAGCCAGAGGGGATGGCTTCATGCTAGGATTCTAATTCCTTTACCATCCTTGTTGTTTTGTGTATGTGCTGTGACTTGTTACTGTGCATCCCTAAATGTGTCAGAACGGGACACAGTGCACCAGATGGTCTAACCAGGGCAGAAGACAGCAGGATTCTCACATCCCTTGCTCTGGATGGTATGTATTCATGCAACCTAAGCTTCCATTAGTTTTTATATCTTCCATGTCATACTATTCACTCAGTGCTTATCTACATTATTCCTCTCATTTTATCCTTTTTCCCGCTCTGGGATTCAAGTGATCTTAACTGTAAAACTACACCAAAAAAACCCCAATGTCTCAGGTAAGCCTCTCTCACCTATTAACATCCCTGTAGTTTTGTCAACATTTTACTCATAAAAAACCCAAATAATAAATCAAATCTGGGAGGAATATCAAACCCTAGGACAGATGTGATGCATCTAGCCTCCTTACCCTGTGAAGACCATTTCTCCTATAGGCAGGAAGTGAGGCTGACTTGGAGATGAGGGGATCTGAAAAGAAAACATCAGGGCTATCATTTGTATATTCACCCCAAAGGGCCCCCCTTCTCCCATCTAGGGAAGACAGTGAGGAGATTCACTCTATTAAAAAAACTTCCCCATATGCCTGAGTGGAAAACTATAAACAAGGTAGGAAAAGGCCTCAAAAATTAGGCTCTTCCTTCATATTTATAGCATCTAGAAGTGAAATGGACATTAGCAAACATTTCTACAACTCCTTCCCCACAACCTCCATTTACAGATGAGGCAATGGGAGCACAGAGAAGGGAAATAAGTTGCTCAATTTCATAAAGCCTTTTAGAGAAAGAGTTGGGGTTTGAACCTGGGACCTCTAAATAGGGTTATAGGATGTAGAACTAGAAGATAGAGATTATTTACATGAGAGATTATCTAGTAAATTCCCCTTATTTTACAAATAAGGCCCAAGGAGGTCAAGTGTCTTGCTTTAAGGTCACACAAATATATCTATAAGTGTCAAAGTTGGGATTTAAACCCAGATCCTTTGACTCCAAATCCAGAACTTGCTTCTACCCATCTTGGCAAGGGCAAGGAGAATAGGAAACTCCAAGATTCATGACCTTCTCTGTTTTAAGGAGTGGTCTAAATTCCAAGCTAAAGACTATATACTTCTAGCTCCACATACAAGTTGGCATATTGCCCCACCTCCTTTATCTTCCTGCTTTGGGAACAGGCTCCCCCTTCCCCACCTCAACCTATTAGTTGTGAAAGAGAACAGAAAGTAACAATGAACAGTGACTTTTTAAGGCCCAGGGAAATTATAAGGGACTCATTTCTAAGTGACTCAACTCACCCCAATAGGCCACACTCCTGGCTAAAAAGGGTTAATTAACAGTAGATTGGGGTGGGAAGGTCTTTTAGTAGACCAAGGGGCACAGACTCTACATACCACTGTCAGCCAAGTAATGGGACCGGGGAGCTGCAATCAGAGAAAGATCAGATCAGCACAAGGTGGCCTGCAGGGCAAGACCAATCCCATCAGTATACTTAGCCCTTGGAGTTATAATATGTGGCTTCCCCGTGGAGTTATATATTATGTAGTACTCATATTCCCAATGACCAATTTCCACATTCTTCTCCTATTGCACTATTGGCCAATGCAAAATGGATTCACAGGCCACCAACTAGTGCTGAGTTGACAACTAGTGATCAAACTATAGAAATAGTAGAGTCTACTCTTAAATTGATTTCCTTTTGTGTCTCCTCTCAGAACCATACAAGATTAGAACACAGACTCTCAGGGTGAGAAGAGACAAGGTAGAATGCTGATAGTGGAATGTACCTTAAAATATAGAACATCAGAGATAAAAGGGATCTTGGAACCCAGAGTGCCAAAACTGAAAGGGACCTTAGAGCACAGAATGTGAGTCCAGAGAAGGGCCCTTAGAATATGAAATATTAGAGCTAGGAGGGACCTCAAGACACAAAATATCTGACCTGGAGGAGTCCTAAGAATTTAGAACACAGAATGTAAGTGTTTGGAGAGATTTTAGAGCTTAGCCAGTCTTATCTGTTAATGTTATGATGGAGGAAACTGAGACCCAGAGCAGGGAAAGGACTTGTTCAAGTCAAACATGGATTTAATGATAGACTTTGAAATCCAATCCAGGTTTGTTGACCCTCAGTGCAGTGTGCTTTCTACTGTAAGACTTAATCTCTAGGGTATATTCATCCTACTTAAAAAATTCCACTACTCCTGCTTGTTGAGGCTTCTGCCTCTCCCATTTATTCTGTTTGTTGCTTCCACTGAACTGAAGGATTTTTGCCTGTTTTGCTAGGGTTCTTTTTCCCTTCCCAGAATTCTCTCAGTGTTTACTCGCCCTCCCCAATGGATAAAATAAGAACTCAGTTTGTCACATAGAATGGAGAAAAATGACCAAGTTCTCTCCCTACAACATAGCCCACTAGAGTCTTCTTAGTGGTGGTCTTCCCAGCTCCCTCTGGTGTGTCTCAGACTCAAATGACAAATTGTGTGGAAAGGAGGCCATGCAAAGTTTCATCATATTTCAAAGCTCTGTGATTTCATCAGTGTAAATCATTCTTTCACTAATGCAGTTCCCAAACCCTTCATACCACAGCAGACTATCATCATTAGTCACCATGGCTAAAAATATCCATCGCCTTGTGGTCAGCCCTCTGGTGTTGGGCCTTACCTAAGATAGCTACTCTGATCTTCAGTTGACAGACACAGAGATCATAGCTGAGCTGCTAGTACTCCACTAAAATCTTCTTTGAATGACTTATTGTGGCCTGGAGATGCTTTGGGTACTCAAAGGTTATGCCAGAAAAACACAAGCTCTGACAAACTGGAAAAGGCCCTGAAAATAGGCTTATCTATAATTCTGTATAATCTAGGTCAGTGACATAATACCCACTCAGGGAATCATTTGATCATAGATTTTAGAACTGAAGCTAGAAGGAACCTTGGGAGTCATTTAGTATAAACTCTTCATTTTACACAAAAGAAAACTGAGATCCAGGGAGGTTAAGTGATTTGCCCCAAACCACACAGGTGTAAGTGGCAGAAATGGGATTTAAACCCAGGTACTTGGACTCTACATCCAACAGTCTTTCCACCAAATCACACTGATTCCTTTTAGAGTTAGGTGATTCTAAAGGCTATCTATTCTAATGCCTTCATTTTATAACTGAGGAAACCAAGACACTTATATACTTAAGTAGGTGCTACTTAAGTAGATAGTGCTAGACTTGGAGTCAGGAAGATCTAGTCCAAATCCTGCCTCAGATCTTTATCAGGTGTATAATGGTGGCCATGTCACTTAGTCTTCCTCAGCCTCAGTTTTGTCATCTGTAAAACAGGATAATAAGGATACCTACTTCACTGGGTTGTTGTGAAATACCATCTATAAAGAACTTTGCAAACCTTAAAGTGTTATTATGATGATGTAACTTGCCCATGGTTATCATATAAGTAGGGAGCCAAACTCAGGTCTCCTGACTCCACGTCACTGAGGATGACATCCTGGACTGAGAGGCAAGGAGTAAGCAAGAGTGTGTAAAACAAATGTGAGGAGCACACAGTTAGGAGGGACAAGGTGGAGAGGCTTACTCAGAGTTAGAGGATTTCAAGACCACTAAGGGGATCTTGGATGGACTGAAGATGAATCTTGTATCAATGTTCAGAAAAAGGAAATAATATTCTTCACTAAGACACACTGGAATCCTGGACTAGGCTCTCAAGATAGAAGAAAATGGCAGGCATTCTGGACTCTCAGAGGTAATTTGTTAGCTCAGGAGGCAAGGTTTGGGGTGTTACTGCATTTTCTTTTCCTAGATCTTAAGTTCCTTCTAACTTTTGAGTGGGCCTTGGGACACCCAACTCTGAGGGTTTAAGAAAGCAGGAACCCCTCAACCCCCAACCCTCTTGCCCTTACAGCCATTGAGGGAAGTCTCATAGCCAACAGTGTGCAAGGCTTCTCTGCTGCTGGTAGAGCTCCGGGGAGGGGTCCAGGGATCTGCATAGGAACTGGAGCGAGCCTTCATCTCCTCCTTCAGAATCAGACGTCCAATCCCACTTTGGATCTGGGAGGGAGCAAGGGGAGAAGAAGAAAGAGAGAGGAGGATAGGAGAAAAGTAGAAAAGAAAGAGGAGAGAAAGAGAAAAGGGAATAGAGTATTAAATGAGGAGAGAGAGAGAGAGAGAGTGAGAGAGAGAGAGAGGAGTAGGGAAGAGGGAGTGGGAAAGCAGTAGAGGGAAAAGGAGAGAAGAGAGAGTAGGGAAAGAGGGGGAGAAGAGAAGAGGCAATAGGGAAGCAAGAGAAACAGAGAGAGTCGAGAGAGAGGTAGAAATGTTTAAAAGAGGGACAGAAGGAGATGAAAGAAGGAGGGAGAGAGAAGAGAGGGAGAAGGGGAAGAAAGAGGGAGAGAAGAAGGGACAAGAGGGCATATGTTTTACATTGCATGGATGCCATTTCCTATTTGGGAACTGTTGCTGGCTATCTCTTCCCTTAAGAGATCTAAGAAATGTGATCTGATCCTCACACTTTTGAATCAAAGGCTCAAATGAGAAATTACATTTTATTTTGCACAATTCTTTAGGTTGTTTCAAAATAAAGACAAATGAACTACTGCAATTGACTACAATACATCCCCTATCTTTCTGCTTCCATCTACCCCTTCTTGGAAGAACAGTTTCAAATCTAGAAAGACTAAAGTCCTGCTGTTCAGGTAGTCATTCCAAATCACTGAAACCTGGTCTCCCCAGGGTTGTATGCAGGAAGGAAGGAATGAACCTCAGGCCACAATCCTCAGTCAATTAACCTCACAAGAGTCCTGTGAACAAAGGACTTAGGTCAAAATAATATACAAGTTCTTCTTATTAACATTAATCAATTAATAGTGAAAAATGATGGATTTTGAGTAAAATGGCCAAGGTTTTTGGGTTCTTATTTTTTACCTAATTGTGAGATCTAGGGCAAATCATTTTCCATCTTGATGCCTCACTTTTCTCCTCTATAAAATAAGGGCAATAACACTTCATATTATCTACATCAGAAGGATGGGCCTGAACAACATTTTAAATTTGAAAAGCTCACTAATGACCATGTGCAGGTCCTATATATCAGATTCTCAGGAGTCTAAAGGAAATTCATTCAGCTTATCATACATAGAAACCTGAAGTCTAATGATTTAGCTGGAAATGAAGACTGAGAGCTTAAGATCCAAGATTTTGGACTGACCTGACACAAAGATGATGAAAAATAGACTTGACTTTAACCAGTGGTGCTGTGCGACATGCTATATGATGGGACTTATTACAGCAAACATTCAGGGTTACAAAAGGGGAAAATAAGCAGAGAAACAAAGAAGGCTTTCTCCTATGGGATTGAAAGGCATCAATCAGCTTCTACTTCCCAACTGAAGTTCCAAGCTGCTTCTTCATGCTCTCAGAGAGACAAAAATACCAGGGTTTTTTGAATCCAGAGATTCTTTATAGAAGTATTTTTCAGGTGGTAGAAGCCCTTGGTGGGTCACAGGGAGCTGGGGCCTTCTCATGGGGTCTTTCATCCCCTTGAGTCTTCCCTTCTTACCTGATGAGCAGTCAAGTTCCCAAGCTGCCCCCAAACCCCAGCTTGGAGACCCAAGGGAGGCAGGAGCCACAGCAGCTCAGAGGGTCTAAGTTTGTCCAAGAGAATTGTCCATCTTAGTGAGTGTTTGAAGCTTATGACCTTGCGGTCTAAACCTGAAGGAAATTTAGGAAGTAATTTGCTCAAGGTCACATAAGTAGTAAGTAGGAGACCAAGAATCTGAACACAGGTACTCTGATTCTAATTCCAGTACTGTTTCTACCACACCATGCTGCTTTACAGCTATTGAGGGGATACCAGCAAAGAATAAGAAATATAGAACCCAGGGTACAAAAGCATATTGATCAGACTGGTTTCAACTGATTGGAGGACAAGGAATGAGGTGAGGTCAGATGTCTAGCTCCATCTTCTCTCAGTTCCTCCAGAGACTGAATTTCTCTACCTAAGGAAAACACTGGCCTGCTGTGCATGCAGGACCAATGGAAGCTCTCCACAATAGTGTTACAGTGTGCTCACAGCGCAAAAAGGCAAAGTGCTGCTCACCTTGTGCAGACCACGGTCAAAGTCATCTTCCTCTCCTCCTGCTGAGAACCTCCGGGCTCGGGGCACTGGCAGGGGACAGAGACAGGGTAAGTTCCATGAGTGTCTCTCCCAGGGGACAAACACTCAGCCTACCAGCACCTATCTAATTAAAGGTTGCCCAACCAAGGCAATTTCCCATCTCCACAATGGGAAAGGTTAACATGGATTCAAAATTGAGAGGGATCTACTGAAATGCATCCAGAGACAATTTCCCCTTTGAGGAGGGAGGGAAAGGGTAGCTCATGAGTCAAAACCTTCTAATTAAGGTCTGTCTGAATGTTACTGGTTTTTCAATGACTACTCTCAGCTGCACAAACTGTCTGTGCTAGCCTACTTCCATGTGTTTGCTCATGCTGTTCCATATGGCCAGAATGACTTTCTTACCTTTCTTTACCTGTTGAATTTCTACCCATTTTTTAAAGTTCAACTAACATGCCACCTTACAATGTTATAATAAGCTCTTCTTGGACCCTGGTTAAGTACCACAAAATGCATGAGGTGTCAGAGAGATAGAGAGTCTGAGATGTGAAGGTCACTGCCAAGAGAGAAAGTTAGACAGCACTAGAGATCATCTAGGATATAGCTGTGTGACAAAAGGAAGGAAATCATCAGGTAATTTTCTAATTAAACTTTTTTCTTACTCTCTAGGTGCTAAGCTTAGGTGCTTCTACCTGTTGAAGGAGGGAAGCACTATCAGTCTTCTAAATTTCAGCTCCCCAGAGTGCTGGCTAGTACAAAGTACATGTCATTCTGCCCTAGTTATGTCTCTGCTTCCTTATTCCCTTCTCAACCTGCCTGAATCTTCAAAAGAACTTTCACTGCTTTACACTTCACTCAGTATTTTGTCCAACTTTTCTCATGAAGAGGGGGCCGTTTTCATCATCAAAGCTAACCTCTCTCAATGCACAGATTCCATTTCATTTCCTCTTCTCCATAAGATTGCCCCCATAAACATCCTCACTCTCTCAATCTTCTTTAATCTCTCCCTTTCTACTGGTTGTTTCTCTACTGCCTATAAACGTATAGAAGAGAGTGTCTTCTATCCTCAAAAAACCCTTCCCTTGGTTCCTCTGACAGCTATCATCCCACATCTCTTCCTCTTTGTGGGTAAATTCTTTTTGAAGCTATCTACAATTGATGCTCCACTTCCTTTTCTCTCACTTTTTTCTTTCTATAATCTGACTTCCTGCCCCTTCATTCAACTGAAACTGCTCTCTTCAAGTGACTAATGATCTCTTAGTTCTCAGATTGACCAGTTCTTTCTCATCTTCATCCCTCTTGAATTCTCTGCAGCTATCAATGCTGTCAATCACATTCTTCTCCTTGATACTCTGCTTTCTAGGTTTCTGGTTGATGTTGAAAGCCCTTCATAACTTGCTCCCCCTGCTACTCCCCATCCCAACCTTTCCAGTTTTCTTACCTCATACACCCTTGCTCTGACCCCTATATGCTATGTGATCCAGTGACAAGCAAGATACTCTATCTCCTGACTCTGGATCCATCTTGTGTTTCACTTTTCTGCCTAAGAAGAATGTATAAAATTGCACTATATAAATGGGCATTTTTAACGGTTGGCCCTCATGGCTGGAATGCTCTTCTTCATCTCTGTCTCCTGGTTTCTCTGACTTCCTTCAAGTCTCAGATAAAATTTTATCTTTTATGAAAAGTCTTTTCTAGTCCACCTTAATTTTAATGCCATCCTTATTTTAATTATCTGTCCATTATCCTATCTGTGTCTTGTTTGTACTGGCATATTATTGGCATGCTATCTCCTCCGTTAGATTGTGAACTCCTTGAGGGCAAAGATTAGCTTTTGTTTTTCTTTGTATC
>CM053769.1:362480756-362512339 GCA_028658325.1 Potorous gilbertii | reverse complement strand
ATCTAAACCATTATGAGGATTCTGACAAGGATTTTTAAAGGAAAAATTGCCTCATAGTGACAGAGAAATATTTCATTTATATATTGCGATCTTTTACAGTCTTCTTAGGCCATAAAAGTTAAAGAGAAGATAGATCCATAATGCTATACTTCCTTCAATGTTATAAAAGATGAACAAACCTAGTTAAACATAATTTCATACATCCCCCTAGGAAACAAAACTTGTCAAGCAAACTCTGTAAGTAAAGTAAGTCAGGTCACAGATTAAATTACATTTAGAGGATTCACAAACAGGCTGATCAAGGAGTTGGGGACTGTTGAGAATCTTCCTCTGGCTTTTTGTCTGAGGATGTTACAAGGGCAAGCAAAGTAGGATCTTTTGCTGTTTTTGTTTCAGTATAATCAAGTGCCTCTGATTAAAGCTTGCCTTTATCAACCAAGAGTCTTTTTTAGGAGTAAAGTACAGAAACAAGAGTTTTTTAACTAGAAAGAGTCTATGTATTTGTATCATTAAGTATTTTAATGTGATTAAAGTTCTTCCCCACCCATTAATAGACCTGCCCATGAAGGGGAGTTTGATTAGGGAATATTTGTGGGAAGGCCCACACCTTTTGTCAATGAGGCACTGGTTCTCAAGGGTTGGGATGCTCTCTGGCTCTAAATAAGTTATAAAGACTCTGAGTTGAGGTTTTACTTTGGCGTTTAGTTTTTGGAAGAAGCTTTGTTTGCCAGATGAGACTCTGCGAAGCCGCTAGGGAGACCTTTAGCTTTGAAAACCCAGATGTTGGCGTTTCCCTCTCTGGCAACTATGGTCAGACAGTCAGAACTATTTGTTGATTTGAGATGTATGTATTGATTATGATCAGACAGTTGGAAGCCATGTCTGTTGATCTTTAATTTTTCTGTATTTTCTCTGAAGTTCAGAGTGCTGACTTTTTCCCCTGAACTAGGTGAATGATACATGTGCTTGATTAAAGAAGATTGTTAACCCTTCAAAGGCTGCCTTTCCTTTTAGAAAATCAGATCAAAGAACCTGTGATAGCAGGCCCCCTGGATATGTTGGGGTGCTTACTGGTACAGATGTTTAAGGTTGGAAGTAAATTTTCACAGTCTATGGGATAGGTTTTGGTGAGATGAGCTTAATATTAACCAAAAGTTGCAGGAGTAATAAAAGGAAACTTAAAAATTCCCATTTTTATATTATCGTTATCTATATTTTTGTTTTACCTTGTTCCTAGGCTGTAAACTCCCCAGGAGCAAGGATCAAGCATTATCTAAACTTTAAATATCCCACAGTATCTAGCCCAGTTCTCTGACCATAGCAATCATTTAAGAATATTTCTTGTTAGACTGCTCCCTCACCTGCCTTTAGGTGAACTGTGGAAAGAATGCATTTTTGAGCCTTAATTGCTGTTGAATTGATATTCTTCCCTTTGCCCTGGATGAGTTGATGGAGACTGAGGAATCTGGAGCTCCAACCACAACCACCTCTCATTGGGTTAAAATGGGGGAGGGGGTCTTTGAAAGGAAGGGAAATGTCCATCCCTAAAGGTGTCACTCTAGGACTCAGAGGATCTTTGGGAATTGAGGTGAAAAAATACTAGAAGAAAGAATGGGGAGAAATATAGAAGAGAGAAGACTGGGTCAGTTATACATAGATACTATGAACATTTGTTAAGTATATTATGTATTTAGAACACGGCACTGGGCACTAACAAAGGTACAAAGTTAACATTAGACAGTCCCTGCCTTCATATGGCTTACCATCTGATGGAAGATGAGATGAGACATAAGTATAATTATAAATGTATGTAAGCCCTGAATATCTATCTTGCATTGCTATATTCATTTATTTGACTAGATTTTTTTTCTCTCCATCTGTCCCTTTCTTCTCTACTCCCATGAATGCAAGTTTTCATCTCTTCCTGACTACTCTGTTTTATTAGCCTCCAAACTGATCTCCCTGCCTCTTCAATCTGTCCCTTCCCACAGTATAAATTTACTAATTCATGGCTCTGATGTCATCCCTCTGCTCAAGAATTTTCGATGGTTCCTGATTCCCTACCTGCTATTGTCTAAAGTCCAATAACTTTAGGTTGGAATCTAAGGCCCTTCACAACCTTACTCTGACTTACATTTCCAGATTTATTAGAGTTGGAAAAATTTTAGCACTCATTTGGTTCTCTTCTTTTTATTCATGTAGCTATAGAGACTCATAGAAGGTCAATAACTCATTTCAGGCCATACAGGTCCACTATTCCCCTTTACATATCCTACGTTTCATGCTCTTATCTTGCCCTCTCTTGTACAGTGTGTATATTAGAGTGCTTTGTTTCCCTTATTTCTCTCAGTTCCCAGGCAAAATACCATTTTTGCAAGAAGCCTTTTCTCATCTCCCTGTTAGTGCCTTTTCTCTATTAATTATCTCCAGTTTATATTCTCCATGTATTGTTTTTATATAATTGTTTTCATGTTGTCTTCTCCATTAGACTGAGCTCTTGGTGGTCAGGGACTATGGGTTTTTTGCCTTTCTTTATATGCCCAGTCTCTGGCACATACTAAGCTCTTAATAAATGCTTGTTGACTTAGAATGTACTCACTCTTCATCCTCACCTTTCGAAATTTTCTTTTTTTCCAAGGCCTATTTAAGGTGCTACTAGCTTCATGAAACTTCACTGATCTCTCTCTCTAGGCTGAAAATAATTTCTTCCTCCTTAAATTTCTTGTAGTCCTTTGCTGGATCTTTGCTTTATTCTTATCACCATTCATCCTGGGATCCTGTCTATTTATGTACAGGTCAATCTCTCTTAGATTATAAACTGCTTGAGGGCAGGAACTATGGGAGAATTTTTTGTTTGAATTTTTGCATTTCTGGTAAAGAATGGGCTCCTATGGGCCCTAGGCTATAATATTTACTTAATAAATAGTTATTGAATTGAATTACCTGACTTCTCTCTCACAGCCCTTTTTACTCACTCTCTGCATTGTTTTACTGGTGTGTATCTTACCTCTTCTCTAAGACTGTCATCTCTTTATAAGGGCTAAATTTTGGCTAAAATTGTTCAGTACTGAGAAATTGTCTAAGAAATGTTTATTGAAAATATTTCTGATCTTGAGGTTTTCCTAATGTCCAAGAGCAGACTAGAACAGGTCCTAGTCTCTTGACTTGAGGGGAACTTGTTGGGGGCAGACTGGAGCTCTGATCTCCTCTTTCCTCTTCTCCTATGTGGGCACAGGTGCACCTAGTTTAGTGTGCCTACATCAAAGAAGACACTGTGCTCTATGAGGAAAGCAGAATTTCAGTAGCTCAAAGGAAACGTGAGATGTGCAAATTTAGAGACATCTCCATCCCAAATGTTCATATTGGTTCCCCACCTCTGGTAGAATCTTCTGAGTTCTTATTGGTCTGATCAATCACAATGGACACACTGTATTTTGACCCCGACATAGTGATGTCTTTTTGGTCCTCTCTGAGGAACAAGGACAACAACTGACCTCTCCTCCTCTCCCTTCTGAGCTGAGTCGCCTACCTTTGGGGGAGCTGTGGTAGGTCCAGAACTCAGATTCTGAGCCATAGTAGAGGTCTGGGGAGTAGGCTGGAGCATACTTGGAGGACTGGGTGATATCTTCACTGGTTTTGCTTTTCGTTGCTGCCGATGATTTGCCTGTAGAAGTGCCACAGGAGAGGAAGCTCAGGAGGATCTTGGGGGAGGGAGTGGTCTGTCTAAACAAAGGCTGGAGGAAATCTTGACACAAGATGAATGAAGGCCTCAAATCTAAGCTTTGCCCTCTCAGCATCCCCAGCCCCAGCCCCCTGCAAATGACATCAAGGCCACAGGGACAAGAGAAGAAGGAAGTTGGAGAGGGACAATAGCTCTCTGTCTGGTCTCTGACTAGGGCTAAAATTGATCCCCATGTGTCAGCTTAGTGGCTGAGACAAGTTTTGTTTCTCTCCAATACATATTCTCAGTTCCATTCCAGCTCTGACATCCTATGTTCTGGGTCCTTCTACCTCTGACATTCTATGTCCTAGGTCCCTTCTACCTCTGACATTCTATGTCCTAGGTCCCTTCTACCTCTGACATTCTATGTCCTAGGTACTTTCTAGCTCTTACATTCAATGTCCTAGGTCCCTTCTAGATTGACATTCTATGTCCTAGGTCCATTCTAGCTCTGACATTCTGTGTTCTAGGTCCCTTCTAGCTCTGACATTTTATGTCCTACGTCCCTCCTAGCTTTGATATTCTAGGCACTCCAGTTCTTTCCCATTCCTATTCTATGTTCTAAAGGCCCTTCAAATTCTGATGTCCTTTGTTATGTGCTCCTTTCCAATTCTGACAATTCTGCTTTTTAAGGTCCCTTCTAATCCCATATTCTCAGGTCTCTCCTATTTCTATGATCCTAACTGGTTTCCAGCTACAGACCAAGAAATAAATAAAACCATGGAATAGATGATGGTTGTAGTTACTTACAACATAAGTGGCACAGTAGAGGTGGGAAGGGGTGATGTCATTCAACCCAGAGCAGATCAAAGCCAATGGGGCGAAAAAAGAAATAAATACAAGAGACATCATTACTAATACAGAGCAGACACTACTACAAAGAAACAGACTGCTTAGAGCAGGAGCCACCAACACACTGAGCACTGATTCTTGCATGTTTGCCCTTTCTCCCGAGGGCTCCAGATAACCTTCCTGTCTTAGTTTCTAGCCCAAATCTTAGCCCTTATCATATTTTCAACCTATTCTATGACCTTTAACTTATTTGGTTTGACTGTTTTTTTTTCTCAGTTTTTTGGGGGCTGGTACCCAGAGTATGGCTAGGAATGGTGGAGACATGTAGATGGAAATAGCTAAAATGACTGATGGAGTCCATTAAGTGTATCCACAGGTATCTGACCTACTTCTCACTGGTATATTCAAGGTGGTCTGGGTTTAATTACATTGGACTGGTGCATTTGCAAAATGCTCCAAGTCTTTTTGTCTACCTCAGTATAAAACTTCACAAACACCAAACTCTTCCCACTCTGAGCTACACAGAATCAGCCTGCATAATTCCATGCAGGGCTAGTCACCTGTGTTTATGTATATATGTTTATGGCTTCTTTTCCTTGGATCTAGGTGACTGTGAGTTGGTCAGGGTCTATGTTTCCTCAATATTTTTATCCACAAAATGCATTTGTATATTATCAAGAAACCCTATGAGGCTGTACTATACAGATGGTTTTGTGAACTGCTGTGGCCAAAAAATAAATCATTACCTAGTGGCCGACCTCCTGGTCATACACTTATATAGGTTGGTCTTCAAATAGCAGACACAAACCCATCACCTTACATATGTATCCCTGTACTGTATTGGTAATAAAGTCATGCTTGTTATGCAGCATGTCCCAAAAGTTTTAGTGTAGTATTAAGCTCTAACAATTTCAAAAGTCAAAATGCTAAAAATCTATAAAAATATCATTTGAAAGTTTATTTAAATTTCTTTTATACTTTTGAATAATACATTTTTAAGTTTAATTTTAACCAGACAGGCACCCTGTTATCCTGTAGGTTATATATTTTACTATGGGAAACTTTTTGGATGACAGTTTGACAGACTGGTGTATTAGTAGATGAGTTAGGTCCCTTTGCCTGACCACCTGAGGTACCTGACTTATTTCCATTGTTCTTTTCATTCTAGGATCATTTCAAAACTGTCATGTATACATCAAAACTTCATTTTTTGGATGATCTTAAGGCTCGGGTTACAAATGAAATCTTTCAGTCACTGAACAGCAGCTGATGAAAGTTTTCACAAAGTCTGAAAATTGACTAGAGCCATGTAGAGCACTAGATGATGGTTATGTCGAATTTTAATAAGAAATATTTTAATATTAAAAAAATTAAGTAATTAACCTTTCAAGTATGGTATTTTTTATAAGTTTATAGCATTTATACTTTTGAAGTTACTAACATTACTAAAACTGTACTAAGGCTTTTGGGGTACCTTGTATATTTATAGATGATAATATTACTATTAATAATAATTCACATTATTATATAGCACTTGACCCATACTTGAGTCTTATGATAAAGCAGGTAAGTACAAATAGCTTCAGTCTTCATTTCATAGAATGAAGCTCCTGAGAGAAGAGCAGTGACTTACCTAAGGTTACACAGCCAGTAAGTCACAGATTAACAGAATCTTACAGTGGGGAATGACCTCAGTGGCCATCTCATTCAACCCCAACCTGTAGAAGAATGTTTTTTACAACCTCCTGGATGCTTTTACAAATAAAACAAAACAAATAAAACAAAAAACCTAACATGTTGATATCTGTATATATAGTGTTTTAGGGTTTGGAAAATACTTCCCTCATAAAAACTCTTGTGAATTAGATCCTGAAGGCACAGTTATTATTATAGTTTTAGGGAATGGAATTTGGGGCTTAGAGTAGTTGATTTGCACTACAGTGGCAGGATTTGAGCCAGTTTTTTGAATCCTATACTTTTGAATAAGTAATGCATTTCTTATTGTACCCAACCACGTCTTTTTGAAGAACTCTGGTGCCCAGGAGTCCATTATTTCTGAGGACTTTAGATTCCTAGCCCTACGTTGTATCTGTCATACAGGGGTAGGGCTGCAGTGTGCACCTTCTCATGTTCCATCTTAAAAATTTCTGCCAACCATACCCTGACAGTTGCATTGCCCAGTCTTCCTAAATCACAAACCTAATGGAAGGCCAAGCCTTCAACAAAGATGTGCCTTTTTACAGGGAAAGATAGAATTTTAGGCTTCCAAACAGGGCTGCAGACTTTACAGAAGTCTACTTAGCAATCTTGACTGCACACACTATTTTCCCTATTGTTTCCAAATGTCATCTGAGAAATGGGCCACAGGGAAGAACCACATTAGAATCAAAGGATTTAGGGGTAGGTAAAACCTTAGAGATCATTTGGGCAAGGGATTTTTAACCTTTTTTTGTGTGTATGTGTGTCATGGACTCCTTTGCCTGTCCAGTGAAGCCTGTAGGGTCCTCAGAATAATGTTTTTAAATAACAGAAAGAAATAAATGTGTTAAAGATTAGTGAAAATAAAGTTGTATTTTTCCCCTTATCCAAGTTCTGGGATTGCCTAAAAATTTATGGATTCTAGATAAAGAACACTTGATCTGGTCCAATCTGCTCATCTTACAGATGAGGAAACTGAGACCCAGAAAGGGAAAGTGATTGGCAGAAGGTGACACTGGCAATAATAGCTGAGCAGGGATTCAATCCCAGCATCCCTGCTTCAGGGACTATCCACTTGAGCTGCCTTTGAGCTCACCCCCTTTCTAGCCATTCTGAGGCATTCTGGATAATTGCCTGAACTCCCACTAGAAGTTAATCATTCCCTATTATACACAAGAAACCAAATAGAATGTAAGCTCCCTGAAGCCATGGAACTGTTTTGTTCTTGCCTTTCTACCTTTAGCGTCCAGTGCTGTGCCTGGCACATAACAGTCCCTTATACACGCTTGTTGGTTGATACCAGTCATTGTGTTAGAATTTGAATTCTAATTCAGATCTCCTGGCTCCAGATCCAGTAGCCTTTTCACTAAAGCACACTAAACTAATTCACTAACAAAAATATGTGTAAGTTGTTAAATACTTCAGAACTTCCCTGACTCTGTGTACATGAAATGTTCCACTCTTCCATAACTATTTCAGCAGGTCATTTCACCTGCCTTAGCTTTACTCACAAAGTCACCCTAGTTAAGGTTGTCACTGCAGCTCACTTGGATAAACTGAATAACCTCCTAATTGGTATCCCAGCTTCAACTTCTCCCCTCTCCAAATCATTCTCCATAAAGCTGCCAAATTTATATTCCTAAAACACAGGGCTGATGCTCTCTCCCCTACTGCAAAAAGCTTCAATGGCTTCCTACTGATAAAAATTGTTGTTAAATTGTTTCAGACACTTCATGACCCCATTTGGAGTTTTCTTGGTGAAGATCCTGGAGTGATTTGCCTTTTCCTTCTTCAGCTTATTATATGGGTGAGGAAACTGAGGCAAACACGTTTAAATAATTTATCCAGGGTCACACTTCTAGTAACTGTCTGAGACCATATTTGAACTCAGGAAGGTGAATCTTCTTGACCCAGGTCCTGAGCTTTGTCCACTGTGCCACCTAACTGCTCCACTGATAGCAATTCCAAACTCAACCTGGTATATAAAGTACTTCACAATCTGGTTCCCAACTAGCTTTTTCTGCCTTGTTTCCCATTACTCCCCTTCACATTAACTATTTTCCACTCAAACTGCCTTACTATCTCAACATATCATCTCTCATTTCTATGGTTTTGTACATATCCATGTGTGGAATGAGGTGCCTGCTCATCTTCTCTCCAAAACCATAGCTTCCTTCAAGATTAGTAATTAGATGGTACAATGGATAGGGCACTGACTGGACCGGAGTTCGAATACTGCTTTAGGTTCATACTAACTATCCAAGTCATGTGATCTCTTGGCTACAGTTTCCTCATCTACAACATTAAGGATAATAACAGAGTCTACTTCAGAGTGTTGTGAGAATCAGATCAGATACTATCTCCTTTGCAAACCTTAAAGTACGACATAAATGTTAATTAGTATTATTATGAAGGTTGAGTTCAAGGAGTAACTCCTATAAAACCTTTCCTTTCTCTCCCAGTGGTTAGTGTTCCTACTTTACATATTTATTGGTCTATCTATCTATCTATCACTGTGCTCTCTCCTCCAGCAAGTAGAATATTAGGTGCCCTAGGGCAGGGACTTGGGTTTTTTTTTGACTTGTGTACTATAACACTTCACCTTACACACAGTAAACACTTACTGTGTCTTTAAGGTGTTTATAAACCTTAAAGTATTTATAAATATGCATAATTTTTAATTGGAGGGAGGGGCATAAGTGAAAATTTCCTTGCCCCCATCTTCCTACAGCTGAATCCAATATCCTTTAGCTACCCCTCCACAAATCTTTCTAATCTACTGGTTTCCCAAAGACCATACCATGTCTTTTGTAGATGGGGGGTTTCCGGTAGATGTTGCTTTCTCCAGCAGCTGCCCATTGATGGAGGTAGAGGTGATGAGAAAGGATAAAAGGAGGAAAGGGACAAAAGAAGAAGCACAAGTCAATTTGTCTGAACACAGAGAGAGCATCTATTTGATCACCTGAACTAAGGGTCCACCATCTCCCCCTCTGGGGAGACTTCCTCCAAAATCAAATTCCCAACTTTGGCTCAAATAGCAATCAAATAAGAAGGAAGACTACAGGAGTGCAGGGTGGGGAAGGGATAGGAGGAGCAATGGGTTCATTGGAGTATGTCAGACTGGTGATGGAATATAGCTTAGGCCCTGGAGGGTGGAGATGGATGCCCAAGGTGTGGAGTGAGCATGCACAGCATGAACCCCATGCAGAATGAATGCAATGGTTAAGACACCCACTGCCCTTTCCCCTCACCCACAGCTCATTCTGCTCTAGGACCCTGTAGGCTGGGTTTATCACTAACATCTCATTCCTACTCCACCCCATATTGTCCTTCAGTGTTGGTTTTGGAGTAGTAGAGAAGTATGGATTTGATGGGACTGGGAAGGGTCCCAGGGAGAATAGGGAGGGAGAGGCCTAGAGGTGTGCTGGTTAATGTTTGGTAATTGACTCTGAAAATGTGACTCACTTTTAAGTTTGATCATCACTATTAATATATTGTCCATCACTTTCTTAAGTCTAATCTCTAGCCAATCAACAGAACAATAGGGCAAGCCCTGACTTATAGCGTTTGCAATTCCTGAGTTTTAAATACTCACACTGAAAATTTAACAACAGGCTCTTGTGAGCTGGCAAAAAGTTGGCTCTAGCACACCCCTAGATAGGCTCATCCCAAGTTCTGAGATGGAGAAGGGGAGGCATGTGGTTAGTGAGTGAGGTTACTCTTGAGCTATTAGTGGAGCTATCCAAGCTGAACTAAGAAGCTTGTCCAAGGCCACTGTATGCCAAGCTTCATGGAGATGTAGACCTGGTGAAGGATGGCAGCCAGTGGGAGGCTGAGCTTCTTAGAGCTGTAAGGGCTTCGAATCCAACCTCTCGCCTTGGCATCTCTCCGTGGCATTTGTGACCCTCAACTCAAGCTCTTTCTGTCCCGGGTTATTGCCTCCTATGATATCTATTCCATGATCCCAGCAGCTCTCCTTCAACTGAGCTGAAAACTCTCTCCCTACAGGTGCTGCTCTCTAGGGCCCCAGAGAATGCTCCTTTCACAGGACATCCCTTCAGAGAGTCAGTGATCTCTGCCCCCTCAGTCTTCTCCTCTTGGCTAGACATTTCCAATTTTTTTAGCTATTCTTACTGTGATATGGTTTGTATTGCCCTTACTGTGGTAATGAAGTTAGTTATGCTAAGATGAAGACTGAGACTGGAGTGTCTGTCACATATGAGTTTAAAGGGAAAGAAGAGGGGTGAGTATGGGTCATCCCCAGGCCTGATTAAGGGAAGGAGGGCCTCCTTGGGTTGGCAGAACTACTGCCATGTAAACATGGAATCTCATGAAGACCCCACCAAGCATGCACACGGGGCCAGGGCTTCCTCAGCCCGCCTACCTGGAACATGAAAGTGCTTGGGAGCTTGGTAAGAGGTTGGAGTGGAGGACCTCACGTCTAACTGGCTATGGTAGGGTGAACTCCGCCCACTCTCTGCACCTGGAGGGCAGAGGCCCAGGAGAGCCACAGGGGTCACAGAAGAAAAGAGAGGCACAGAGAGAACGGAATAGGCATTAAGTCAGCAGGTGGTTAGATAAGCCGTGAACTGGTAGGGGGAGGTGTGGGCATGGTGACACAGAAATGGTGAGGCCATTCCTTGGGGAACAAACAAAGGCATTTCCATTCCCCACGTCTAGCTGCAGAGCAGGAAAGCATGATTTCTCTCTCATGCATGTTGTCCAGGGAAACAAGTCCGACTCTGTTTCCATGTATAGGCCGATGACCCTAGTCATGCTGTGGAGGGAGTAGTTATCAACTGTGAGGCAGTTAAAACTTGTAGCCCTCTCCCTTTGATCCCTAATCCCATCCCCTTGGTTGCCATTCCCACCCCCACCTCCATCCCCTTCCATAGGATCTTTAATACCAAATGTTTGCCAGTCTGGGACCAGGCTATCTTTGTAATTTATTGGAATAGTATTGTTGCAGATGACAATCTGAGTCAATCCCTGAATGAAGGAGGGTCAAATAACCTAGGCAACGAGGCAGTCAGGATCCCAAGAAACCTGAAAGTGGGGTGCATCCTCAAATAGCTGAAACTGTGCTGTAGATTTTAAAACAAATTAATTAGATTGAGGCCTGGGAAGCAGGAGTTTGGATACAGTCAGAGGCTGTGAGGGATCTGGGAAACTGAATAGAAATCAGGGAAAGAGAACAGGGATCTTTAAAAAACAACAAGGACCAGGGAAACAGAACAATTTCTGGGAAAGGAAACAGGATCCAGGGAAAGATAACTGGTCTTTCAAGTCCAAAGGAATGCTCTGAGGTTCTGGGCCCATGGTCTCTGGTCATGCACCTAAAGTTCTGATGAGAGTCAGATGAACAGTCTAGAGGGACATTTAGCTTCAGTCTAGACAGATATATATGTTTTTGTGAATCGCTGTGTGAACCATTCAACTGCTGCATTTGGCATCTTAATTTCTTGTAGCACTGAGTATACTTATCCCCAGGTATTATAGATAATAGGCTTCTCCCCTCAAATCCAGTAAGAATTAAATCTGAATATAGTATGTTAGTCACTGAATCTTAGAATCAGAAAGGACTTCAGAAGATATTCCACTGAGCCCCAAACTCCAACATAATTAGCAAGTGGTCATCCAGTCGCTACTTGAAGACCTTCGGGGACCTCATTAACTTGAGAAGTAGGTAGCCCATTCCACTGCAGGGAAATTTTACTTGTTAGGAGATTTTCCTAATATTGACTCATAATACTCTTTCCTTTAAATTATTCCATAATCCTCCCAGTTTTTCATACTTTTGGATCAAACAGAAAAAATTCCTCTTTACATGAAAGCTTTTCAAGTATTTAAAGACAGTTATTATGTATTCCATTTATGGTTTCGTTCTTCAGAATAAAAATCCTCAGTTCTCTCAAGTATACCTAAACATTTTCCTCAAAAAAAGTGTAATTTTATAGCACTATTCTATATATTAGGAGTGATCTGTACCTTAAGACAAATACTACAAAGATCTATGATTTCATCAACACAGGCAAAACATGGCAGCCCCCTCCATACTTAGTAAGATGGTTCTTCTGAGTTGCTATGGTTAAAAATAAATCATCCCATGGTGACCCAACTTTTGCAGATGAGACATTAAGCACTTAGCTAGGCTGGTTCTAGTTAGAGAGACAGTCCATTGTCAGGACCATCCTTGAAGCCTACTTAGAGTAATGGGACATTTCAGAGCTTGTGATGTACTTCCACATCCTTTGAGAGTCTTGAAACTTCTCCATGCCTTTGTGGAGGAAGAACTTAGTGGTGGATCCAGACCACTACAGTATATAACTATATGACTCTTGAGTCCACAGGTTCCTAACTTTAGAGCTGGAAGAGACCTTCCAGGCAGGTCATTTAGTCTAACCCTCATATAAATGAGGAAACTGAGGCCCAAAGAACTTAAGTGACTCATCCAGTATCACATAGATGGTAAGTGGTAGAGGCAGAATTTAAACTCAGGACCTGTGACTCTAAGCTCAACATTTCCACCAATTTTAGTGTTGTGTCCACTGTATCCAATACTTATCTACCTTTTCCCTCTTTATTAAAAAACCCTTTTACAAAACATGCATGCTTGGGCCAGAAAATGAGTCTTGTAGGAAATGTTAAGAGTAAATGGGCAGACACTTGGATCATCAGGATATGTGGGCATGGTGATACTTGGCCAGCTTTTGGGGGACAGGGTCAATGAGCAGAATGTGAGGCTTCCAACTGTCTAGAGTTCAAGTGAAGAATGAAGGTGTCAATCTGGGAGTGAAAATACAGTGAGAGAAAAACATGATGTAGTTAAAGAGCATTGGATTTATAATTGGAATATTTGCTACATATTAACTGTGCAACCTTGGGCAAGTCTCTTTGGGCTTCACTTTCCCCCTCTGTAAAATAAAGGGATTGGATTAGATGAGTTGAAGTTTCCTTTCATTTCTGTACTCCATGACCAAGAAATTCAAGAAAAATTTTGCCCAGTTCCCGAGGAGATCCAAGCTTTCCTAGGGACCTTGGTTTTCAGTAGGTCCTCCCTGGGTTTAGGAAGACTCACAGCATTGACTCCAAACCATGGACCTAAAGGAGATCATTGAGTCCTACCATCTCATTTTATAGATAGGAAAACTGAGAGCCAGAGAGAATTATTAGTTTCCTCCAGGTCACTGATCAAGTTTTATGTAATTCAAATCTACCTGCCCTAACTTTCAGGGCAAAGACCTTTCCATTCAGTGAGGTCATGTTTAAGCTGCCAAGTTATTTTAATATGGAGGCATCCTTTCTTCCAAGCACCAAGAATCTCAAAAGACAAAACTGTCAATGAGATTAGCAAAGGCCCAGGAAAAAATTCGTTGTAGGCAGTCTGCCTAGTCCTATCTAGGTGTTTATTGAAGCTCACTACTTCTGCCTCAGTGCCTTATTCATCTTACCTGAGCGATAATAGTGGTGGGGTGAGCGGGGAAAGGTAGGTGACATGCCCTGACGGCTGTAAGTTGGAGAGTCAATGTATCCTGGGCTGGAGGCTCGCCGCTGCCGGAGGTCTAGGCTCTCAAAGATATCCTATAGAGAAGAGAAGAGTCATTACTTGGAAGCATGAACAAAAAAGGGGACACCAGCACGCAAGGAGAATGAATGTTTGCCCAGTGATTTAACCCAGATGGGAAATAGGGAAGGACAGAACTTCCCATATCCAAGCTCTTCTTGAGGATCCCAATCAGGAAAGAAGTTGCCCATAGTTTACTACCTGTAGGGTGGTGGCACAAGGTCTTCCTTGCTCACTCATGGGCAGTTGTGAGGGCATGAAATGGGACCCTGGTAGCCTTCTTTCTAAAACAACTGCTGGTATCTTTAGTCAGTGATCATAGAAAAATGGGATTGTGCTAGTGAGTCTTGAAGTTGAAGCAGCCTATATTCATCTGGTGAGAATGGGAATATTAGGGAACTCATAAATCAATGACCTTCTCCACCCTGTCACCACCCCAGTTTGGGGGAGGTAGGGAAGAATAGTGGAAGGTCTTTGACCTGGATAGGAGTCACAACTCCTTTCTTGGTAGGGGAGGGATGATGGAGCTGTCCACCACTTAAGGGTTTTATATATAGGGTCAAGTCTTTCCTGCAGGTTATGGAATTACCTGGGAATATGGCGATAAGGTTCCCATAGACTTAGGAGAAATGCAGTAATATATATCCAGGCAGCAAAGAAAAAAAGGAAAGAGAAACATAGAGAATGGGGTACAATGTGATTATATGACTCAGGGAAGAAAGTGCCTTTTTTCTTTCCCCAGAGTTTATCTATACTTCCTAGGCAGCAGCTCCCTTAGGAGGTGAAGTTCTAAACTTCAGAAGAATCTCTTTTGCGTGACATTCAGGTCCTCTACAAACTGGCTTCCAGCCAAACTGTCCAACCATTATTTCACATGACTTCCCTTCACATCCTATATTCCTGCCAAGATGGATTATTTGTTTATTCTCCAGTATCATCTTTTTCTCCTCTGCCACTGCATTCCTACCCAAGCCCTTCCTTGTGCCCAGAATGCACCCCTTCTTCATGTGCTACTGAAATCCTTCTCATCCTCCAAGGTCCATCTTGTGTATTGCATCTTCTATGAAGCCTTTCCTGATTACCCCAACTGAAAGTATTCTCTCCCACCTTTAATTTTCTAAGAGTATTTTGTCTGGATCTGTTCCTTGCCCGAATATCATATTCTACCTTGTATTATACACATTTGTGTACATTCGTTAATTCCTGTAGTAGACTATGCTCCTGAGGTTAGGCGCTACTTTACATCATTTTTCTTAGTTTTGTAATTCCTTTGTAAATGAACACAGAGCTCTGATAGATGCTTAATATTTATTGGATTAGATAAAATCAAATCAGATCATATTTATTGTATAAATGTGCCTCACCTCACTGTGCAAATGGCATAGAAGCTGTGTCAATTGTTTCCCCCTCTGTGTCTCCAACTTAGCCTAGCATAAAACCTTGTATATATTGCAGATACATCAGCAGGAAACTGGTCTGTCACATCACTGGTAACTAAGATTTGGGGAACTGAGTTGAAGTGATTAAAGGGAACCTCTGTGAATGACTGGAGTCTTATTTGGCTCCAACTAATGTTATATAGTAGATATGATACTGGACCTGGATTTAGAGATGGGAGGGACCTTTCAAGATCTCACATCCAACCTGGTCATTTTACATATGAAGACACTGAGGCCTAAAGATGCTTAGCTGCTTGATATGCTGCAAGGGGATGTGTATGCTTCTCAGAGCCGGAATTTCAACTTAGATCTTTTAACTTTAAACTGAGTTTTCTTGCCACTGTGCTATGTTGATTTATTTCCTTAGTTTTTTAATTCAAATAATGCTTCATTCAAGGAGACAAACATCAGTCGATTAATGAATGTGCCTTCTGACTGAGTGTCAGATCTCGCCTAACCCCGGCTTCAATCTCAGGCTGCTCACAGGGTAGTTGGGAGGACACAGAGCTTCTGCTGTGACACACAAGCCCCTTAAGCAGAGAGATGATCACTCTTTGGGACTTCCTCTGAGAGGGATAATTGATCCATTTTCTCATCTTTCAAGGTCTAAGGATCATGTCTCCCAAGGCAAGGGCATTGTGTATCTTGCCATCTCAGGCATACCTCTAGCTATACCTCTAGGATAGAGAGCCTGTAGCCTGAGAAGTCCTTGCCTCTTTGCCCTTTCTCTCTTCCTCATCTTGATTTCATTCCACCTAATGTTAATTGCCTTTGCTTATGAGAAGTAAAATTTGCTCAGAGCAAAAGTGCTAATACTTTGAGCATTGCTGACTGGCTTGCTTCTTCTGGGGAAATCTCCAGGACCCCCAAAAGCAGTTGCAATGTACTGAGATAGGAAAAAACATGAAATGTCTGGAAAGGCTGCCTGGAGCCAGCTTGTAAAAGGGCTTTAAATGCCAAGCTAAGAAATATGTATTATACCTAAGCTACCCATGATCTTTCAATTTCCAAATCTAATGCTTTTCTCCCTCAATACTGATCCTTCTCGACCTCTTTGCAGCATTGATCCTGGTGACCTCCTTCTCCTCTTGGAGAGGTTTTGTTTCCAATTTTGTGGGGTTTTGTGTCTTTCAGACACTTTTTTTATCCTCCTAGACCTTCTCAGTTGCCCTGGCTGGTTGTCTATCCAAGTTACCAGCACTAAAGGTAGGTTTTCTGAAAAGCTCTGTCTTAGACTTCTCTTTTTGCTCTCCAGCAAAACTGTAGGTCATGATCCCATGTGAGGTCAAGCAAAATTTGGCAATAGCAAGAGGTTTCTGAATGTGCCACAACCAAAAGTTAATTAATGAATCTGAGGTGTTTCTGGCAGCGCTTGCCTGTGTTGTGTTTAAGAAGCCCTGCTCTATACTATATAACTTGGTGATCTCATCTGCTCTGCTGGATTGAATTATCATCTTGACACAAATGAATCTATTTATACAGTCCTAATTTTTCCACTCAGCTACAGTCGTGACACCTTGAATCCCAAACTCAACAAGTCCAAAGGAGAACTTCTCTTCTTCCCCAAAACCTATTCCCTTGTGAATTTTTATACTACTGTCAAGGGCACCACCATCCTCCTGGTCACCTTAGTATCTTCCTCAACTCCTCACTCTCATCCTATATATGGAATCTGTTAGCAAGTCTTGTGTTTCTACTCTCATAACACCTTGTACATACATACCTTTCTCACTACTCAAAGCCACACTAGTTCAGGTCAGGCTCTTACCACCTCTTGCTGGAACATTGCAATAGCTTTCTAACTGGTCTCCCTTTCTCTGTGTCCACTCAGCTGTCCTCATTCGGCTGCCAAGCCCGTGATAAAGTACAGCTCTGACTAGGTCACCCTCACCCTTGCCCCCATGATAACCAGTGGCTTTTTATGACCTCCAAGATCAAACACAAACCTATTTAGCATTTACAATTCTCCATAATCTAGCTTCTTTTTATGTTTTCAATCTGCATCCACTTCACTTTCTTCCATGTACTCTATGAATGAGCTACACTGGCCTATTTACAGTTCCTCTAACATGATCTTCCATCTTTCATCTCCATGCCTTTGCCCTGGCTATGCATGGAAGCCTCTCCCTCCTTACCTCCACTTCTTACTTTTCTTGACTCCCTTCAAGACTTAGTTCAAAGCTTATCTCCTGTAGGTTTTTCCTAGTTCCCACAGACTACTTTACCTCAAAGATTCCAAAAGATTATTTTCATTTATTTATTGAATTTTATTTATTTATTTTACAAATCATGATTATATTATAAAATAATATTCATTCATTCATTTATTTATGAGGCACCAGTCTAACATTCCCTGTTTGATGGCTCCCAATTACCTCTAGAGTACCATATAAACTTAGCCTGACATTTAAATCTCTCCTCAATCTGGCTCGTACTATTTTATTTTCCATTTTGACATTATCCTTCATGAACGCTATGATCCAGTCAAACTGAGCTACTAGCTATTTCCTAAATTTACTATTTGTTCTGCTCTCTGTGTGCGGTCTGTCTCCTAGTCTATCTCATGCTGTTTCTCATGTTGGAGTATACTCCTTCCTCAAATCTGCTTCTCAGAACCCTTATTTTCCTTGTAGGCTCAGTTCAGGTGGGTGCTATGTCCTATGGAAAGTTGTTCCTGATCCCCCCAGTCATTAATGCTTTCCCTCCTAAAATTATCTTTTATTTATTTGTCTATTTACCTGTTGTGTGTCCCCTACTCCACTTAGGAAAATGTAAACTCATTGAGGGTGTTTTGCAGTTGTAACTGTCATTGTACTTAGTAGATGACTGATAATATTTGTTGAGTTATTATTTTTGAATTAAAGTGACTTGTACAAGGTCATGCACATAGATTGTGGCAGAATGAGGACTCACACCCAGGTTTCCTGGTTCTCAGTCTCTTTTACTTTGTGGTGTGCATTGTCGTCCCCTTCAGATCATAGGTGCATAACATTACTAAGGTACTAAGTAGCAGAGTTGGGATTTGAACCTATGGCCTCGGTCTCCAAATCCTATGGGCTTTACACTACGCCATCAGATCTTAATGATCCCTCCCTGCCCCTTTAGAATAGGTGAGATGTAGTACCTCCCCATAGCTATATCTCTCCAGCATCTCATCCGAGGTGTATCTGTGATAGGGTTCATAGGAAATGAGGTCTGGGCGCTGGACCTCATAGATAGACTTAATCTTGGGAAGAGCTGCCAGGTCTTTGTAATTAAGGATCTCGTTATCCACTTTGGCCTGGGGAGAGAGAGAGAGACAGAGACAGGCAAAGAGAAGGAAGGTAAAAGGAAAGGCAAGCGCTTAACGGCAGAGAGGAAGCGAGGGCTGTGGCTCTCACTGAAGTCCTAAGAGAGAAAGGCAGGGCATATTTCCAACTATGGACTCTTCAGAGGTAGAAGAGGAGTGTTGAACAGAATCCCAGAATTCCAAAGCTACACATGTAGATATGACTTTAGAACACAGAATGTTGGAGCTGGAAGGGACTTTTGGACAGAGAACAAGGAATGACAACTGAGGAACCTAAATCTTAAGACTGAAGATGAAGCATGTTTCTGTCCTCTTCGCAGAGAGGTGGTGGACGCTTTAGATGCAGAATGAGGCATACATTTTCAGATATGTCCAATGTGTTGATTTGTTTGCATTCTCTGCATTTATTATGGAGGGGGCATTCTTTGCTGGGAGGAAGGGAGTGGCTCATTGGAAACTAACAGTGATGTTAAAAAAGAAAGATTATAAATATAAATTTAAAAAAAGAATCTAAAGCTCAAGACAGTAATTGCTCCTGGGAAAGAGAGCAGGCAAATGTGTATTTGGGTATAGAGGGATGTTCATGTTCTAGAAATTGAATTCAGAGATTCCCTTAGGGCCTGTTAGAGTTTATTATATTTAAGTCCACTGGCTTGGTCTCTTTCTCCCATTTATCACAAATTTGGAGTACTTTGGGCCCCCCCCAAAAAGACTGAATAGCCCAAAAATAAAAGATGACAGACAGAAGTTTAACCTTTACTCTATCCTACCTTGTGTCATTTCATCCTCTGGTATGGCTCCCACATCTATAACCTATCCACAATAGTCATTTTCTCTCCTAAATATTTTTAGCCAAAGAATCATGATTTAGAGCTAAAAGGGACTTTAGGGATTACATAGTTCAACTCCCTCATTTTACGGATTGAAAACCTGAGGCCCAGAGATGGGAAGTGATTTGCCTAACATTAATCTTATAAGCTCCTTGAAAGTAGGAGCTTTGTATGCCCAGGGCAGAGCACACAGCAATCAGTTAATAAATGCTTGTTGACTGATGCATGACATGATGATGACAGTAAGTTTATCGCTTCCTGGCCTCTGTGAAGTGTATGAATTTGTCTGCCCTCTTGCCAATGATACTGCCCTCGTCCTCAACCTAACCCTCAGCTGACAAGCTTGGAGTCCTCCCTACCTCCATTCTCTCTTTTTTGAACACTTAAAGCAAAGCCCTGGGGGACACAGAAAGGTTTGGTTGGAAGACACATCTAGAAGGGCTACATACGCAGATGACTCTGTTGGGGGACCCAATGCTGGAGCCAGGTGGGGAGATGGAAGTCTCAGATGTCCTCCTGTGCTGTGTGGAGGAGAGAGGAGAGTGAGGGCTTTTGAATACATAGCACATTGATCAACAGCCTTTAAAGTGGGACACTGTGATATGATCCCAAGAGGTACAGGATCAGCTAGCTGGAGGCTAGATAGATTCTACCTCATCCCACAACCACATTCCCTCAGAATTCCAGGAATGTTCTGTTACCTGTTTTTAACAAATGACCTTCTGAAAACAGAATACACTTTGAGGTTTACTCTGCATTATTAATATTTTTTCCATCACTTTCTTAACTCTAGACAGTCAACAAGACAATAAATCAAACCCCAATTTGTAGCATTTGTGAATTTCTAAGGTGTAAATGTTCAAATGGAAATTTTAAAAATTGACTTTCATTAGCCAATACAAGTGACTCTGGCACAGCCTTGTTCTCCCCCCTCATAGTGCAAGCTCCCAGCCTTTCCCTTTCTGCTTCTGTATGCCCCTCAGGGCAATTATGTCCCAAACTTTACCCAGGCACCTGCAACAACACCTGCACTGTTGGGAAAACTGTATCTTCATCTGCCTTCCATTCCTCAACCACACACACACACATCTTTACCACCCCCCTCACTGCCCTGTTACCTCATTAACTGCAGTAGGTGTCCCCTGGCTGTCTCTGTACTATGGGGCAGAGATTGGTAAGCAAGACCCTCTTCTCCACCCCTTTTCATATTTGATGAGAGAGTGCCTAAGACGGTAGTTAGTCTGCATCACAGATCTCATTATATCATCTGCCCTCAAACTTACCACTCCTATTTCTTCCCTATTACTGTTTAGGGCCTCACCATCTTTCCAGCTGCTCAGGTTCAGAATCTGTGTCACTGTGGAGACCTTACTCTCACTCACTCCACATAGCTAATCATTTGCTACCTGAAGGTCCTGGCTTATCCAGGCTGAAATTTCTCAGAAAATCAGATACTGGCTCCTATGGAGCCAGTTTTACCTGCATTTTCCTACCAATTAACAACTAGTTATCAATATATGATCTATCCTTATCAATATTTGAATATGAATGAGTCATAATAAAAGGATCTAAATTCTTAATTTATCACTGGACTCTTAATGAGGCCTTCCTTAAGTGAATGAAAAGATCAAATGACTTACTCATTGGGGATTAACCTTATGATCTCTGATCAATTAATGATACATTAATTCCACCCAGCAGCGCAAATTGTTCAAGACTGGTAACCTTGAAATCTGGTTTTGGATCCTAGACCTGCAATATATTTGCTTCAGAATCTTGGCGAAGGCCCTTCCTCTCCTTGAATTTCAATTTACTCATTTCTGAAATGGGGTTATAATACCAGCATTACCTACCTCACAGGGTTGAATGGAGAATAAAAGGAGAGAATTAACAGTGCTTTGTAAATTCTAAAACACCAGCAAGAGTCTTCATTTTCATCATCAATCATCATCATCATCACCCCCACCCCACCCCCACCACTTCCATCATTAAATAGTTAACACTTATTTCCTAGATGTACATGCAGTGAACATATAGAATTTGATTAAATTTGATGGTAATTCTATATTTCACTCATTCCTCATGAAATATTTAATTTTTTTTTCTTTTTTCTCTCTCCATTTATGTAAATGTGTGCACATAAAGACAGAGCCAGTCTTGGGGTTAGAAAGGTCTACTTCTGAGGCTAGGTGACTAAACGGCAAGTCATTTAACCTATTAACACTCCAAGCAATTCTCTAAGACCAGACACTACAAGTGGGCAGTTGAGTCTACTTCAGTGTGGGGAGTTTCCAAACTGGAGGTCAATCAACATTTTTTATTAAGCACCTACTATGTGTGAGGCATTGTGCTAAGTTCCTTACACTGATGAAATCAAAGGTCTGACATCCCACTCCACCCCCACCAAAGTGCAAATGACATTTCCAATAGCTTGGGAGGATCCAGATGTTTGGTTTTCAATTGAAAAAGTGGAAAGAGAATTCTTTTCAGATTTTTACCTGAGTGCTCAACAGTTCTAGCTAAATGAATGTGTAATACTTTGGATGGATATATTTAATATTTTTTAAAAGCCTCGAATCTAATCAGTAAGGATACTCCCTATAGATCATAATCCCTTCACACATGAGTAAATGCCTTCAAAAGTTACTGTGACAAGTCTCTGGTGAACCAGGTAGCAGAATTAGCTAACCTTTCCCTCAGACAACAGACACATGATTCATGACTAGGGCTGTCCAACTTGGTAGAACCTCCTAGAGTCTGAGTGTTATTGGCACAGGAGAGTTATCTCCATATCATGATGGGATATCAGAAGAGTTGTTTTTTTGTTTTGTTTTAGTGGAGATCTTTTTTTGAATATATTTCAGTGGTTCTAGGATTTGTGGTTTCATTGACATGGGTGCTTCTTCCATTGATATGCTTTAATGAGCATATTGATGAGTCTTTGTGACCCAAAGATTGCATTTCCTGTTGGATTACCTCCTGATGATGAGCTTCTCTGGGTCTAGTCAGTCCAGTCATTGAGTGATGACACATGCTTTGTCACTGGGTCTCTGCAGCTTGGAATCAGTTACATACTAGAATTTGTTTTCCACTGGCAAAGACGTCATGAAGCCTAGTTCTATATCATGATGAGATACCAAAAGGTAGCTAGTGGATATCTGACTGGGAGTCAGGAAAATTCAAATATGAATACTGCCCCCATGACTTACTAGTTGTATAAATCTGGATAAGTCACTTAACCACTCAGTTTCAGTTTCCCCTTACGGAAAATGGGTATAATTATATTATCTACCACATGGAGTTGTTGTGAAGGGTAAATGAGAATACATGTAAAGAGCCTTGTAAATCTTAAAGCACTATGTAAACTGTTATTATCATATATGAACTATTGTATATTATAATATTACATATAATATATTATTGTGTATAATATATTATACACTGTCTGACAAGGCAATTCTCTTAACATCTTGGCTTCAATATCCCCATCTATCAATGTGAATAATAATATTACTTACCTAACAGGGTGGTAGTGAGGAGCAAATGAGATTTTATATATGTGTGTGAGTACATACGCACATATATTAATATAAAGTATTTTGCCAATCTTAGAGCATTCTATAAATACTGTTATTATTAAATACTAGCTATGCTGACCTACAGAAATCACTTAACCTTTTTGCCTGTTTCTTCATCTATAGAAAGGATAACAATAGCATCTAACTCACAGAGTTGTTGGAGAATCAAATGAGTTGCTATCTGTAAAATATATGCAAATTGTAAAGAACTACATATTAATTGTATATAATATATACCATCATATGTAAATTTTATATAATATCGTTGTTACTTGATGAAGGACTTTATGATATAAAAATTCAAAGATCTTCTTGGGGTTATATCATTTACGTAAAGACATATAATATCATTACTATTTAGTGGAGGATTTTATGATATAAAACCCCAAAGTATCTACTTGGGAACAACTGCAAGATTGGCTCACGAGCTGGCAATAGTTTTGCAGTTTCCAAAGAACACCATGAGTCTGGCAGCTGCTCCTCCAGAGAGACTGAAATGGAAGGATGGGCTCTGACTGGGTAGTCATTGGGTAGATCCAGGGACAACTGATCCCCCAACAAGACAGCATAGTGAGTGTCCACTCCTGTGGCTCTTCCACATAGAACGTGAACTCAGAGAAGCTTGCCTGGAGAGCTCAGAGAAGAACACAGGCCTTGGGTTACAGCATTTGAGGATGGCAGAGATCTTTGGGATCATCCAGTTCCATCCCCTCATTTTAGAAGAGGAGAAAGATCCAAAGAGTGGAAACATCATAAAGAAGTAGAAATAGGGATCAAAGAAAAGTCCCCTATCTCTACATCCAGCTGTCTTCCTTGCTTAAGACTGTAAACTTCCTCTGACTTGCAGAATTGTGGTTGATTCTGAGATCAGCTATCCCTAACCCCATTCCCCAAATTAGGTAGTAGATAAAACACTGTATAAACCAGCAACAGGGACAATGCTGATCGTTCTCAGTGATCTTGCTGGGGAGTTGCTGAGGACGCTGTACTCTGGTGTGTATGTATATAGAGCAAGGGAACTTAGATGACGCTTGGAACCCTGAGGAAGTCTGAGGTGTTTAATGACAGTTCCAAAGCTCTCCTTACTCATGAATGAGTATGCTGGGGGCCAGCACCTCAGGCCTTCTCCTCAAGCAGAGGAATTTTGTTTTCTGTATTCCTGGGACAGCGAGGATCCCTAATAGGCAATCTCTTTTGGTCAATGTGTGTGGGGGGGTGGCGGAAGAGGCAAATTGATAGGGGTGGCTGTAGGGAATCAGGGGCTATTCCAGGTGACTCAGAAAGTAGAAAAGGAAAGTAGCCTGAGGTTAGTCTAGCTAGACTTATTTTGAGGACATGACTACACAGTATCCTTCCAGTGAATACTAACGGGGGGAGGACTAATTTCCTTGAACACATAAGAAACTGCACAAAACAAACAAGCAAAACCCAAACAAAACCCTTCGCACTGACCTACAAGGTTATTGCAACGATCAAATGTAACGGAATAAGACAAAACTTTTTAAGCTAGAAAGTGTTCTGCACAGGCAATAATAGATGTTACTATTAGTCATATCAGATTCTCGTGCTCAGAAAGAGATATGTCAGTGGCTCAGCTGGGTTACTAAATAATGGATAGGCAGGAAGGATAGGAAAGATTATATCTGCTTCAGCTCTCCTGTATCCAGAAAGGTTTAATAAGATTTACATTTGGAAGTGATCTGAAAGAATCTACTTTCAGGTGAGTATAACGATTTATAGAACGCTTTGAGGTCCGCAAAGCACTAAATATGTTTTATTTCTTTTAATATTCACAACAACCCTAGAGGTAAGATCTATTATTGTCCCCATTTTCGCAGATAAGAAAATCCAGGCTGGTAGCAATTAAGAGACTTGCTCAGGATGACACAGCTACACAGCTATGAATCTGAAGTATGATTTGAACTCAGGTCTTCCTATTTCCAAATCCATAAAATCTCTAAATCAAATCAAATGATCTCATAAAATCATGTCCATATCCCTAATCTACCTTGTCATCTGTGTAAGTAAGTTGAGATCCAGGACAAGGAAGTGACTTAACATTGGCAATTTAAGTTTCAGAACCAGGATGCAATGACTGCTACTTAGACTCCCATGTTGTTTCCATTAAACCATATGCACTGGGTAAAATGGAGGTGAATAAGGCTCCTCTAGGCATACGTAATCATAAATTCAGCCTTGAAATAGACTTACCCACTCCATTTCCTTTACTTTTAAAGATGAGAGAACAGAAAACAAAGAGAAAAGAAATACTTTGTCCTAGCTCACAGATCTAGTAAGTAGCATTGGGATTCTGTCTCTTCACCGGGACCAGGCACCAGGCTGACCGTACCATTCACACGGATTCAGACAGTGCCATTGGGAGAAGCAGGGATACTTCTAGGTCCCCATAACTTAGCGTTACCTAAATTTGCTTACCTTTAATTTCTTCTCTGCCCGGGCTGCCTGTTTACAGATAGGGTGCCATACCTCAGAACCTAGCGATCCAGGAGAACAACATACATTTAGAGATGTCCAAATTCATCCTCACTCTATGCTGTCCATTCCAATTCATTCATCATTGATTCACTCACTCATTTATTCATTCAACAAACTGATTGAGCTCATGTAATCTGAGGCTGCAGGAATCGAAACCTAACTTCCACTGTGGAGGTGGGGAGTGGTGACGGTCGGACTGTTGTGAGCAATTCTGAATGCTGGGACAGAAGAAATGCAATATTAATGAGCAAGAGCTAGGTCAGAGAAAGGTGGCTAGGATAATAGGGGTCCTCGAAACCATACCCTACCAGGGCTGACTAAGGAAAATGAGGATGTTTAGCTTAAAAGAGAGACTACTGGGGTAATGTAATCACTGTCTTCAAAAGATTGTGAAAGGTTATTGCATGGAAGAGGGGTCAGGTTTCTTTTGTTTGACACTAGAAGGCAGCTGGGGGAGCAGTGTCTGTCTGAGGGATTCTGGTGGGAGTGGAAGCCGTAGGGAGGCAAATTTTTGCCCATTATGAGGAAATATTTTACAATTAGGGCTGACCCATGTACAATGACCTGCCTTAGCAGGTAGTGAGCTCCCTGTTACTGGAGGTCTTAGATGAACACTGCTTAGGGGATATTGTAGAAGATACTTCTACTCAGGTATATGTTGATAAACATGACTTCTAAGGTTCTTCCCACCTTTGATATTCTGTGAGTCATAGGCTTGCAACATCAGATTTAGAGCTAGAATTGACAGTGAAGATAATTAGTCTAAGACCTGTATTCTATAGATACACATGATCTATCATATCTAGTCAGCTTCAGACTCCAGACCATGTATCACATACCATTTGTTCATCCACCTTGGCTATCTTCTTGCCACCTGCCCTGTTGCTGCACATATCCTATGCTCCCTCCTGATTTTCCCTGCTTTTTTAATGGAAAGTCATAACATAATACTACCATTGCTTCTGGAAAGAACATGGCAATTGAATCCGCTATGGCTCCACTCACCCACAAGTCTTGTGATCTCTGAAACCAAACACTGTTCATTCCCCCATTTTTTGGCCACTATTTTCATATGTTTGTTGTTTTCCCTAACTAAATTATAATCTCCTCAAGGGCTGGGGATTTCTTAATTTTTGTATATGTATTCCCCAGTGCTGACACAACAAGTGCTTACTTATGATTTTTCCATTCATTGATGAGGAAACTGAAGCCCAGTTCAGGGAAGTGATTTTCCCCAGGTCACAGTGTAATAAATAGTAGAGCTAAGGTATGAATCCAAATCCACTTATTCTAACCCCAGGTTCTAAACCATGATGGCTAAAAAGGTAAATTAGATACGGTCTTGCTCTCAGAGTTCTCATTCCAATAGGGAAAATAAAATAAAGGCTCATATATCTAAAATAAAAGCCAGCATGCATATAGATATAAATAACTATGGAGCAATGAATGAGAAGGTTCATATGAAAGAGAATCATATTTAATTGGGAAGATCAAAGAAGGCTTCACATAGGAAGTGGCATCTAGGCTGGGCTTGGAAAGAAAGAAGGATTTTCCAAAGCAAAAACATTTTGTTAGGGAGGAAGAGAAGAAGATTTCAGAGAGATGAAATCGTGTGAGCGAAGATACAGATACTGGAAATACAAGGTGCTTTTAGGAATAGTTAGTAGCCAGTTTGGTTGGAGAGTAATGTTAAGGAAGAGGAATGGGAAAAGAGGTGAACTTGGGTTCTGAAGACCTGATTTCACCTATCAGTTCTATTACTTCCTAGCTGTGTGATCCTTGACACATGACTTTAGCTCTTTGGGTCTCAGTAATCTTAACATAAATGGTCATAATAGTACTTACACTACCTACTTTCATAGAATTGTGGGAAAACAGTGATTTGTATACCTTATATTCCCAAAGAAATGTGAATCATTAATATTGTTTTTATTTTAGTTATAGATGTTTTATAGTTACTTGAAAGATTTATAGTTTTATCAGCATGAGTAGTCTCTCCATACCTTAGCAAACCGTTTAATTAATACACTGGGGAAGAATTATCAGTTACTAGAGACAGTCTCTCCCACTTTAGAAACAATTCTAAGTTTCTCTGACAATAGTATCAGTCATCACTCTACATGCATTCTTTTTCTTCAGGCCTACATGTCTCTCAGATTTTCTCCAGAGTAAGATTCTATGCCTTTATATTGTCATTTTTGATGGTATTATGGAACTCTATGTCAGAGCTGGGAGGGATATTAGAACATAGAACATTAGGGTCACAAGGACCCTTAGCACATGGAATGTCAATACTGGAAGAGAGCTTAGAACATAAGCCATAGTAAGTCATAGAGTGCAAGGTTTCTTCAAATATATAGTGTTAGAATATAGAATATAGAAAACACTATGAAAACTAAAAAAGACCTTGGAACATAAAACACTGAATTTCAGAGCTGAAAGGTATCTTAGAGTTCAATTTTAGACTTTCTTTCATTTATTTACTTGAGCGATTTTTTAAACATACATGTGATATACTTGAAAGAGCCCTAATCTGGCCATCAATAGAACTCAGTATCAAGTCCCCAATATGCCAGTAATCTTCTGTGTGGTCTTGGGCAAATGATTTCCCCTCTTTAGACCTCAGTTTCCTTATCTGTAAAATGAAGGGGTTGGACTCTAAGGTCCCAGTTCTATGACTCCATTCTTCTAAGAGCAGGGACTACTTAAATGAACAATGATTGCTGCTTTGAACTTTTCTCTTGCCTTGTTTTCCTTGCCCATAAATGGTGGAAATGAATACTGGTGACCTCTTAGGGAGGTCATGTGGGTGACAAGCAGGGGAAAAAAAAGAACTGTGGCTACACTCAGAAATAAAAGCCAAGGACCCCGCCTGTCTCTTCTCTTTCTCGCATCATCCCCCTTCTGAAGGCATAACAAAGTAGAGACTGTTCCAGCCTGGCTCTTAAAGAGCTTGCCCCCTTCTTGGCCCTTTTACAGTAGACTCTGGGGCTGGGAGTGGTGTGGGTAGTGAGGAAGGTCACTATCCATTATCCAGGGACAACTGGCATGTGGAGAATATCCTGGAGTCTTCTGGATTTAGAATCAGATTTGGATTATAGAATGTCTGCATTTCAAGAGATTGTACAGATGATGGAATGTTAGGGCTGAAAGAGACCTTATTTCAGAGGCCAAAGGAAAGGCTTAAAGTAGTTAAGCTAGATGTAATAAAAAGCCCGCTACTGATACTCCCCCTCCGGAATAATGGGTTCCTTCAAAGTCATTTGCAAAAGATGTAAGCCTACCTTGCAAGCCATGATGAGAGTCTAACTACCACCCAACCCTGTCATCCTGCTATACGCCCAGAGCTTATCTAGTGGTAGTCTAAGTAATTAATTGTTAAGAAAAACTATAATTTCCATACTTGTAAACCTATAAAGGAGAGGTATTGGTGTGTAGTGAATAGACATCCATCCTCTGAATCAAGAAAAACTGGCTTTGTGACCCTGGGCAAATCATTGAAGCCCTCAATGACCTAGAAAACATTGTAAGACTATAAAATGCAGAGTAGATATAATTTACATTGATAGCAGGGCTTTCTTGGCAAGTGTTCCTATGCCAAAGAAACCATAGGTCTGGTACTCCCTCCTGCAAAAAAATTCACATAAAGCAGGGGTTCTTAACCTATTCAGCATCACAGACTCCTTCGGGAATCTGGGGGAGCCTAAGGATCCCTTCTCAGAATCATGTTTTTAAATGCATAAAAGTAAAACAATAGTTCATTTGCAATTATATATAGCTCTTTGAAGTTTTCTTTTTACATATATTATCCGACTGGGTCTTCACAACAACCTTGCAAAGCAGAGGCTATTACTAGTATCCCCCTTCTATAGACTGAGAAAGCTGAGGCCAAAAGAGTTTAAGCAATTTGCAGAAGGTCACACAACTGCTAAGTATCTAAGTGTCTGAGGCAGGAACTGAATTCAGATCTTTCTGACTACAAGGCCAACACTATCACCAGGCCTCCTAGGATTACCAAGGAAACCAATTATATATATTGAGATACTGTTATCAAAATATTATTCAAAAAAGGTTCACAGTGACAGATTTAGCTCTCCTCAGGAATGCAAGGATCTAACGCAATTCCAAAAGACTCATGATGGAATTTGCCCTCCACATTCAGAGAAATACATATGGAATCTAAATGCAGATTAAAGCATGCTATTTGCTCTCTTTTTAAAATTTGCTTTGTTTTGTTTTTTCTTTCCTCCCATTTGGCCTTATTCTTCTATACAACATGACTAATATGAAAATATGTTTGATAAGATTATATATGAGCTACATTGGATTGCTTGCCACCTTGGGGAGGAGGGAGGAAAGGGAGGTGGAGAAAATATAAAACTTATGGAAGTGAAAGCTGAAAACTAAAAATAAATAAATTTATTTATCAAAAAAAAGTTCACGGATCTCAGATCACATACCCTTGACAGGCATAAATAAAGCTTCCACCTGTTAGCTGTGGGATCTCTTGAAGTGATGCATGTGGTGTAAGTGAAATAGATTAGGAGTCAGAAGACTTCTGGGTTCTGGGACTACCTCTGCCACTCACTGGTTGTGGGACATTGGACAAGTCATTTCATCTCCATGGGCCTCAGTTTATTTGACTGTAAAGTGATCTACTCAATAAATGACGCGGAAGAGTGACTAGATGGTTAGATTTGCATTGATGACGACCTAGGTTAAAGCCTTGTCTCAGACATTCACTAGTTATGCGTCCTTTGTCAAGTATTTTCTTTGAGATCTAATATCCACATCTATAAAAATGGGCATCATAATATCAGATAATAACAGCACCTATCACCCAGGGTATTATGAAGATGCAAGGAGATAATGTAATTAAAATATTTTGCAAACTTTCAATGCAAATTATTTTAATTATCATTATGAGTTCTCCGTGGTATCTTACCACTCTTTAGTTCAGGGTTTTTTTCTTCTTCCACACTACTACCACACTTATCAATAAATACATATCTCTGATTATATTTGTGGTCATTGACTGTTCATACAGTTGGATCCTAAATGAAGTTATGTGTGTGGTTAAATGCCAGCTTTAAATATAACCACAGAAAGAGAACATTGAGCGTTAGAGTTGGGAAAGACCTCAGAAATCATTTAGTGTCTGTAATTTCATTTTCCAGATGGAGAAACTAAGGCTCAGAGAGACTAAGCAGATTTTCATAGGTGCCATTGTGAGTTATTGGCAGAACTGGGCCTCAAACCTTGTCTCCTTGGTTCTTTCCCTTCATCCTCACTGCCTTGGATGGAATGGTTTTCTTTCCACTATTGGGAGTTGATGTGTGGGTCCCAGTGCACTGGCAGTGAGAGGTGCCAATGATGGTCACATGTACTGCTGCTGGCAAGGACAACCCTCCCTGCCACCTACACAGCCCCCGGAGCTGGCATGATACTGACAGATAGCCAGGCATACACAGCCCCCATCTTCTGGGACTCACTCTGCTATCCCTAAGGCATAGAGAGCCTGGGACAGATGAACTCTCTATGTGTGGGGGAGGGATAGAGCCCTGTAATTATAGCCCCTCTCCCAGAAACCAGAATGGTTGGGCTCATTAGGTGACAAACTCTTCGTAAATGCAGGGAAGAAAATAACTCCCACCCCCGAAGCTGTCGCTGGGTTAGGTTTGACACTGGAATCTTGCACCCTATTATAAAGCCAACCAGCTACATTGCATAGCTTAACTCTTTCAGTGTCTGACTCCATCAAGAGTCAGCATCTTACCATGTTTCTTTGGCACCTAGGATTCAGAAAGAAACAGGGCGAAACAGGAAAGCCTGGGACCTAGAATCAAACTTGAAGGCTAGATGCGAGAATATGACAAAACAGGTCAAAAGTTAGTTGGAGGGACAGGGATGAGGGGATGTAAACTAAAGAGAAACTTGAACCTACAACTTGATTTATTTGGAAAAGAACAGGAGTTGACCCTGAGGATGGGCAGTGATTACATTATAGGATTTAGAACTGGAAGAGTGCTTATGGATGAGGAAACTGAGACCCAGAATGGGGAGACACTTGTCCAAAGTTATACATGTAATACATAGCACAGTTGAGATACAAATCTAAGATCTCTGACCCCCCACCCCCACCCAATCTAGTGCTCTTTCCATTATAGATAATACTG
>CM053769.1:362358893-362480256 GCA_028658325.1 Potorous gilbertii | reverse complement strand
ATTAGCTACATACTCAAATGGGTTACCTCATTTCCAGATGAAGTAGAGAATTCTGTTTGGCATTCAAAGCTCTTCAGAATCATCCCCCCCCATCTTTCAAGTCTTTTTATTTATTTATAATATTATTTTTATATATTATATATATATAAAATAATGTATTCTAATAAATAATACTTTATACATATATATATTATATATACATATATATAACATAATGTATTATATTACAATAAATAATGCTTTATTTATACAACTGCTCTCTCCCCTCTTCCCCCCATGCACTCTGTGTTCCAATGACACTGGCCTCTCCAATGTTCCCCAGATAAGACTCCATCTTCTGACTGGGGTCATTTTCACTGTTTGTTCCCCTTGCCTAGAATGTTTACCCTCCTCATCTCTGCCTCCTGGCTTCCTTTAAGCCCCAGCTAAAATTTCACCTTCTACAAGAAGCCTTTCCCAGTCCCCCTTAATTCTGATGCCTCTCCTTTGAGACTACCTCCAATTTATCCTTTGTATCGCTTGTTTGTACTTAGCTGTTTACATGTTGACTTCCCTTCAGACTTGGCAGAGTTATGTTTTGTCTTCCTTTGTATCCTCTGCATTTAATACGGAGCTTAATTGCTAGTCAATAGTAGGGCCTTTATTAATGCTCTACTGACTGAACTTCCAGCTCCCCATCTGTAAAATGGAGAGAGTAAGGTTTGTCCTTCTTACCACATAGGATTTTTATGAAGAGTGGGAAGAGAGGATGAGTAACCTATTGCAAAGAAGTTGGAAATGTTGAGTATAAATTACTGTTCTGTTTCTGGGTAAGTCATACCCCCTTAGATTCCCCATCTATAAAATAAGGCTAAATTTCCTGGAGAAACTTAAAAGTTCCAGGTTTTCTGACTTCATTTCCAGTTATTTTTCCATTCTACTCCACTGCCTCCTGAAAAGAAACCAGGATTTACAAAACCCTTAAGAGTATAACATTTGGAACTGGAAGGGAACCTTAGAGACCACTTAGCCTGGCCCCTTCCTTTAGAAATTGAGAAAAATGATACAGAGGTAGGGAAATGATTTACCAAGGGTCATGCCACTTATTAATAACAGAGCTATGGCTCCAACTATATGATTTCTATCCCACCACAAAGCTCACAGCCACTAGAGCTGGAAGGGACGTTAGACATCCCTGAGGCTAAGTGGCTGTCTAGGTCCTCAAGTGCAGCCTATCGAGGAAATCCAAACTTTTGTTCTGTGGGATTGGGGTTCAGTCAAAGGGCCATACTTGGGGACCTAGAGGGCACAAGTTTCCTCATCTATAAAACAAGGCTAATAAGCTACTCTGGTAATAACTCACACTCAAGTTCTACAAAGTACTTTCTTTCTTCATAAACCTTAGGTATGAGTTATTAGCAACTTTTCCAGCTTAGCTGCTTTTAGCTATTTGTCCTTATGAGAATCATATTCTCACTCTGGTCTTCAGTTTTGTGCCCCCCCTTCTCCAACCCAAATGAAGACATTGGACCAGGTAATCTCTGACATCTAGCCCAGCTCTAAATATACAATTCATAACCTAAATTCAATCAAATCTTGGCACTCCTCCTTACTACCTACAACTAAGTCACACAGGCATCCTATACATGATTCATTCCCGTGTGTTATTCCATCCAGTGATATTGGCCTCCTTGCTGTTTCTCATACAAGATATTCCATTTACTGATTCACAGTACTTTCACTTATTGTTCCCCATACTGGGAGTTCTTTCCCTCTTCATCTCTGCCTCCTGCTTTCCTTTAAGTCCCAGTTAAAATCCCACCTTCATGGGAAGCCTTTCCTGATCCTCCTTAATTCCAATGCCTTCCCCCGTTACTTATTTCCTATTTATCTTGCATATATCTTGTTTGTACCCAGTTGTTTTCATGCTGTCTGCCATATTAGACTGTGAGCTCCTTGAGAAAAGCTCCTCTTTCTTCGAATCTTCAGAGTTCTTCCCAGTGTTTAGTACACAGTAGTCACTTAATAAATGCTTACCGACTACATTATTTGCTGTCTTTAACTTTTTGCCATAGGACAGCCTGCTAGAATGAGCACTGAATTTTGAACCCAAAGATGTGGGAATAGATTAGAACTCCATTACTTACCAGCTGTGTGACTTCCTCTCTCTGGGCCTCAGTCTACACAAATACAAAATGAAGGGGTGGGACCTGCAGCCTCACTGGGTCCTCAAGTGTTGCCCTTTGACTGAATCCAAGCCTCACAGAAGAAAAGTCTGAGTTCATTCAAAGGGCTGCACTTGAGGACCTAGAGAGTCCCATGTGGTCTCGAGGCCACAGGTTCACCTCCCCTGGACCGTTAGACGGAGTGATCTCTTAAGTCCCTTCCAGCTCCAGCGGCCATGAGGTTTGGGGTGGAGTGGAAAGCACATAGTTGGAACGCTAGCTCTGTTACTAATAAGGGGCATGACCCTGGGTAAGTCACTTCCCCATCTCTGGAACAGTTTTCTCAATCTCCAAAGGAAGAGACAGACCTAGGTGGTCTCTAAGGGTCCTTCCCTGTTCCAAATGTTAAAATCTTAAGGGTTTTGTAAACTCGAAGTGCTTTAGAAATTCAAAACATGAGTGTTGTTTCCCGGTTCCCCGAAATGCCAGGAGCCTGAGAGCATCTCGTTGCATCCAGCAGGTGGCAGGCGGCAGCTTGCCATCCCCCGCTTCCCTAGGCACTGCTAAAGCAAGCAAAGCCTGCGGGAAGGCTTCTTCTCCGGGTCTCCTTCCCCTCTTCTTCTGGTCCCCGTTCCCTGGCAGAGTCCAGACCTCCCCAAAGCATCCCCTGCAGACTCTCCAGGCGCGCGGCGAGGCGGGGCGGGGTGGGGCGCGGAGCGGGCATTCGGGGCTCCCCGCGTCGGCAGGCGAGTTCTGGGTTGGGCGAGAACCTCGCAGCCGCGGCTTGGCTCCCCTTGGACAGGAGCGGGGCTGCAGCCTGGCTCCCTCCCTCCTCTCCCTCCTTCCCACCCACCCTGCTTTTCCCTCCCTCTCAGTGGTCCACACCCCCTTGGAGCGCTCACAGGAAAAGTCCAGCTGGAATTGCTCCGCATTGCACGGGAGAACCCTGGAGCCAGCGAAAGCGCAGGCGAGGCGCCGGGGCAGCGGCACTCAGTCAGTCTGTCTGTCCGCGGGCCTGCTTGCCCTGCCTGCCAGCCTCTCTGCTTGTCATTCATTGCTCCTGTCTTTCCAAGACTGAGAGCAGTCAGGAGGCAAAGAGAGGCAGACTGGGGGCAGAGAGGGCATACCTGGGATAGACAAGACCACGGGATCATAGGATTTGGAACTGGAAAAAACCTTGGAGATCATCTCGAGCCCTCTCCTTGCGAGCCCCTCCTCTACCCCTTCTCTCTGCCTCTTCCTCCCTCCCCACCTCCCCACCACCAGGTGAGCACTGGAGCAAAGAAAGATCACATTTAAAGAACCGCCTTGGCCTCTTTGTTGAATGAGAAATTCAGAGCCAGGGCGTCACCATGAACACCAGCAGTAAGTACATCTATCTATTCCTATTGCTTCTCTATGGGAACCGGGGGCGTTGGGGTGGAGGTGGAGGGGAGGCTGCGGTTGGCTCTGATTGAGGAGCAGGAAGAGGCAGCCCTGCATCTGCAGGAACCATCCACACCCAGGCTCCTGCCTGCTTTTGTTCCTACGGGGGAGATGAGGTTCAAGACAGGCCTTTCGGAACAGGAGGATGCCACCCATCTCTGATAACTGCCCTATAGGGCACTTGGTTCGCCTGGTAGTAGACGGTAGTGCTTGGGTCAAGCAATTGTCCAGATGTGGGTGTCTTTAAAGAGCTCTCTGGGTGCTCTCTTTCCCCATCCCCAGGCCCCTGCCTGGGTATAAATAGGCAAGAGCAGGTTGGTGGGTGTGTGCAATGGTAGTCAAATGTACAGTATCCCAGGCAGATCTCTCCAAAGGCCAGTCTGGCTCTTACAGTGTTGAATAGTAATAATAGCAGTAACTCAAATTTCTATAGTAGTTTATGGTTGATGAATGCTGGATGGGGGTGGGGAGGAATGACTGTATTTAGAAACTGATGGGAATGTGAGAAGGGAAGCAGGCACTGTCTGCGAATCGTCCCTGCATACCCCAGACGACAAATGGTCTGCCGGAGCTGGCTCAGACATCTTCCTGCCAGATGGATTGGGTGGGACCTATCTTTGCCAATTGGTTTACAGCTGTTGGAAAGCGCATGAGCAGCTGGGGCATAGTAGAAAACACTTCCAACTAGGAGACAAGAGAACTGGGTTCAAGTGCTGACTCTGTTGTTGACTTGCTGGCATGACCTTGGTCAAGACCCTTGTCCTTTCTGGCCTTCTCTGTTCCTCCTCTATTAAAGAAGTGGTTTCTACTAGATGGCTTCTGAGGTCCCCTTCAGCTCTGTCCATCTATCACTAGACTGATGAATACTCAGTTCATGAGCCCAGAAAAAAATTGTATGAAGCAGTGGCCTGTGGAACTCATTTGCAATCCAACTGGACTTTGAGGCTGCAGTCATTGAGCAAAAGTCCATGAGACTGAAATTAAATTTATGTTGTCCCCTTCCCTGTGTGCGTGTGTGTATGTCTGTGTGTGTGTCTGTGTGTGTGTGTGTCTGTGTGTGTCTGTATGTGTGTGTGTCTGTGTGTGTGTCTGTGTGTGTGTGTGTCCGTACGCGTGTGTGTAAAGGAAAGCAAGAATTTCAGGGTTCTTTATGATCTCAAAGTTCCCTTCCAACTTAATGATTTTGTAATCCTCCCAGATACACGTCCTCAATTTTGCTTGTGATTGGTTTGCCAGTCTGGCTATTGGTTTGGCTTTGGTGTAGTCAAGACCAAAAATTTGAGGCTGGGTCTTTCCTGGAGATTTTTTGCCTGCAGTTTTTAATAATTAATGCACTATGGTATAGTAAAACAGGCATTAGAATTTCCACCTGTGCTAGTGATTCTGATCAGCATCTTGTCAATCTTTCTTGTCAGTTATTTTTGATTGGAGACTTTTCATTGTGTGTAAAGAGCAGAAATGTGTATACATGACAGGCTTGGTTAACAGAAAGAGAACTGAGCGTGCTTTGAGTCCCAACTTCATCTCTTAGTGGCTGTGACTTGTGACAACTAAATTTACCTCTCTGGTGAATTCAGTTTTCTCATCCGTAAAATGGGGATAATATTTGGACTGCTTACCTGACCGAGTTGTGAGGAAATTGATTTTTAAAGTGGTAAATAAATGTGATACTTTATTATGGTTGAGCCTTTGAATAATCGCTTGAAAAACAGGATTGAAGAGATCTTCTTCATCCAGGGAAGAGAAAGACAAGTGGTTGATAATCCCTTTTGTAAAGGATTTCCTAGGGCAAATCTGACATATGCTTTCTCTACCCAGAGTTCTTCTACCAATAAGACCAAGAGTTTCATTCTTTTTTTCTAGTTTCCAGGATAGTTGTATCTAATGGTCAAAACTAGGGATAGGCAAGGTGAATATTATCCTAGGGTGCAGCAAGCATGAGGGCACTCTGAGAGGTATATAGTACGTGCATTTTTGAAAATGAAGATGTTTTAATGCTGGGGGAAAAATTAGATTTGTATTCAAATGCCAGCTCTTCTGCTTGTATGACCTTGGGCAGGCCATTAGCCCTGCCTTAACCTTAGTTTCTTCATGTATAAAATGAGAACATTAACTGAGTTGAAGAGAGACATTTTATAGATGGGGAAACTAAGGCCAAAAAAATCTGATTTGCTTAAAGTTACACAGACTATAAGCAGCAGAACAAAGTCTTCAGACCCTACATTCATGGCACTTTCTACCATGTCACTGGCTCTATGATCTCTAAAGTCTCATCCGGTTATTTTGTGATGTCAAGTAGCATATTATGATAAAGACACAGAGCCTATCATAGACAATAATACACAAGAGGATTATTGGTATAGATGAGTTGTGCAATTTTCAAATTTTGCATAGAGTATATTCATTCCCCTTCTATCTCCTGATGGTTCCCACCAAAATCATAAGAATCAGATACTTGAGCTGGAAATGATTTTGCGGAGGGAATTTCTCTTCAGATTTGAGTTAGATTGCATAGTCTCTGAGATCATGATTCTGAAAAAAGTGGGGCTTTGGAAAAAAGGCAATTCCAGGAAAGAAAAACAAATAAAAAACACAGAATCTTTCCTAGGTTCTATAAATTAACAGCTTTTCTCTATATTTGAACTGTCCTGGGCAAGTCTGTGTGCACGGATTTGCAGAATCATAGAGGAATCTATTCCAGTTCCAACTTGTGATAGTATCTTTGAAAAGTACTCATCTAGCCTCTGATAGAATACGTCTACTGACTCATTACCAAATTCCAGCAGTACCTTTTGCCTGGTCCATAGCCCCTGTCTTATCATGATAGAAAATTTACACCATCTAGAAAGGAAGTGTAACACAATAGAAAGGCTTGGAATGAAAATGCCAGAGATTGAATCTGCCTCTCTCCCTTGTTTTGTGTTGGTGAACAAGCCTCAGTTTCCTTATTCTTGAGATGGGTTTATTCTTGATTGTGTTAAGAAAGTCGTTTGTAAACCTTCAAACACTACAGCATTAGCAAAATGGTTGTGCTGTTATTATCCAGAATACAAAAAGCCATCCCTTAACATCCTGGCGGAATAAAGTCTTTTTTAGAGAAGTTGGTCTAGACTCAGACAGGCTTAGACCATGCTCTGATCGCTTCTGGGTCTCCCTCTACAGATGCTGGTGAAGCTGGAGGATGAAGGGACAGAGGTGTGGCCTCAGGTCTTCAGCTAAGGGCTGTTCAGCTGGCAGGTTTGCAGCAACAGGGTGCAAATGTCCAGAATCACAAACAGGCTTGGTGGACAGCCTTGAAATACACGGGATGAGCCTCTCTAAGAAGCAGAAGGAGGGCTGTGAGAAGAAGGTGGTCACACCTGACCTAGATTGTCATGTTTAGTTTCAGAGACATATATTAGGGATGAGTTGAAGCATGTACAAAGAAGGGTGATCAGGTGAGAGGACTGAAATTTTTGTCATACAATGATTGATTGAAGGAATTTAAGTTAGGGCAGAGAGGGTTTAGGGAAGATATGACTATCTTCTAAGGTTGTCATCCCTGTCCTATCCCACTCCTCAGCCCCACTTAGCTCCTCTACTCAATTTAGCAAATAATTCCATTGGTTAGCATCCACTATGTACAAGTCCCTGGGAATACAAAGTTAAAAATAATGCAGTCCCTAGCCCTCTAGGAATTTACAATATAACAGGGGTGGTTGGTAGGATTAGTGCAGAGATAAGTATCTATGCAGCCAACATAGCTGGAAAGACCTTTAGAAATCATATAGCCCGTTGAAGTCACCAGATAGAGCTTGATAAAGGAAAAGGAAGACTAGACTATGTACACACGTACACACACACACACACACACACACACACACACACACACACACCATAGCTTTTCACTGGGGAATGGGGGTGGGGTGGTACTTACCAAATAAGAGAATGATTTCTACATCGAGGCATTTGAGCTGGGCTGAGACTTGAAGAAAGGGAGGGATTCTTCCAGGATCTGAAGAAAAGACATATGCATTCTGGGACAGTTCTGCATAAACGTACGGGAAAATGCAGGATTGGGGAGCAGCATATAGTCCAGTTTGGCTGGAAAAATGGGTGCAGAAAGAAGAGGAGAAGGACTGGATCTGTGATTGCACAGATAGAAGAAACTCTACATTCCCTGAAACTTAAGTCTTTTACAGTTGCCTAGAGCTCTGAGAGATTAAGTAATTTGCCCAGGGTCACACAGCCAATATGTGTTGGAGCCAGGACCTGAATCCATTTCATCTTGGCTCTAAGGTGAGGTCTCTGCACAATATCCCACACTGTTCCTGTGGGAGGGGAATAGAGTGAAATAAATTTGAAAAGGTAAGTTGAAGTCAGATTGTTAAAGGCCTTAAATACCAGATGAAGAAGTGTGTATTTTTTTTTCCTTTGTCTTTGAGCACTGGGAAGTCATTGAAGGATTTTGACCAGGGGAGTGACATAGTCAAATCTGGGCATTAGTCAAAGCGTGAAGGACAGCACTGAGAAGGGAGAGATTGGACAGACACAAGGAGAAAGCTTTGATGTTGCCAGCTAGTTGGTGCAGTGGATAGTGTCAGGCTTCAAGTCAAAAAGTCTCATCTTCCTGAGTTCAAATCTGACCTCAGATATTTACTGGCTATGTGACCCAGGGCAAGTCACCTCACCCTTTTGCCTCAGTTTTCTCATCTGTAAAATGAGCTGGAGAAGAAAATGGCACTCCAGTATTTTTGCCAAGCAAACCCTAAATGGGGTCATGAAGAATTGGAAAGATTGAAAAATGACTGAATAACAGCACTGACTCTAAAGGAAAGAGAAACAGGAGGATACCTGGGTCCAAAAGGGATGGTGATTTCATAAATTAAATGTTTGTCTTGTCTGACTTGGGCCTGAGATGGACTTTTTGAGGAGAAAAGTGATGGGATACATGGCAGTTTGGGTGGTTTTCTCCCTTCTTTATGTCTCTTCTCACTTCTGGAGTTCTTTACTCTTCTCTGTTCCCTAAATTTCATTTCCAGTTTCCTTTCAAGTATGGCATATTCCTGCATAACCTCTTTTACCATCCCTCACACTTTCAAAACTCCCTCTCCCTTCAGGCGTTTTAGCCAGGCATAGTTACAAACTATAATAACTGAGCTTTACAGATATCTATCCGGTCCAGCCTTCTCATTTTACAGAGAAGCTTAGACCAGAAAGAGAAGGGATTGACCCCTAATCCTTCTGGTTCTAAATCTATGATCTCCCTTTCCTAAAGGGGAGAAGCGTCGCTCGCTGATTCTCCCCACTTCCACTAATTTTTTTTGAGTGAAAAAGTATTAAATACTTGCTTTGATCCAGACACTGTGCTAAGCATGGGGGACACAAATATTTTCAAAGAAAGTCCCAACCCTGAAGGAACTTAAAATGCTAAAAAAAGGAAGACTATTCATAAAGGGAGCGGTGACCAGATAGGAGTGTTTTGTTCTGGGGAGAAGGAAAGAGGAGGGAGAGGGGAATCATACTGGCAGAGTCAAGCAGAAATGTCCTGGATGAAGGACTGGAAGGAAGCAGCCATGGTCTGGTATGTGGGGCCAGCCTGTAGATGGCGGCTTAGGGTGGCGGGGCTGAGTGTACTAGTTCACAAAGATTTTATTAATGCTTTTTTCTTTCTTTTTTATATCACTGTCACTTCTGAATGATTTCTCACCCCCATCCCCATGATACTCTCCCTTGACACAAACAAGCACAGTCAAACAAAACATATGCCTTCCTCTGCTGCTCTGTCTAGCACCTCTGTGCCTAGAGTTTGAGAATCATGCTTCAACATAAGTCCTTCAAAGTCACCATTTTCTACCCTGGAGGCTGAGGTTGATCTTTGTTCCCTAAGGAATGAATCATAGGATTTAGAGTCGGGAAAGACCTTCGAGATTCAACCACCTTATTTTAGAGATGAAGAAAAGGGAACCCAGAAATGGTAAGAGATATATCCAATATCACACAGGTAGCAAGGAGCAGAATTGGAATTCAAAACCAGATCTTCTGGCTTCAAAACTAGTGCTGTTTTCACGACATTACCTGCACTAGTTTCTCCCTGGATAGTACATTTATTCTGGTGATTTCATCTGTAATCACTGTGCACTATCCTAAATCTGTCTCTAGCCTTCATCTCTCTTTTGAGTTCCAGCCTCTTATTTTGAACTATTAGGGATCACAGGGACTCACAACGGAGGGTAGAGATGCTTTGGGGCCAGACTTATGGCTTCATTAAGATAGGGAGCCCAGTGAGGAATTTCCTCTACTCGTGCAGGTTGGAACTTTTTCTTCGACTTATAGGCTTGGAGAGTTTCTTAAGAGGATTCAGAGATCAGATGACTTGCCAGGATCATACAGACTATTTGTGTCAGAGGTAGGAATTGAACCCAGGCCTTTCTGGCTCTGTGCTGGCATGGCATCGTGGAAGGAACACTAGACTTGGAACTTAAAGGATCATCTTGTCCTCCATTATGTTATAGACAGGGAAACTGAGGTACATAGGGGTCAAGTGACTTGACCAAGATCACGTAGCAAAGAGTTCAAAACAGAAGTTCTTAGTTATGAGACTAGCTGTCTCTCTCTCTCCCTCTCTCTCTCTCTCTCCCCCTCTCTCTCCATACTTAGAGAAAGTTGTTCTTTTTTAAACATATCCATGACCCTCTTCTGTTCCCCTGCTTATTCTTTTGTTTGGCTGTGCAGAAGTAACACTGATTACACTCATTTACTCAAAGTGTTCACTGTTTATGCCTGATTACCATGCAGTACAGAAATGATTATGCATGTCATTAAATAGGTGTCAGATTAATTTTGCTGTGAATTTTAGTTGATTACATCTCCAAGCTCCATTTATGTGGGGCACAATCATCTTGGAATAGGGGAAAGAGGCCCTGGAGCGCAAGGCATTGGTTTAGAATTGGAAAGCCTGGATTGGAGACTTGGATTTGCTGCTTATTAGCTGTGTGATCTTAGGAAAATCACTTTCCCTCTTTGCTCATCTGTAGAATGGGCACAGTAATAATGGCATTGCCTATCTCATCGTGAGGCTCAAAGGTTTTAGTGTATGTAAAAGGTTTAGTATATGATCTCTTCAAATGTGAGGCATATTTCTTGTTTTCCAGAGAGTTCCTTTTAAACCACTCACCAAGGCAGATCTGAGGCAATGTAATATGTATAAATGAAAGTGGTACTCACTACACTCAAAGCCAGGAGACCTAGGTTCTTCCACTTTAGAAGTGGAAGTCTACTGTACGATCTTGAACACCCAAGCAACAAGCATTTATTAAGCGCCTACTACATGACAGCTATAGGCACCCTCTTTGAGTCTCTGTTTCCTCTTCTGTAAAACAAGGAATAGCTGTCAATCTTTTCCATCTCTGATCTTCTTTGTTCTATGATCTGAGGACCTTTCCAATTCTGACATTCTCTGGGCTCGTTTAAGGTCTCTTCTCGCTCTGATGTTCAACAGTCCTTTCAAGCTCTCACATTCTGTGCTCAGTTCCTGATGGAGTCCAGGGAGAGAGGGCGGAGAGATGGGATGAAAGGAGCAACTGAAGAATAATGAGAAATAAAGATAAAGTGACTCTGAAATTGACAGTGGGAGTCAATGGAAAGATACTCAATTTACACTCCAGGTTTGGGGACCCCATCAATTGCTCCAGCAGGATGTGCACCAAACCTCCTCCCTCCTGGAGGCTTCAGCTGTTTTTCCCCAAGGTGGGCTTATTGGAACTAATCCAATCTTCCACCAGGAACTGCTGACCAATATTTTCTGGGTGGTCACTGTAAACTCAAACAACAGAAAGCAGTCACTTCAGGTGTGGGAACTTTTTGTGATTCTTGTGACTTGTCTTTCCTGATTGCTGGGTTCATATTTGATTGTTCATGTTAAAAAAAAAAAACTTCTTTATTTTATTTTTTTACTCATCTGCTAAAACACTTCAGACTTCCAACAGGAATCAGTGCTGATTGATTGCAGGGGGAGGAGGGGAGTGGGAGAAGGAAAAGGGACAAAGCTGAATAATGTATAATCTCTGCTCCCTTGGAGTTCACATCTGGTAGGAAAAATGGAAAAGTGGAAAGAGCACTAGACTTGGAGTCAAAAGATGTGAATTCTAATTTTACCACTACTATTGGCTTCATCTATGGCCTTGGTTACGCCATTTCCTCAGGTCCTCAGTTTCCTTGTCTGAAAAATGACAGGACTGGCCTAGATCTCAAAGGTCCTCTTGTGAACATAGGTACAAAATGCTGATTCTATAAGAAATAGTGTGAAAGAGTAATAAAAGAGACTCAGTGTACTAAAGTAATGCAAAGGATAGGAAAATCCCATTCTATTTGTAAGGGATAGGAAAAGGGAGGCTGAAGAAGACTTCTTAGAGGTGACATTTGATCTGAGGCTGGAAGGATAGATAGAGTTAAGCAGAACTGGGAAGGAAAAGCAGTTCAAGCAGGAGAACAAGTTTGGTAGGGAGGGGACAGATGGCAGAAAATTGTGGAATGTAAATGGTTTGGCTAAAGTGTATGGTACAGGAAAGAAAGTAATTGGAGCTAAGGATGAGAAGTGAGGTTGGCAAAAGAACACTGTATGTGATGACTACAATAATGCAAAGGAAAACAATGATGACACTTTCTAGAATTCTGTTCAATGGAAGGAACGATCTTGACTTCAGATGGCTGGTAGTCATCAGACAAGTGGTAGACCACAGGTGTAAAATAAGGCATACATTTTCAGACATGGCCAAGTGTTGATTTGTTTTACTTAACTATTATTTGTTACAAAATTGGGTTTGATTAGGTAGGGAGGGCAAAGGAGAGGAAATCATTGGGAAGTGATCATGAATTTTTTTTTTAAGTTTGTAGGCAAATTACGGAGGACTTTAAAGGTCAGTTTTGACTTTTTTCCATGAACATGTACTTTTATTTTGTAAGTAATTAAGGAGGATGGGGGAAGGGGAAGATTTTTTTTTAAAGTAAAGATTTACACAATCTGGCCCCAACTCTCCTTTCCAGCTTTACTTGTAAAACTCCCCTTCACACTCTGAGGTCCAGGCTGGTCAAGTATCTGCCATTCTGTATATCCCCATTGTTTAGCAGTGTCTGGCACACAGTAGGTGCTCAATAAATGTTTGCTGATTGACTGTCTTGTCCCAACATGCCTTTCCAGCTTTTTCTTATAAAACACCCCTGCACAAACTCTGCATTCCACCCAAACTAGAATATTCTCTCACCCAAATCTCATCCTCACAGAATCTGAGTTGGCCGGGATCTCAGCAGTCATCCAGCCTAATCCATACCTGAATTGCATTTCCCCTATCACATCCCAATAAATGATAATTTAGCTACCACCTGAGGACTTCAAGTGATAAGAATCTCAATGCTTACTAAGGCCTAACATATTCTTTTGGGACAGCTGTAATTGCTAGGACATTATTTCCCCACATTCTGCCTCTTGGCAATTTCTACTCCAGGCCAAATATCTCTCATGTATATTTTCGTTGTTATTCAGTCATTTTCAGTTGTATCCAACTCTCTATGACCCTGTTTGGGGTTTTCTTGGCAAAAGTACTAGAGTGATTTGCCATTTCCTTCTCCAGTTCATTTTACAGATGAGGAAACTGAGGATCACTCAGGTAGTAAGTGTCTAAGGCCAGATTTGAACTCAACAAAATGAGTCTTCCTGACTCTAGACCCGACATTCTGTGCACTTTGCCACCTACTTGAAAATGCCTATCATTTCCCTCTCAAATCTTCTCTTCTTCAGGCTCTCCCCCTTTCTCTCTTCCCCATCTTCCTTTAACTGAAGTTTTCCAGTCTTCTCAATAATCTCCATCCTCTAAACCCACTCCAGTTTGTCAATGCCTTTCTTAAAATACAGAGCCCAGAACTGAACATGATACTCAAGGTTAAGCTGATCAGTGTGGGAGGACAACAGAGCTATCACCTTCCTCAGTCTAGAAGTAACACCTCTGTTAATACAGCCTAACGTCACTGTGAGATAGTGTGGCCTCATGGCTATAGAACTGGCATTGGAGAGAAAGACCCTAGGTTTGAGTCTTAATTTTGATGGTTACTAGCTTTGTGACTCTGGGCCAGGCACTTAACCTCTCAGTGTTCTCTAACATTATCAAATTGCAGAGTTAGATCAACAGTGTGTATAATGAAAGTACTTTCAAAGGTTCAGTGAAACACTTACATTGAAAGACATGTAGTATCTACTTAGTACAAATGAGAAGCGCTATACTAAAGACATGAAGGCAAAATCAGTGCCTGTCTTTAAGGAGTTCACAGTTTAATAGGAAGAGATAGTATGCAAACGACTTTGTACAAACAAGATATATACAGGGGAATTGGGTGATAATTTCAGACCATTTAAAAAGGTCTGGGAAAGCCTTCTTGAAAAAGGTTGGGTTGTTCTGAGATGTGAACAAGGCCGATTGACCAGCTGACAAAGGTGAGAAGGGGAGAATTCTGGGAATGAGGGATAGCTGGAGAGAATGAATGGGGTCCAGTGTTTGGAGTATCTTGATTGAAGAACAACAAGGAAGCCAGACTTCAGAAAGGGACTGAGGTACAGGCTATGGAAATAAAGGGAAGAATCCCGGGAAAGAGTTCCTTATAACAATGCAACACAATTTTGCACAGAAAAAGAGGTCATGGATTTTTTTTACTTCCATATTATTCTGTTATTTAGTCATTTTTCAGGCATGTCCAACTCTTTAGGACCCCCGTTTGGGGTTTTTGGCAAAGATACAGGAGTGGTTTCCCATTTCCTTCTTCAGTTCATTTTATAAATGAGGAAGATTGCTAAGACTTACTAAGGGTCACATAACTAGTAAAAACCTGAGGTCAGATTTAACTCATGAGGACGCGTTTTCTTGGCTCCAGGTCTGGCACTCTATCACGCTATGTGACTGTGCCACATAGCTATTACTATTATAATAGCTGTTATATCCATATTATTTTAGTGATTCATTTACCTTAAATTCCACCAAAATCTCCAGGTCTTTTTCATTGTCTAACCTTATCTTCTCCATCTTTTATTGTGTCATTGAGCTATTAAGCCCAAAAGCAGGAAGGACATTTATCCCTGCTAAATGTTAATTTAGTAGATAAAGAGTATCTTTCTAGCCTTTTTAGCTCTTTTGGGGTCCTTTTATGTCCTGCCTTCATATATCTTTTTACACAGCCCTCTGTTCACGTCCATCCTTCCGCTCGGTCTAGGTCTGTTTGCAAATGCTACCTCTTCTGTAAAGCCTCACCCTGCCTCCACCCACCCTGACACCTAAAAGTGATCCTTCCCACCTGAATCCCTCAAGTCATTCTTCTTGAATTCTTATCAACTTGTCCCTGAGGTACAGGTATCTCTTCTGCATTGTTCACTGCTCCCTTACCCCTGGTTTCGTTGACTGGCAGCTCCCCCTAAGAAGGTTTTTAATCTTTGTAGCCCCGACCCCTGGCACAGTGTTCCAGTCAGGGCTTGGTAATTTGATGTTAAGTAGAAATGTGGTTTACTTAGTAAGCCTCTCTGGTTAAAGTTGGAAGTTCATCCCTTGTTGGACTTTTGTTTAATACTTACTGTCCCTAATAATGGGCAAAAATGGGTTCAGCCTGAGAGTAATAGGAACTCTTAGAAACGTCTGCATTGTCACCATTTCAAAATAGGCATAGTTTTGTTTTTCCAGATAGAGCTGATATGTATAATTTAAGTACTTTCAAAGGCGCAACCAAACACTTAAAGTGATAAAGACATGCCCTGAGCCTGCCCTGTCCTTTCTGAGTGTCCTCTTTACCGAAGAGTCGGATTAATCCATCAGAACAAATAGGGCAAGGCTAGGTCTTTCCTTAGCCTCCTTTTGGCTAATGCTTTTGGGTCAGTAGCTAGCAGTGTCAGCTGGAAATGAGCCTCCCACGTTCTATGGAGTGTGATTTTTCATCTTATTGTCCTCACTTCCACATATATAGTATTTTAAAGTTTTATCAGGCATTTTCTTCACGATTGCCCTGTGAGAGAAGTTGTATAAATATTATCACCCCCATTTTACAAATGAAACAAACAATAGTTCTATGCTCCCAGTCACCACATGAAATCCTGCTTAATGGTGATGTATCATTCTGCTTCCTGGCAAGGTGACTGACTCTGTGGAGGAGAGCAGCTTTTAAGTCCTGCCTAGCTGTGTCATCTCAATAGGGTGTTCCTTGTCAGACAGTGAGCCATTGTGCAAAGATCATGAATTTTGAGTCAGTCAACCTGGGTTCAAACCTCAGCACTGCCATTTATTTTATCTGTGACCTTGGGCAAATCATTTTGGTTCTCTGAGCCTTCGTTTCTCCATATGTAAAATGAAGAGGTTAAATAGAATCATCTATAGGGCCCCTACTGGTCCTAAATCTTATGATCATGGGATTCAGCAAAACAAACCTGGTTGTATGTCCTTACTTTGCTGGCTGACCCCCTCAGGGGAGGTTGACATCACATCCTATTGCATGCAGTTGGGGCCAAAATTAGGGCAAGCAGTATCCTGTCCCTATATCCTGGAAGCTGGCTTAGTTTCCAGGACAACTGTGGAGGGGGGTGAGAAGGAAAGGTAAGAGTAGTCAAGAGATAGATCCAATTGGGAATATTTTTGGGAAATTTGAGTCAGCCCCAGGTCATCCCAATTCAAAGGCCCCCCTGGGAAGCACTGAGTCCAAGATTGTTTTAATAACAGCTGACAATTATAGAGGGCTTTAAGGTTGACAAAACATTTTATATTGTTCTTCTCATTTTTATCCTCATGAAAACAGGTATTATTTCCTTCAGGAAAAGTCAGATTCAGAGATATTAAATTACTTGCCAACAGCAATGCAGTTCATAAGTGCCTGAAGCAGGAATGAAACTCCAAATCAAGTACTCTGTCCCTTATAGCCCCACTGATTTTGATACATGGGATATCACTAGGGGTGTGGGTTAGTGAAGCAAACTCAGAAGACCACCGAAAATGAGCCACTGAGGCAACGTCTTCCATTTGGTGGCATAGGGAACACCTTCAACCTAGGGTTCATCAGAGTTCAATGTGAGAACCTGAGCCACAATACAGATACTCCCTTCCACGAAGGGTTGGTAGCTAGGAGGGTTTACTTCTCTGCTGACTTGGTGGCCTATTGTAGATGCTTCAAAAATGTACTCCTAGCACTGTGGAATCAGAGAATTTTAAGGGGGGGAAGGATCTCCAGGCTCAGTACCCCAACTCATACTTAAGCAAAAAGGCCCTCTACAAGATCCATGGTCATTTGGACTAGACTTGAAGACCTTGACTGAGGAGAAATTTACTATCTTCTGAAGTAGTTAGAAAGGACAATAGATATTTAATCATATCTGTTCATATCTGAACAAAAGAAAATATCTCTAATATCCTTTTCAAGTGCTCATTCTACCTTCATTTGAAGACCAGACCACCTCTCAATAGCAACTAAAAGGGACCATGGAGATTACCTTCCCCCCAAGTAAGAACTCCCTTTATCTAATCCCTTACAAGTGGTCATCCAGTCTCTACTTAAATATCTCATTGATGGGGAACTTACTACCATATAAGGTGGCTGGAAAGAATCTCAGAAGTCATCTAGTTCAACTTGTACCCAAAGCACAATTTACTCTATAGCATCCCTCAGAAGCTGTCACTGAGTCTTTGTTTGAACAATTCCAGTGACAGGACACTCCCTTCTTCCATTTTTGGACAGCTCTAATTATTAGAAAATTCTTTCTTGTATTTAGCAGAATTCTGCCTTCATGAAACTTCTATTCATTGCCCCACTGGGGTTTGAACCTTCTGGGTTCAAGCAAACAAAGCCTGATTCCTCTTCCATATTCATTACCTTTGTGGGTATCCAGCTAAGCTAAGAAAAGTGAAAGAAGTAGATTTTGGTAGGGAAAAATGAGTGTGAATTTTCTAAGACTGAGAAGCCATGCTTCCTCTGGTATCCTGGAAAGAATCGATCAGGACCACCACAATTGGAGACAGCTCTCTTCAGACCACCTGGAGGAAGATTCCTTCAGAGAATCTGGCCATCCTGGGTTCTTTGTCATTGCCCTTTCAGGCCCCTAAGCTTTCCCCCATCCCATCCCCATCATTGGAAGGCAATGTGGAAGGAGGGCTGAATTAGGAGTCATGATATCATAGGATCATCATGGATTTAGAACCAGAAGAGACTTTAGAAATCATCTAGTTCAAGTCCCTCATTTGACCAAAGAGTGAACTGAGATAAGATGACTTAATTTACTTGTCCAGAGTTACATATTTGTCAAATGGCTTCGTTAGAATCCAAGCTCCATATTAGGCTACAAGAAATGATGAACAAGAAGACTTCAGAGAGGCCTGGAAAGACTTACATGATCTGATGCTGAGTGAAAGGAGTAGAACCAGGAGAATTTTGTGCATAGCAACGACCACAGTGTGTAAGAGTTTTTTTCTGGTACACTTGGAACTTCACAGCAATGCAAGGACTTAAAAAAAAATTCCCAATGGTCTTCTAAGGCAAAATGCCCTCCACATCCAGAGAAAGGTCTATGGAGATCAATTGCAGAATGTAGCAGATCATTTTTTTGTGTGTGTATTATGTTTTGGCTTGTTATGTGATTTCTCCCATTCATTTCAGTTCTTCTACACAGCATGACTATAGTGAAAATGTATTTAATAGGAATGTATGTGTAGATCCTATATAGAATTGTATGCTGTCTCAGGGAGGGAGGGGGAAGGTGTGGGGTAGATGGGGGAAAAAAATCTAAGTTATATGGTAGTGATTGTAGAACACTAAAAATAAATAAAATTTTTTAAAAAAAGAATCCAAACTCCAACCTTGAATTTTCTAACTCCAAATCCATGCCTCTTTCCACTGAATCCAGCCTGCTGCTTCCTTGTCTAGGCCCCTCCTTGTGCCAACCCTGGAATCTTCCCCATTTCTAGACCTCAGTTTCTTTTTCTACAGAATGTGGTATGGAGAGTCCTAGAGAACCTCCAAGATCCCTTTTAGCTTTAAATCCTCAGGCCCTGTGTTGCTCTTGCATTCCTTAAATCCTACCCATGCACTCAGAGTTCGGGACCTATAGCGTTATATGTCATATATCTGTCTTCAGTCTATCAACATTTATTAAGCACTTACTGTATTTAAGATCCTATAAATGGTGACTCATACCCAAAACTTACAAAACTGGTAAGGGGCAAAGTTGTGTTCAAATTACAGTGGTAACAAAGAAGAGTACAGCTAGGTGGAGCAATGCATAGAGCTCCTTTCCTCATCTTCCTGAGTTCAAATCTGACCTCAGATATTTACTGAGTGACCCTAGGCAAGTCATTTAACCTTATTTGCCTCAGTTTCCTCATCTGTAAAATGAACTGGAGAAAGAAATGGCAAACCACTCCAGTATCCCTGCCAAGAAAACTTCAGATAGGGTCATGAAGAGTCAGACATGACTGAAAAACAACTGAACAGCCGCAAACAAAGAAGAGGGAGATACAAGTAAGGATTTCTTTGCAGCTGTGCACTACCAGAGCATTCACTTCAAGATAATTGACTTTTTTCGTCATGGCAACTTATGGAGTAGGAAGGCTTTGCTTTACCTACACTGAGGAAATGAGGAACGCTTAAAATAATTTGTGAACCAGTGTGATTCCTTGAAAGTATAATAATGAAAATAAAAACAATAGTAACTGGCATTCAGAGAGTACCTAAGGCTTCATGAGGTACTTATCTTATAATTCTGTGAGGTAGAGAATAACAATAATTATTATATTATAATATATATTTCATATATTATAATAATATTATAATACATATTTCATATATTATAATATTATATTATAATAATAGTAGCTAATATTTACATAACACTAACCCTGGGTCAGGCACTGTGCTAAGTGTTCTACAATTATTATTTCATTTGATTCTCACAACAATCCTAAAAGGTAGGTTCTACTATTATCCCCTTTCTACAAATGATGAAACTGAGGCAGACAAAGTTAAGTGACTTGCCAAGGGTTGTACATGTAGTAAATAATCAGGTTGGGGCTAGAACTCAAGTATCCAGGCTCTAAATCTCATCTCTCAGATAAATATGCATAGATATCATACATGAAACAGAACATTGAGCTTCTAAATATAACTATATAGAAAAGTCATAGAATATAGAACTCGTACATGGAGTACAGCAGAGAGACGACGGCATTTTAAGTCAGAGAATTTGGATGATTCTGTTCCTTACTTTCTGCGTGTGTAAGTTTAGGAATATTGGTCTCTAGGTTTTAAATTTTTTCATCTGTAAATCAGGGAATTGAACTGGATGAATTCAAAGGCCCCATTCATCCCCAAGCCTTACGTTATCATGAATTCAAAGGCCCCATTCATCCCCAAGCCTTACGTTATCATGAACTCATCAATCAAGATGTCTTTGTCTTAAAACTAAAGATTTATAAATCTTATACCACTAGGAAGTTCTGGGGTGCCACATGAGAGATCAGGAGCTCCTTACTGACAAATCTTGGGTTTGATGCTCATTTGGCTCTTAGGCTTCAGTAGAGTGTCCAGGATGATGAGGTACTAGCTTGGCTTTTCAGGCCTAGTCATATCTTTTCTGGAGGAACACATTCTGGGAAATTACCAAGCTAGAGTTTGCCCAGAGAGAAAACAGGATCAAGAGATCACTAAAATCATATCCAAGGAATATTATTTAAAGGAACTATCACCATTCTTTTACCACTTAATGTGAGTATATCTCAAGAGATGCTAATTTCACTTCTGAACCTTGAGTCAGGACGACCTGAGTTCCAAATTGGCCTCAAACACTTATTAGCTATATGACCCTAAGCCAAGTCACTTAATCTGTCTGTTTCTGTTTTCTCATCTGTAAAATGAGATGGTAATAGCACCTACCTTCCATGGTTATTGTTTTGTTTTGTTGAGGCAATCAGAATTAACTGACTTGCCCAGGGTCACATAGCTAGTAAGTGTCTGAGGCCAAATATGAACCAAGGTCTTCCTGACTTCAAGCCTGGTGCTTTATTCATTTTCATGGTTATTGTGAAGATAAAATGAGATGCTATCTGTAAGGTACTTTGCAAACCTTAAGATATTATATGAATGCTGTTGATATTGTCCAGTGTTTTCAATCCTTTCTGACTCTTCTTGACACAATTTGGGATTTTCTTGGCAAAGATACTGGAATGGTTTTGCCATTTTCTTCTTCAACTCATTTTGCAGATGAGGAAATTGAGACAAATAGGGTTAAATGACTCTCCGAGGGTCACACAACTAGTAAGTATCTGAGGCCAAATTTGAACTAAGGTTTTCTCTCCCTAGGTGCTCCATTCACTATTCTATCTAGCTACGTATATAAATCCTAGTCATTTATTATTCATTTATATTAATTATTAACTATACTCTTATTATTATTTCATTGATTCCCATGACTTTAACTACCACTTTGATGCTTATGGCTCCCAGATCTCTATATTCCTCTGTAACCTCTCCCTTAGATCTTCATATTCCATTTACAACCACCTATAGACCACCTGGATACCCCACAGGTAGCTCAGGCTTGGCATTTCCAAATCCAACCTTATTATCTTACTATCTTTTCTAGAAAATACATATCTCCTTTCCACTTATCTCTAAGGAACTGCCATACACTTGGTCTCCCATTTTCAAAAGCATGGTGTTATCACCAACCCTTCCTTCAACATCCACATACAGTTAACCATGTTCTGTCTTCACGACCACCTACCTGGACTGTTGCAGTAGCCTCCTAAAATTTATTTCCTGCTTCCAGATTCCTCTGCCTTCAAACCATCCTGTGCTATCTTCCTTATGCATAAATCTAGTCAAATCACTCCTCTCTTCAGAATTGTGCAGTGACTCCCTATTACTGGCTGATTAAATGATCCTAGGTCTGCTATATTATAATCCAATACTACCATTCTAGTCTTTTCTACCATGACTTTCCTCACCCTGCTCTGTGACCCTGACAAACTGGACTACTTAATATTTCTTACTTCCATGTATTTGCTTATATACTTTCTATTCCTGGAATATTGATCCTGCCCATCAGAGTATTCCTGCCTATTCTCAGAAGCAACTCAAATCTTATGTCTTCTAGGGATCTTTTCTTGGTCTGCCTAGGCATTATCAATATTTACCACTGCTGACCTCATATAATACTTTATACTTCTCTGTTTTATAGTCATCTGCATCGAATCTCTCTGTCAGACTGTAAACCCCATGAGGGTAGGGACCATGTATTATCTAAATTTTGTATCTACTTCTGCTCAAAGCACAGCTCTTCTTCTTGTTAAATTCACCTGAATGAATTACTAATATTTAGAGCAGAGAAGGACTTAGAGACATAATCACTCACTTGAGATATTCTTCAGTAGGAAGGGATTAGAATTGGTTTTTGGTGGAAGGAAATAGGGATATTTAGTCTGGAAAATAAAAGAGTTAGCAGGGACGCATAGTTGCCTTCAAATATATAAAGAGCTTTCACGTGGAAGAGGGCTTAGATGTATTCTCCTTGTCCCCAGACAACAGAATTTGGAGCATGGGTAGATGTTGCAGAGAGGCAGATTTAGGCTTGATAGAAGGAAAAACCTTCCCAATAATCTGAATTGTTCTGAAGTGATATGAGTCACCTCAGGAGATTCAGTTCAATTCAATCCAGTTCAGCAAGCATATACTGATGTTTGTTGTTTGTCAGATATGGAATGAAGTTGGTGATACAAAAACAAAATTGGACTTGCCTTCAATGAGTTTGCGCTATATTGGCTAAGATATCAAAGGTATCTTTGGGGAATCTAGAGGGAGTCTAGATAAGGAGGGAATCTAGAGTTGTCCCACAGTGGAATAGGCTGCCTTCTGAGAAAGTGATCTGCCCATAACTGTCAGTCTTCAGGAAGTTGGGATACTTGACTAAGGTGTTCTCTGAGGTTCCTTTCACCCTTGAGGTTCTGTTATGCCAAGAGAACAGAATCCAGTTGAGGGAAGCAGAGGTAGGAGGGGAAAAAATGCTTGATGAATGGGGGAAAAATTAATTAAAAACAAGAAAAAAAGGCTTTCGTGAATATTAAGGTACATATTGGACCTTTTCTTATCTAGAGTGAAATTTCTGGACCAAAGGATTCACCGGTACTTTTCCCAAATCTATCTTTTTTGAACTTTGGTCAAACAAATAGGAGATGACAAAAGCCCAGTTCTTGTGCCTGTGGCCTGTGTTCTTGCTACTATACCCTGCTGTGCCCCCAATATGTAGCCAGGCTAGGTGCTGATGGTAGGCTTACCTACTTTTTAACGATGTTTCTGGACAATTCTTTGCTCCTGTGTTCTGGGAGCCTGCTTGGGTAGAAGAGAGAGCCAATTATCCTTTAGCTTAATTCCTAGGGTTTAGTAGAACATTTTCTGTCTGGTGTACAATTGTTTATTTTACCTGGGACCTAAGCCCAGACTTATCTCTTACCTATTTATTTGTTCCTTTACTGGATGGGAGCAGTGGGGGGAGGAAGCAGGGAGGGAGGTGTTGACTTGACTTTGCTAGTTTCCTGTTTACAATCCTGTAGGTTCAGATAGCTCACTGTGTCCTCTTTCTGTACAATAGCAGCTCGAGCCAGTGAGAGGCAGTGGAAGTAGCCTTGGGCTGGAGAGTCAGGAGGGGCAGGGTTTCACTTTTGACTCTTTCACTAAGCAGTGGTGTGATTTGGACAAGTCACTCCCCTCTCTAGGACTCAGTTTCTTTAGAATTCTAGAATCTCAAAATCTTTAGGAAATTCTTCTGCCTCCCTGTAATTACCTCCTGCCTACTATTTCTATTTTTGCCTTGTGAGGCCAAGAACAACCCTAATCATTCTGGACACATGGCAGCCCTTCAATTGTCTGAAGATGACACTCCTATCAGCCCAGGTTTTGAGTTTTTAATCTCAGTTCTTTTCAACAATCCTGTTGGGGCATGGTTTCTAGTCCCTTCTTAATTATGGTTGCCCTCCTTTGGTTATGCTCCAGTATGTCAATGCCATTCCTAAAATGTGGTTCCCTGAGTGTATGGGAACTAGAATGTATTGTGGATTAGAGCACTAGCTCCAGAGGCAGAAGAACTAGGTTCAGATCCTGCCTTTGATGCTTTCTGCCTGTGTGCCCTAGAAAAGTCATCTAATTTCCCTGAGTTTCAATTTCCTCATCAGTTAAGTGAGGGGGTTGGACTATCTGGCCTTTGAGGACCCTCCTAACCCTATGATTCTGTCATCTAATATACCAAATGAGGTCTAACCATAGCATTTTCTTCATCTGAAAGACAAGTCAATTGGACTAAATGATATCTTTTAGCTCCAAATCCTACGATCCTATAAACTCAAGGGGTGAGCAGACTGAATTGGTATCTAGTACCCAAATTCTTTCTATTTCACTTTGGAGTATACTTTACATTGAAATACAAGTGTGGCTGAGTCAAGAATTCACCTCAGATATTAGGCGACCATTGGGAGCACTGACTCAGGGGCAGCTGGGAAACTCTCCATCCTCCACCCCACCCTGGTCTGTCCCCGTGCTGCTGCCCCCTTCCTGAAGTCTAATCTGAGCTAAGAACAGAGGTTTCCTCTAAAAGTGGCTAAAAAATACCAGGATACACGGAGCTGCCTTCTCCTAACCCTTCTTTGGAACAGGGTTTGGGTTTCAAAGGACTTTTCCTGCTGGGATAAAGGTAATAGTTAGACATCCGTACTTCAAAAGAACTATGTTTTTTCTATGATGGAGGTGCTCCCCGAATTGATTCACGCTGTGGCCTTCCTAGGACCGAGCAGACTATCTTCATGAGTGGCTGTGGCCAAAAATATTAACACCTAGTTGCTAACCTATCTCTCCCACATTGTTTTTTGGTAATGAGCCTCTCCTAGTGTAACTAGGACTAGTATTTAAAGACACAGACAGTGCACAACTTGTTACACACTAAAAGCCCATTTAGCTCAGTAGGATCCCTACCTCTATCCAGAAAATATGTTCTACTGGCATATCCTTCAAGACCCCATGCCATGCCAAGATGAAGCATCAGAGAAGGACCTGGGAGGAGAAATAATTCCTTACCCTCATATAAGGCTCCCTCATCCCTAAAAGGCAGTGTGGTATTGTGGCTAGTGATCTGACCTTAGAACAAGGAAGCCCTGAGTTCTATTCCTGCCTTCCATACATGCTGACTGTATGACCCTGGGTAAGTCATTTAATCTCTGAGTGCCCCTAAGTAACTCTTTAAGACTATACATTGAAGATATCATGAAATGAAGCTTTATTTTAAAAAGTTAAAACCATTCTTAACTCACTGGATTATACAAAAATGATAGAGGGGAACAGGAAGTATGGATTTGGCCCACTGACAAGGTAGTTTGACCAGGTAGAGTAAAAATCTATTGGGCCTCTTCTGGCTCTAAATTTGATGAAAGGATCCATGTTTGCCCCAAAGTAGATATACTCTATATCTGCACAGACCATAATATCTCCATGCCTTCTCATCCTGTATACTTCTTATCTTTGTCATAACTCCTCCATAAGAAGATCAATTCAATGCATTAGAATTCTTGGATTCACCAGTACTTTGCAAATACTAAGGCAGCTCTGGATCATTCCATCTGCCATATCTTGCTTTTAGGATAAGACCAATCCACCACCTTTTCTAGCAATACATGTCCTTAAGGATTTTTTTATGTCATTTCTTGGACATGTCATCACTGGTGATATGTGAAAGAATAAACAGATATTTGGGGTGAATTTTGGTTGTGTATGCTGAAGTGATGGTTCATTTTGGTACAAACCTCCTCCTGGTACAGAGATCCAAATGGCAAAATTCATGCAGAAAAAAAAGGGGTGTGTGTGTGTGTGTGTGTGTGTGTATGTTTGTATTTGTGAAGGAAATGAATTCAAGTTCAAATTCATCACTCAGCAAATACCTCTCAAAGTTCCCATAGAAGTCATAGGATCATAAATCCTGAGCCAAAAAGGACCTTAGAGGTCAACTAGTACAACCTTTTCTTTTCACAGATGATGAAACTGAGGCACAAGAAGGTTGAGTGATTTCACACAAATCCTGGCAGAGTCAAGACCATAGAATCATAGCTCTAGACATAGAAGGAACCTTAGAGGCCCTCTGATTCAAATTTCCCAGTTTACAAATGAGAAACAGGTTCAGAGGGTTAAATGCTTTGTCCATGGTTACACAGCTCAGAAGCACGATCTGAAACCAGTTCTTCCTAAACCAGGGTCCAGCATTCCACTGGACCTGGTGTGATACTGCTTCTCATTCAAATATAGATCTTCTGATTCCAAAATCATGTGGAAATCACTTATTCCAGGGATTGTAATGCCCCATTAAGTCTCCTCCGTAATTTCCTGGTCAAGACTTGAGTAAGGCAAATGAATCATAATATCAACTCCCATTTACATAGTGTTTTAATTCAATGAAGGGTGGAGGATATGCAGTGAGGGAGATCAGACCTGTAATTTCATTTGTATGGGGAAATATCAATGAGGAAACTAAATTTGATCTCATTAATTTTGATTCAACAGCAAACATTTATTAAACACCTACTATGTGCAAGGCATTATGCTAGGTGCCAGAGATAAGAGACAAAGATGAAATAACCGCAGAACTCAAGGAGTTTATATTCTACTGGAAGTAGGAAATGGGGGTGAAATCAACATATACATAGATAAGTAAAGAGAAAACATTTTTACTAAGAAGACACAAAATAACTTGGAAAGCGGGAAGAGCAGTCAGGACATGGCACTTGACCTAAGCCTTGATCCCAGGGAGAAGTGAGAAGGGACATCTTTCTAAGCATAACTTGTGCAAAGACACAATGGAATGTTGTGTGTGTGTATGTGTGTAACAACAAATAGGCCAGTTGGTTCTTGAATGTACCATATATGAGGAAGAGTAATGTGAAATGATACTAAAAAGACAGATGGAAGCAGAGTCTGAAGGGCTTTATGTGCCAAAAACATTTCTATTTTATCCTAGAGGCAAGAAAGAACCAGCGAAGTCTTTTGAGCAGAAGAGTGCCATGGTCAGATCTATGTTTTAGGAATGCCAGTTTGGCAGCTCTGTGGAGGATGGAATAGAGTGGGATTCTGGAAGATTTAGAGATATCAATTAAGAGGATATTATGATAACCCAGGAGAGGAGTAATGAGTGCCTGACCTACAGTGGTTTCCATATGAATGGATAGAAGGGGACATGTGGGAGAACAGGAAAAAAGGATGAATGAAGAGTTGAATATAGCTTTGATTGGGAAAAAAAAAAGCAGGAAAGTTAAGAAGGGAGAAGACTGCATTTTGTGGGGAACAAGTTGAGTTTGAGTTGCCCCGATATAAATGTCCAGCAGGTAATTGAAAATGTGGGCCTGGAACGCAAGAGAAAAATGAGATCTAATTTTATATATTTGGGAATCATGTGCATAGACTTGGCAGTAAGTAATAAAATGACCTTTTTACAGATTTGCTTTCTAGGCAGTGTTTCAGTACACTCTTTAGCTCTGTACAACTCTCTCCAATTAGGCTAATTATTCTAATTTTAAGAATTTTTTAAAAACATCACAAGGTTAATGTCAGGGTCAAGACTTGAGTCATTCTCTCCTTGTACATCCAAGACAATAATCACTCAGCTTTATACGTGAAAGCTACCTGACATTTATGGAACAGTTTTTAAGTCTACAAAGTATTCTTACATCCACAAATTCCTTTGCTCATTCTGCCCCACTTTTTGCAATCTTGCATGACCTTTGGAATCCAGCTACTACATCCTCCATGATGTTTCCCCTAATATAGTTAGTTTGAAGCAGTATCTCCTGTACACATAGTCTATCATAGTTACATATGGGCATGAAATGTGGTATCCTGAAAGTCAGGACCTGGAGTCAGGACATCTGGAGCCAATCTTGGAACATCTACTATCTGTGCCATGTTGTTCAAGTACTTTAACTTCTCTAAGTCCCAGTTTCCTTTTCTATCAGATGGAGATGATACTTGCATTACTCCTATGGTTTTTGAGATAATTACTTAGTGAAATGTTTAAAGTACCACATAAATCTGAATTATTATTCTGTCACCCCTACTCCACTAGATTGTCTGTTGTTTGATTGCAGGAACTGTCTTATTTGATCTGTATCTCTCTTGTATCTATTTAAGTCATGGGGGAAGGGGGGAAATGACAGATAGGACAGGACCAAGGACAGAGACCTGTAGGATTCTACTAGAACAGCAGTTCTTAAATTTAGCGGTCTTGGGACTGCTTTACACTCTTAAAAATTAAGGAGGATACCTCTCCCCTGGAGTTTTTGTTTATGTTAATTATAGCCATCAGTATTTATTACATTAGAAATTACAACTTCTTTTATAAAAATAGTTTAGACTTCATAGACCCCTGAAAGGGTCTCAAAGACCCTCGGACCGCACTTGAACTATTACAGGAGAGATCTTACCTAATCCTAGTTGACACAAAGCTCCATTCTTTAAGTAGAGTTGTTCAACTATTTGCAAATTCATTTAATTTGCCATCATTTACGACACCTTTAACCAGTTTATCTATAAATGTATCATAAGAAAATTTGTCCATTGCTCTTACTAAGATCAAGATATAATGTCTACTGCATTTCCCTGTCAATAAAAGGGAAATGAGGTTAATTTGGTCTGACTTATTTTTAGTAAACTAGTAAACCCAAATTGTCGCCACATTCTTTTTTTAAATGCTTTCATACTGAAATGTTTGGCCCATTTGGGAATTTTGACAGGGATCAATGTCAGCTTTATTTGTCTATAATTTTCAGCATTCACCCTTTTTTCATTTTCTGAAAATCTAAACATTTTCTCCCCTCTCAGTCTTTTGGTACCATTCTCAGGCTATTTAGGACTAGGGAGAGTTTAGATAATTAAGACTTGATCATGGAGCTATAGAATTAATTCTTTATTTACTTTATTAAGTTTTTATACTGTTCAGATGGCTGACATCCTTCGTATGCATTCTAATACTTTCATTGGCAGGCAATGGCATCAGTCAGATAAATGTTCTGTTATTCCTCAGTAAATCTCTCACATGGCTTTGAGAATCAGTCTAACTAAACAACTTTGAAATATTTTAAGGATTCTGTTTGGTACAATAACCAACCTCAATTTCAGAGGATCAGTCATGAAGCATGCTGCCCACCTCCTGACAGAGAGCTGATAAGCTCAAGGGGCAGAATGATCCATTTTTCTGTACATGACCAGTATGGAATTTTTTTTTTTGCTTGAAGAATTTGAGTATGAATATTTATTGCAAAGGTTTTTCTCTTTTTTTCCAGTGGGGAGGGAAAGGTAAGAGGGTGAGCAAATAGATTTTAATAAAAAAATTTAATTTTAAGAAAGAAAATTAGTCCTAAAAAGAGAAATCCCCAGGTGATATTTGTGTAACTCTTTAACAAAACTATCATTTTAAAATAATTGTGATGATGAAGATGAAGATGATGATGATGATGATGATGATTCACATGTCTATGATGCTTTATAAGGTTTATAATATCTCTGTGAGAGATCTATCACAGATAATATTATCTCCATTTTATGGACTAAAAAATAAGAAGCTTAGCAGCTCAGAAAAGAGAAGGGACTTGTCCTAGGTCACACAACTAACATCCACATCAGTACATTATATGTCTCCCTGGGGCATTTTAAAAACAGAGCTTAAAATAAGAATGATAACCTTATTAAATTTATGATTTCTATTTTAATTGCCTCTAAAATGTACCAAGGAGACCCATAAATGTCCTTCCAACACTGATAATGGTAATTTTATGTGTGATCCATTCCCAAGTCAAAGGGTCAGACAAGACTCTGCCTTCTGCCCCACACCCAACCACCATCACATACCCACAGGAACGTATAGACAGGGTTCACACCAAGATGGCAGTAAGTCAAGGTAGCTGACCCTTTGGACAGTTTTCACTGGTTTTCTCACAAGGTATGATATTGACCAATCAAACAGGTCCAACCCTGCATTCCAATAAACTGGACTGCCTAGTCTGATATTATGTGTGTCACCCTTACATACACATGACTTTAGGGAGTTTCATGCACCTCAGCATAAAGAGAGATTTTTTAATTCTCCTCAACAAGGATGAAATCACCGAGGTTATCTTTGGAAGAAGTGAAACTCTAGGGAGACAATTAGCAATTTAGTATTTCTAGTTCAGAAGAAAATATTAGTTCCACTGACTGAAGAGAAGAAAAGAAATGACGTTAATTATAATTAAGACTTGGTGACTATAGAAATGTGAAATTGATAATATTATCCCTTGAGGAAGAGCAGGAAGGCTCCAGTGTGGCTGCTGGAGTAGAAATGAACATTGAATTTGGATTTCGAGGACCTGGTTTGTGGTCCAAGTCATTTAATCTCTCTGAGCTTCAGCTTTCTCATGTATGAAATGAAGGGATTGAACTGAACAACCTCTAAGTTTTTGATCCTATGATAAATCACTCTTAGTCCCACAGGGCCTCAATTTCCTCTTTGATAAATTGTGAATAACAATACTTCCACTCTCTCCTCCACCAGTTGTAAGGAAATTATGTACTTCAATGTGCAACAAAAACATAATTTCATAGGATCCCAGAGTTAGAGCTGTAAAGGTGCCTCTGAGGTAATATATTCCAGCCAGGTGATACACTGGATAGAGTGCTGTGCCTGAAGGAGGGAAGACTCATGTTTGTGAGTTCACATGTGGCCTCAGACACTTACTAGCTGTGTGACCCTGGGTAAGTCACTTATACCCATTTGCCTCCGTCTGCTTATCTGCGAAATGAGCTGGAGAAGAAGATGACAAACCACTCCAGTATCTTTGCCAAGAAAATCCAAAATAGGGTTATGAAGAGTTGGATGTATCTGCACAACAACAAATCTAGCCCTCAGTTTTATAGATGAGGAAACTGAGGCCCAGAGAGGTTAAATGACTAACCTACAGCCATACAAAGTCATCAGTGGCATAGGTGAGGTTTGAACCAGGTCTTCTAGCTCTAAATTCACTGCTATTTCTGCTGTACTACAGGGACTATCAATTTTATGCTATAACAATTTATATACACCTTCTACAGTGGCATGGAAGGATCACATTTTTCTAATTTCTGATCTTTGAAACTCCTGGTCCAACCAGGAATTGTATTCTTTTGACCTGTCTCTGCCACTGATTTTCTATGTTACCTTGGGCCAGCCTCTTTTCTGTGCACTACAGCTTTTCTATATATAAAATGAAGTAGATCACATACTCTCTGAGCTTATCACTGGATAAGAATAAGGTTACTATCATGTATTCAACCAGGATTTTTTCTTCAAAGGATGTTTTGCTAGGAGATCTGGAAGAGAAGGAACAGTCTAACGCTGTTTAATATGCATGTGATCTTCAAAGAAATCCCATGCCATAGGCAGAATTCTCCTTTACAGATGAGAAAACTAAGACTCAGCAAAAAATAGCGACCTGCCCAAAGTTACACAGACAATAATGGCTAAATCCAGAATGAGAATTTAGAGCTCCGTAAAGTTTTCTGCAAAATGAAGGGGTTGGCCTTTGTTCCCTCTAACACTCACATACAATGGACTGTTTTCAAGGTTCCTTCTAGCTCTGGCATTCTCTGTTCTGTGTTCCAGGGTTCTTTCCAGCTTGGACAGTCTATGGGACCACATGCTAATCAGAATTAGAAAATACCTTCAGGATTATCGAGGAATCAAAGAGAAAAAAATAAAAGAAGTCCCTTAGACTGAATACTTCCCAAATCAAAATACTGCCTTCTCCAGGCTTTGCAGTTTCCCTTAAAACTTTTATTCTTGAGTAAATAAATGTCAAGAAGCTTTTAGGTTAATGGATCTTTTGGCTTTCCTCATTCCTCATCAGAGAAGAAAGTCTGTCTATACTCTGCTAATGGGCATCTTATGTGGGCCTTTAACCCACATGTTAATTATTGCACCAGAGATGATTCCTGGATGCTGCTGGGGACAGAATGTCATTTTGCATGGAAGGGATACTTCTGAGTGTTTTTTTTAAAAGAAAAGGCAAAAGGAGCTGTGCAAAAATTGTTTCTGAATGAATTCTAATGGAAAGAATCTGCACTAGAAGTTAGGAAACCTGTCCTGAGTTTGAGGCCTGGCTGCCACTAATTAGCTCTATGACCTTGGGCAAGCCTGTCATGAAACTTCATGTCCTCCTAATGCCTCCTTGGGGCACCAGTAAAATAATGGATGAGGGTTTTGTTCACATAAAACAGTATATAAATATAAGCTCTTGTTTAATTTGTTGTGATAATTAGCAGTAAGAATAACCAGAATACATGCTTAGGGGACCCAAAGCAAGAAGATGGTAAAATTTCTCTCCCCTGAGATGTTGGTTCACCTAACACTGGATTGTTGCATAACAATTCGGAGTGTAAGGTAGGGTGAATAGCTAAATGGATGAAAAGCCCAAATACTTTGGGTCATAAAGAACTGTGCTTTATGTGAAGACGAGGTAGAAATTACAAAGCAAAGCTCCGTTTCTGAATGGATTCAGCTTGGGTCAAGGGGCCTGCTTACTTGGACATCAGCAGTGGAGGTGGCGTTTGGTTCTCAAATAGCCATATGTGTATTGTTTTGGGGTGACTGACTGGTGGAGGTATTGCAGAGAGGCCATTTGATTGCCATCCACCTCCCACTACACACAGATATACACACACATTTCCTACAAGATATTTATCCCTCCCGAAAGGCAGACCTAGAACTTGATCTATATTCAATAGATAGATCCAGCAGTCAGTAAGAATTTATTAAGCACCTACTGTGTGTGTGTCAAAAACTGAACAAGGTGCAAGGACTAAAAAGGCAAAAAAGCAATAGTCTCTGTCACCAAGGAGTTTATATTCCAGAGAGAATAAATATAAAGTAATTTGAGGAGGGAGGGTATTAGGAGTTGGGAGTGAAGAGTGGGTAGGAACCAGAAAAGGTTTCACATGTAAAAAAAGGGAGTACTTGAGCTCAGGCTTGAAGGAAGCTAGGGATCCCAAGAGGCTAAGGTAATGAGAGAGGGCATCCTGGGCATGGGCATCAGCCAGTGAAAGGCTGGGAGGTGGAATGCTGTTTGTAAGAAACAGCAGTAGGGCTTATTCAACTGGGCTGGGGGGTGGGGGAAGAGGAATGTGGAAGGTTGAGGGTGGAACTCTCAGGCATATTTTGCCCTAATTTAAAGGACTTCCTAATTAGAGTAATACCAGAATGGAGGAGATTCTCTAAAGATAGTCCTGCAGTCACCGAGAAAGGATGCACTTTCTATGTCTTGAAAGTAAGAATGATGAGGGACAGGGAGAGAGGAGAAGACTCCTCTGCTATTAATACTGAAAAAAATTTATAATCTCTTTGATTCAGGAGTTCCTGCCAATAATTTAAATAAATAAGATAAAATCCATTTATGCTTGCCCATCTTGCACAACTCTTATCCAACTCCTACCAAAAGTTTGACCCAGAAGGTCCAACCCAGGGGCCTTTTTCTTTTTCTCCTGACCAGGGAAGTGCTCTAACCATCCATCTGCCATCCTTCTCTCACTCTCCACATGACCAGTCCATGTTCTCTTCGTATCATGGCACTCTTTGATTTATCATCCTGTTCTTCTTCAGAGATACATGTTGGCTTTATGCTGCAGCCTGTTCCTACCCACCTTGTGTCTCTCCTTTATCCTTTATATGATACTCATTTTAATGGTAAAATGTTTGTATTGCAAAGATGGACCTTTGCTGTTAAAGGAAGGTTGTGGTCAAAGTGTTCTGCAGTTTCTCAAAATTAATCCAGCCTCCATCTCTCCCTCTTTTTCAACTCTGGGCCCAGTTCATTGTCCATGTATGTTGTCTGTAACAGATAGACATTCTGTTATACGAGTTCTACAGGTTGAACATTCAAGTGCATGTTGAAATCTGGGCAATAGAAATTATTCATCCATTTTGTCTTTCTTATGTGGATGGGCAGAGTATTCTTTGAGTGATTACTGATCTCTTCCAAGAGAGAATGCAATGTTTAGGGGCTTGCTGCAATCTATACAATGTCATCTACAAACAGGACTATCTGCATTATTTTACCATCTACCTGTAATCTCTTCTCCACCTGAACTCTATGCGAGATCTCTCCACTGCAGTATTGAATACTTCTAGAGGGCAAACATTTCTCCATTTTATGCTTCACCTGTTGTTTATTATCAAAGGATCATTGAAAACAGCTGTTTTTCTGGTTATATCTTTCAAGGAATCTTGAATGATCTTGATATGGGAGACTTTTTTTTTTGCAAAACAGCCTGCAAAGTAGCATTTTGTTCTATTGAGTGTAAGGCTTTTTCAAAATAACCAACAAACAAAAACAAACGAGATCTTGTTTTTTTTTAATTTTAGAAATTTAAGTAAGCTTTTATTGATACCATTTTTATGGCCCCATAGCTTTCCCCAGAAGCCTTCCTCCTCTCCTTCCTAGAGAACCATCCCATATAACAAATAATATTTTCAAAGATAAAAGGGCCAGGGAATCAATTGCACAGTTGATCAGTATATTGAAAAAATCTGAAAGTATGTGCAATGTAAAACTCCTATGTATCTCTCATCTTCATGAAGGAGTGGGAGGGTTTCCTCTCGTGTCTCTTTTTTCAAGTCATGCTTGGAGATCTTATATTTTCTACATCTTTTAATCAGCTGTAAGATAAAGATGTCCATTGTTGAATATCATTTTTGAAAGCCTGTTTGTTCTTTACTAACATTCTCGTTAAAGGTACCCTCAATTCATGGATAGATGTCCCTCATAAACATTTTATGAGTAGGGGAACACATGGAAGTATAGCTGCTGAAGTTTTTTTCAGTCACTTTTTTTGGTATTGGTGAAGTTCGAGATTTTGTCCATTTCTTTCACATCTCCCCTCCTTTATATACCTTGTATATTGATCCTTCAATGTCCCCACAACTGTATCATCTCCAGCATGAATCTCCTTTCTATATATTTGATCCATTCTGGCAGCTTTTCCAATCTTTGTTCCCTTTAGTGCTATTTCTGCTTTCTCTTTAAGCACCTCAAAGACTTTGAAGTCAGGGTCTAAGTGTGGTGACGCTACTATCCTTGATGGAAGAAAGTTTGTTGTAATAATGTTTGCAAGTCTTTTCCATTTTTCTTCTCTTTGTACTTCTCATTTCCATTTTAATAACTGAGTGCCCTTGGAATGACTTTGCTTAGTTGGATATTTTTCCAAGATTTTATCAGATTTGTTTTACCCTGCACTGCATCTCTCTGCTTTATGAGACAATATTCTGATACTCATCAATCATTGTTTTTCATAAGATTTTACAGATGAGTTTGTATTCTAGTTCTGTGTTGCCTTGGCAGCCACCTCTCTCCATTTGTCAGGAAAGTCAAATGTTTGCTGATGAAGGTGCTTTCTGAGCTCTGTTTTATCTTCTTATTGTAGGAATTAATTTACATTGGTTTAACTTCTGGATAAAATTATTATACTGAGTGTCAATATCCTTTCTGCTATCCATTTAGCATTTCTGATTTCCAATATCTTGTTTAAATAATTCAGAGGTAAAGTCTTTAATTGTATTCCATGTCATTTTCTCATTTCTATTCTTTCTTCTTGTTTATTACAAATTCTGATCTTAGCTCTGATTATTCGGTGGTCTAAGCATGCATAGACAGTTGACTCAAGAATAACTGATATCAATAATAAGGCTATTAATATCCAATAATTATGTTGGTATTTTATGGTTTACAAAGCTCTTTATATAAGTTACCTCATTTGATCCTCAAAATAACACTTTGATACTGTCAGGGCAGATATTATTAACCACATTTTAGATTTGGGGAAACTGAGATGCTGAGATCACTTGCCAGTGGCTACACAGCTAATGTTAGTAGCAGAGTTTAAATTCAAACCCAGGTCTAATGACTTCTGATCTAGTTTTGTCTTCAGGACACCCCAACTTCAAAGCAGAGAGATGTGCCTAAATCCCATCCTTCCTTCAAAGCAATGACTAGGCGTACTTCACCTCTTCCATGAAGTCCTTCCTAACCAATCCCCACAAAAACTCCCTGCCCTGACCTCTTCTAGGATTGTTAAGAGGGAGAGGAGAGACAGAGAGAGAGAGTGACAGAAACAGAGAGAGAAAGATAGAGACAGAGAGGGAGAGAAAGAGAGCCATAGAGACAGAGACAGAGATGGCATAGACTAGGCAAATAATCAGAATGAGTTTCCTGGAAGAAGGGAAGTCTTTAAATATGGATGGCAACAGGAAGTGGAGGGATGGAAGGGGCTGGAGGACCTACTAGCTTACAGGCGAGGGCAGACAGTCAGGCAAATCTAACTAAAGGCACAAAATTAGGTATCGGGATCATGAATGCAAGAGGGTGCTTAAGGAAATCTCCCTGGGTGGTTGGATGTGTGATAGGGAGTCTTTTTAAAAACATACGTACATTATATATATATTTGTTGGGGGAGTGAGGGAGGGAATGACAAGATAAAAATGGTGTTTAAAGACAATTACCCTAGCAGCTGTGCACAGAGGAGACTACACACAAAGAGACCATCTAGGAAGTTGTGGGAGGGAGAGTAGGAAAAGTCCTGGGCTGGGAATTAAAAGATTTAGGTCCAAGTATTTGCACCCAACACCTGCCCAACCTTTCCCTGGGCCTCTAGTGGTCCATCTGTTACACCTGAAAGCTGGACGGTATCATATCTAAGGTTCCAACTTTGACATTTGATGACCTGTATTTTAAGAACCACTCTCAGCTCTAACTTTCTATATATTTTAAAGTACTTTTAAGCTCCAATATTCTCTATTTTTTGCTCTGACATGGATCTGAATATACTTTCAGATGCCCTACTACACCATCCTGCTTCCCCACAGTCCAGAGCCTCTTATAGCTCTGACATTTTATAATTTAATTTCCCTTGTAGCTCCGAAATTCTACATTTAATGTTCTAAGGGACCTTCCATCTCTGACATTCTTTGTTCTAAGGTTCCCTAACATTCCAGCTTCTGTGTTCTCAAATCCCTTCCTATTCTGACCCTCTACGTTTTAAGGACTCTTTCAGTCCTGATGCTATAATGTTTCATATTCCATTGTCCCTTTTACTTCCTGGGTTGCTATCTCAGGCACACGACTTGAATGTCAGAGATGACTTTGACATAGGAGGCCAAGGTTACCATTTCAAAGCATTTCATTTTGGCATGAAACCCAAATAAGAAACTTCCCTACAGCACTGACTACCCATTTTGGGTAAAACCGAAAAAAACCCAAAATTTTGTCCAGAATGAACCAAAAATAAATTTCTAGTTGAAAAGAAAGAAAACTAATATTAAAGGTTATGCAACAGGCAATAAATATTTGCTAAGGCAATGAGATGACCTAGTCCAAAGTTCCCTAGGGTCCCACAATAAATTTCTTTCTAGGAGGCACAAACGCACATTCATCTGTCCTGTGACTGAGATCTCTTCCATCAAACACCACCACTTAATAACTATAATTGCCTTAATGGAGTCTAATAATCTCCTTTGTTGGATCTTTGGTTCTATCTACTTTACCCCCTGCTTCAGATCCATTTCCTGATCTGGTGGCATGTTAGTGTTATAGTCTTCTGGAATTTCAAGCTACAAAGAATCTTATCTAACCCAACCCCTCTGATTTTATAGAAGGGATGTGACTGGCCAAATGTAACACAGGGAGTTAGTGGAATATTCAACATTAGGACTCAGGTGTCCTGGCTCCAGGGTCTTGGGACAATTTCCTCTCCATTGTGCTGCCCTCTGATGGGGATCTCTGGTGATGAAATGTCAGATACCATAACATAATAAGGGAAATATATTTGTAGGGAAGTATTTTTGATTCTACCCCCAAATTAAGTTAGTATCTTTCTATTCTGCCAATTTATTGGGACAACATTGATTACATAGATTACTCCCAAACTTCAGAATGGCTCTCTCATTTAGAAAATGCAAGCTGGTACTCTGCCCAGCATGGAATTATGGAAGGAGCACTGGATTTGGAGTCAGAAGACTTTGCCTCAAATCCTGATTCTGCCTTTTAGCTATGTGACCTAGAGCAAGTTATATTACTGCTATAGACTCACTTTCCCCATCTGTAAAATGAGATAGCTGGGCTCCATGATCTCTATGGTCACTTCAAGTTCTGACATTCCATTTTCTAAGGTACCTTTTAACTGTAAAATCCTGTATCTTATGATCTAAGATCTCTTCTGATTCTAACATCATATATTCTAAAGATCCCTTCCATCTTTGGCATTCTATGTGTTATGCTGGAAGCTGACTTCCAGGTTCAATGGTTTATATCAGGGGTGGGGAACCTGTGACCTGAAGGCCACATATGGCCCTCTTGACTGAATCCATACTTCACAGAACAAATCCTTTTAGTAAAAGGATTTGTTCTGTAAAACTCTGAAAAAAAGACTACACCCAAGGACCTAGAAGGCCACATGTGGCCTTGAGGCTGCAGATTTCTCACCCTGGTCTATATTTTATCTTCTAAGAGCCCTTCCAGACGTGACACCCTGTGCTTCTTGAAAGTAAGCATCTTTCTAAAACAAACAGCAATTTAAGGAGAACCATCTGCCAGAGTTACATGAATTAAACGTGTATTTAATTTAACTATATTAGGATGTTATTTCAATACCAATTGACTATTAAAAACATTTGTGAAGGTTTGGCAAACAGATTAATGCTGTGTAGAATTAAATTTGGGGAAACTTTCCAATAATCAGCAGGGTGTTCACACGTTGTCCTATTAAAAGATAACAACTTTTGACAAGCACTGCTAAAAGATGTGATGTCTTACAACATTCTCATAAAAGCATTGTGGATTGTGTGGAGGCTACACAGTGTAGTAGTGTTAAGAACCTTGGACAGAGAGCCAAGACATCCCTGCACCAGCACTGAGCCTCTGTGACCTTGAGACATTACCTTCCACTGGGCTTCAGATTTCTCCTTCTAAAATGGGTTTAATAATGTTTGACATACCAGTTTCCCAGAACTGCTGAGGAGAAATGAGTAATGAGTATGAAGGTACTTTGCACACTGGAGGGTCATTATGTACAGAAAAGTTATTGATGAAGCTACACTGAGGCTGGTGAGTAGTATACTGCAGCTAGCTCTGGATTTGGAGTCGAAAACAATTTGGATTAGAATCTTGCCTGAACCCTTACTTGCTGTAATGGGCCAAGGTACTTCCTTTCCTCTTTCTCTGTCTCTCTCTGTCTCTCTGTCTCTCTCTCTCTCTCTCTCTCTCTCTCTCTCTCTCTCTCTCTCTCCCTCTCCCTCTCCCTCTCTCCCTCTAAAATAGGAGGAGAACCTAGAGTGTCTAGCAGGCTGTGGTCAGGATCGTGCATGCATTCTTTCATTCATTTGTTTAACAAGCATTTTTAAAACACCTACTACTATATGTAGTAGGCCCTGTGGCTACAAAGACAAAAATAAACAGTCCCTGTCTGCTAGTAGCTGACACTCTATGGAGGAAACCGATATGGAGACAGGCTTATGGAAACCCTGAGGAGGGGACCAGGGTTCAGTGGGTTGGGAGATGAGTGTTTGCCTCTCCTTATTCCGAGGGGCATATTATTCTTGGGCTGCTCTGTCCTCTAGAACATAGTCTTAGTAAAGAAGTCATCCATAGTTCTTAAGAATACTGCAGAATATTTTTTTTACGTTCTTTATTTTTCTTATTTTTTTGTTTTGTTGGGTTTTCAGGGGAGGTGTATGTGTGTGTGTATGTGTGTATTTAAAACATGACTCATATAGAGGTATGATTTGTGTGACTTCACATGTATGACTGCTGTCATATTACTCATCTTCTCAAGGGGTGGGAGACGGGTGAGAGAGGGAGAGAACCTGGAACTCAAACTTTTAAAAGTGAATGCTAAAATTTTTTTTAATGTAATTGGGAAATATTTAATGAAATAAAATTTTTTTCAAAGAATTCTGTTGAGGGGATGATAAGGTTTAGGAGAGATGGCATCTCATTGTGAGTTTCTCCACATAAATCTGAGAATCTCACAGAAGGGTTGTCATTAAGGTCCTCGTTTGAACACTGCTTGACTAACTTGGGGGATTACTTATTAAAGAAACCTGTTTTTCTCAATAGATTTTTTTTTTCATTGTTATTCTTTGTTTTCATATCACATAGATGTCCCTCTGCATCTTCCCCTCCTCCCCCTTTTGGGGCGCCATCCTTTTTATTGAAGAACTTTTTAACAGAAAAAAAAGAGAAAACAACCAGCAAAGCCTATCAATACATTGGAACAATCTTACATCATGTATAATATTCCACATCCGTAAACCACCCCTCTACCTCCCACCTCTGCAAAAGGAGTCATGGGGAAGTGTCTGTCAGGGCCAGCTGTTTCTCCTTAATGCATTGTTTGACAGTTGAGTTTGTGGGTGTGTGTTGAGTCGGGGCAGGTTGTTGTCAGTTTTAGCCTTGATTTGGGGCATCCTAGTTGTAACTTGCACTAGTTGCTGCTGGGGTGGGGACTAGTCACCCTGAAGGAAGCTTCATAGTCTTGCAGCAAAGGCCAAAGGGCTTTTAAGCACTGGAGGAGGAGCCAGACCAGGGTCAGGCCCGGCTTATGCCTGTGTAACTGGGAAATCAGGCTAAAGTGAGGTTCAGGAAGCATCTTTCTTACTTAGTCTGAGGGTGCCAGCTCTAGCTTGGGGAGGCTTCAGGGAAACACGAGGCTCTGGAATGAAAGCACTAACACAGCAGGGCTCTCTGGGCCCTGTGTTTGTACTATAGCAGCCCAGAGGGGAGCAGGTGGGGGAGGGATAAGAGAGCTGGCACTGGGCGCTGTCTGAATGGACTTTTTCACGGACCATATTATCTGGCAAGGGTCACTATCAACAGACAGACAGGGGAGCCTAGGCATGCAGAATCTGAACACCCTGGAGAACTGATCCCTGGCATTTTCACCCCAGCATTTGTAGGTTGGGAGACCTAGATGCTGAATTAATAGTGCAGTCTCCTGAATCCTCTTCCAGTCTCCAGATGAGGCTTCTGCAGATTCACTCCAACTCCCAATCAATAAACCTACTTTCATTAGGGCCTACTATGTGCTAGGTGCTGGGAAAACAAAGATTACAAAAGATGTCATCTCTGTTTTCAAAGAGCTTAGAATCCTAAGAGAAGGAAAATGTTTGTATGTGAATAACTGACATAAGATAATGAGCTAAGGGCAAAGTAGATGTCCAGGTAAAGTGCTAGGAGACTTAAGGAAAGGGAAAGACCAATTTCAGTTGAGGGAGGTGGGAATGAGAATGAAGAGGACGTTTCTGATCTGGGCCTTAAAAGAAAGTGCAGATTTCACATAGCAGAAATTGATGGGTAATCTGTTCCAAGTATGGGTAATGGTGTGAGCAAACCCACAGGATACTGAATAACTCAATTTGGCTGGAGTTCAAAGTATATGTGTATTTCAAAGGGTGGAGTGGGAAGATAAGGTTTAAAAGATAGGGAGGTACCCTAAAATGGGGTCTCAAATTGCCAGGATTGGGAGTTTATACTTTATTTGGCAAGCAATGGGTAGGCACCGAAGGTTGTGAACGTAGGAGGAACTAATCTTCACCCTACCTGCTGAACTAAAGATGGATGGGAAATTATAGAGAGGGGTATCCTGCAGAATTGGGAAAATGTGCAGTAACCTTCAGGTGTGGTGTGGCAAAACTTGTTCTTGTTTCTGGCATTGATGCCATATAAGATCTCATTTCTCTTTTCTACGAACTGTGATATTTTGATGTCTACTTTATTTCCCTGATGTGGTCATATGAATCCAGAGGAAAAGCCTTGCTCTTAAGTAACAGTGATATGATAGAAAGAGAGTGTGTCAGTAAACATTTGTTAATTACCTAAGTATCAAGCACTGTGGTTCTCACTAGGGATATACAGAGAGGCAAAAGACAGTGTCTGCCTTAAGGAGATAGTGGGCAAAGAAATATGTACAAATAAGCCACGTACAGGATAAATAGGTAACGATCAAGAAAAGAAGTTATTGTTCAGTCATGTCTGAGTCTTTGTGACCCCATTTTAGGCATTTTCTTGGCAAAGACACTGGAATGGATTTCTATCTCCTTCTCCAGCTTTTTAAATAATGAGGAAACTGAGGCTAACAGGGTTAAATGACTTGCCCAGGGTCACATTGCTAATAAGGATAGATTTGAACTCAGGAAGATAAAGTCTTCCTAGCTCCAGGCTTAGCACTCCATGTGTCACCTAGTTGCCTAAGAAAAGGAAGGCACTAGAATTAAGAAGGGTTGGGAAAGGCTTCCTATAGAAGGTGGGATTTTAGTTGAGACTTAAAGGAAGCCAGGAGATAAAGATGAGGAGGGAGAACATTTCATAGAAAATGCCCAGAACTGAGAAATGGATTATCTTCTTCATGGAAAAACAGCAAGACCAATGTCACTGGAGTCCTGGAGAAACCTGGATCCTTATCCCTGATCCCAGTTAGTTACCTTGGGCAGGTAACTTCCTTTCTCCTGACAGAAGTTTCCACATCTGTAAAATATAGAGTTTTAGCCAAATCATCTATAATATCCCTTCCAATTTTGTCATTCTGTGCTTTATGCTCTAAGGTCACTTCCAGCTCTAACAGTCTATGTTTTATGTTTTATTTTCTAACAGTCTGTGTTCTAAGAGCCCCTTCTCCCTTTGACATTTTACATTGAATGGATAAGAGGCAGAACCTCTCAGACTGAAGCCAGTTGGCAGCTTATGGTCTTTGGATTTCCCCACAATATATTAGCACTTTATATCTTGCCAGAGAGTCAGGGGAAGTAAACATGTTATAGCTATTAAAGCCTCTGGCCATAAGGCCAAGTGACTGTGTTACCCATAACACAAAGACAATTGCTGGCTTCCTGCAGTTCCTGTATTTTAGACATGATTTCCAGAGACCCCAGTGAAATCGAATTGTACTTCTCAGGAAAAATTCTTGGATGTAGGAGATCAGGAATGCCTTGTACAAAGTTTCCTTCCAGCTCTGAAGTTTGAGGGCAGGCAGTGTGGTGCAGAGAAAAGAGCCCTGGATTTGGAGTCAAAACTGCCCCAAATGCCCCCTTTTCTTGGGAGTATCCCAGACTGGGAACAGGCCAAAACAGAGCAATGGCTGTCCTGAAAATCTCTACATCCCTTGATGAACCTTCTAGCTCAGACTTTGATCTCTTTCTCCTCCACTAAAACAGTTTCCTTCTACTTGATTTGTCTCTAATCTCCTTCCAAACCATCTTCCACATTAATCCCTGTCATCTTCTTGAGGAATCCCTCTGACCGTGTCACTCCTGTACTCAAAAACCCTTAATGGCTCCCCATTGCCTACCCACTGAAGTGTAAAATAATAATATTGCTCGTAGGGCCCTCAACCATGTGGATCCAAATTATCTTTACAGTTTTATCTTTTCCATTCGGTTTAATAACTTTATTAAGTGCCTGCTTTGATCCCAGCAAGGTGTTAAATGCTGAGGGAACAAATAAGAAAAAGAAAGGCAGTTCCTGCCCTTATAATCTAATAAAGGAAGACAATACCCAAAAGGAAAAAGGGTAGGGACACCAGGGAATACCTTGAGGGACACAAACTTCCTGTATTTGAAACCAAACAGAGTCAATGGAAAATGAAGAATTACCTGGAGAGTTCTGAACCCTCTATAAAGAAAGGCTTCATCTCTCATTATGACCCCATCTTCTTACCCACCTATTCTGTGTTCCAGCCAAACTCAGCTACTCTTTGTATCTTGTTGCCCATCCTCTTCTCCATAACCAGTGTTCATGCCATTCCTCAAGCATAGAATTAGACTCCAATGCATACCTGTCCCTGAAAACCAAACTCAGATGTCCCCTCCTCCATGAGGGCGTCCCCATTGCTGAAATTTATCTCCCCCTCAATTCAATTAAATGCAATCAATATGTATTTCCCCCACCCTCCCCCACCCCACTGATGGCACTTTCCTGGTTCTCCTTTGCCCTATCACAATCAACCTTGCATAATCTTAATTTGTATACATGTCACATTTCCATTCCTTCTCACTGTTTCCCTTCCACCCTGTCCCCCTCCCCTAAATAGATTGTAAGTCTCTTAAGGGCAGGGCAAGTTTCATTTTTTACCTCAATATCCCTGTCCCAAATATAGAATTTTGCTGACTTGAATTGATTCCATAGTTGAGTGATGGGGAAGCCTCAAGGTAGGTCAAATTTTAGTGGAGGGAAGGCAACAATGAAGTTGGGGGAAGGCTGCAAAAAAGACCCCATCTTAATTGTATTTTATTGAGTTGACCCTGAAGGGAAAATCACTAAGGGACTATGGAAAGGCCAATTCAGATGTTACCTTTTCAATGATGCCTTCTCTGATTTCACTATCATCTCTTTCTGCTACGAATTCTCAAAGAATTGTTACCACCTCTCTTATATAATTTTCTATTTTGTATTACAGTTACTTATGTATGTAATTTATCTACTTATTAAATTTTAAGTTCCTTAAGAGGCAAGATAATGCAGTGGAAAGACCTACAATGAAGACCTAGGTTCATTTCCCAGCTTTGACACTTACTAGATGTGCAACCATGGCCAAATAATTTAAACTCTTTGAGCCTCAGTTTCCTTGTCTGTAAAATGGGCATAAAGATACCTGCACTACTTAAATCACAGCATTGTTGTAAAGAGAGTTTCTTGTAAGCTTAAAGGTATTATGGAAATAGGAGCACTTGTTGAGATTCAAGATGACATCTTGTTCATCTCAGTTGTCTCTATCCTGAGGAAACTGAGGCCCAAAAATGAAAAGTGAATTATCTAAAGCCATACTGCTTGTTAGAAAAAAGGAAAAGGAAAAGCTGAGACTAGAACCCAAACCCTCTGACTCTTTCTCAATACCAGTTTTACTTTCCTATCTAATCTGCCTACCCGTCTGCACCTAAATCACCCTTGAACAGAAAACCAGCTGCCAGATTACTAGATTGTAAACTTCCTAAGGGCAGGGACTATGTTTTTACCTAAAATTAATTTGTTCTCCAGCAGCTAGCACAGTCCAGTGCACATACAAGGTATATTCCAGGCAGTCCAGGGATGGGGAGCCTGTGGCCTTGAGGCCACATGTGGCCTTCTAGGTCCTTAAATGCAGCCCTTTGACTGACTCCAAATTTCACAGGACAAATCCACTTAATTAAAGGATTTTTTCTGTAAAACTTAGACTTAGACAAAAGACTGCACCCAAGGATCTAGAATATGTGGCCTGAAGGCCACAGGTTCCTCAGCTCCCCAGCAGGGCTCTCAGATTTCCAATTGGAAAGTTTTCACCATTTCTTCTAGCTCTCCCAGGTCTACCATGCTGCTCCTCCCTAGACATCTTCATACCACAAATAATCATTAAATCAGTACTATAATTCTGGGAAATGATGTGTCATTCCAATACTCTATGCCTCCAGTTAGTATCCTGTTTGACTTCCTTGACCAAAACAACGCACTCCTTTATATATGTTGTCTTTCCCTATTAGACTATAAACTATTTGAAGGCAGAGACTGTTTTGTTCTTTGTGTTTGCTTAACACAGTGCCTGGCACAGTACTTATTTCGTTTTTCATTCGTTCATCATTCATTGAATAAATGGCAGCATCGATGAACCATTAGCCATATTCTTAAAGACATTCCAGTTCTTCATTGTATTTACCTTCAGTCTCTCCTGTGTTAACTTCAGTTCATACCTCTTGTTTGTTCCTGAAGGACCAGTGACACGTGGCTGTTCTAAATCACAAATGGAAAGCACATTTCTAAGGCAGGAAATACTAGCAGCATTGCCAAATTCCCACTCTGGCCAGGCGGACATGCTGATGAACCTGGCAAAGAGCAGTGGATATGCATTTCTCTAGTGAGGAAGGCCTGATAGAATCCCTTAGGATTACAGATTCTGTGTTCCCAACCTGCTCTCCACAAATCGGAGGGAATTGCGTCACATGCTGACCATCTGTTAAAACTGTCAGCGGTCCCTAGTTCCAGACCTCTGGTGCAGCCCCAGCATCCGTGGAGCCAGGCCTGGCACTGAAAATTAGCCTTCATCTACTGTTTAAACCCGCCTGCTGGGGCCTGCCTGAGAACAACAATCCTTCCCTGAATGTTCTATTAGGGTGACCAGCTAACAACATTAGATCATGCGAGGAGCTCTGAATTTGGAGCCAGAGATCCTGGGTCTAGACCTACCACCTCTGCTGTTTATTAGCTGTGTGACTTTGGACAGATTGTTCAACTTCTCTGAGACTAAGCTTCTACCTCTCTAAAAATACTCATGGTATATAACCTATCCTTCTCAATTGGGGGGAGGGATAGAAAGGGAAAGAATTTGGAACTCAGAGTTTTAAAACAAATGTTAAAAAGTATTTATACATGTAAATGGAGGAAAATAAAATCCTAAATAATTTTTTAAAAAAATGAAAAACATGGTCTGGAAAAAAAATATCCAGGATAATATTGATTACCTTCCTTAGGGGAAGTATTATATAAAATGCTTGATGAACTCCATGGTGCTATGTAAATGTCAGTTCTATTCTACCTGTGTGACCATGGACAATAAGATAAATTATTTTGCTATTATATTAATAACTAATTATTAAATTAAGATGCAGGCTTTTTGCCTTTATTTCCTCATTTAAAGCCCAGCATTATTGATGATTGATTGATGAGACTATCCTAGGCCTCAAAGGATATGCTTTTTAATTTTACCCGAAAAGAGCCCTAATTTCTGTTAAGAATATAAATAGAATCCTGTCTAGGAGGGTTCTTACTCCAGGGAAAAGAGCCCAAGTCCTTTTACTGCTCCATTAGAGTTTAGGGTGAGCCAGCTCATGAAGCAGAAAACCAGCCTGAGTCATCTGGGTGCAGATGGGTTCTCCTGCCCAGCTTGCTGGAGACAGCTGAGTCTCATGGTCCAGCCACATTCTCAGCAGGAGGAGGTAAAGCCTCCTAGCCCACCTGCTCACTAAATGTCCACCAAACAGGCTTGATTTTCACTTGTCAGGGGCATTGCCTTTTACAAATGTTTAAGGCTTTCTGGATCTCCATGGTGTTTTCTTTGGTTACTAAAAGAAACGAATGACCACTAATTTATTGATTGCCAGCTAGCCTAATTAATAAACTGAATATTGATTACTCAGGAACTCTGTCTCTCAGGGATTTTCTTCTATTACAAATTGCCTCCCTGGGACTCAGTCATGCAGGAGTCAGAGGCCTTGGGTTTGAATCCTCCCTCTGCTCTTCACTGTCTCTGCAACCTTGAGTACGTTAGAGTAAGTTATCCAATCCCTCTGGGCCTGTTTCTGCTTCTGTAAAATGAGAAGGTTGGACTAGATCAGGAGGAGAGGAAAGGAACAAGTATTTACTAAACACTTACCAAAAGCCAGGCATGTGCTATGAGGATCTCATGGGATCCTCATGACAATCCTAGGAGAGAGCTGCTATTGTGATCCTCTTTCTATAGTTGAGGAAACTGAGGCAGGCAGGTTAAGTGACTTGCTCAAGGATGCAAAAAGAGTCTGAGACTGGATTTGAACTCAGACCTTCCTGATTCAGTCCCAGTGCTTTATTCACTGTAGTTCTTAACCTAGGGTCTGTGAATTATTTTTAAATTTGGTAAATGTATTTCAATATGAATAGTTTCCTTTGAAATTTTATTCATTTAAAAACATTACTCTGAGGAGTCCATGAGTCCTTACCAGGCTGCCAAAGGGAAGGTCCATGATAGAGAAAAGGTGGACTAGATGATCTTGAAAGCCCATCCTAGATCCTGAGAGGCTGTTGTTCCCAGGCCCCACTCTATTCTCTCATGGCTGGTGTTCAGGCTTGGGCCTCTGAATGTTGATTTAAGGCCACATACTTCAAATTGGGCAGCTAAGTGACACAATGGACAGAGTACCAAGCCTGGACTCAGAAAGACTCCTCTTCCCAAGTTCAAATGTGGCCTCAGATACTGACTAGCTGTGTGACCCTGGGCAGGTCACTTAACCTTGTTTGTCTCAGTGTCCTCATCTGTAAAATGAACTGGAGAAAAAAATGGCAAACCACTCTAGTATCTTTGCCCAGAAAACCCCAGATGGGGTTGTGAAGAGTCATACATGACTGAAATGACTGGATAACAACAACGAAGTTCAAATTGAACAGACAATGAATGAGCACCTACTTTTTATGAGACCCAGAAACAGAGAGCTAGAAACATATGGAAGCCTTGGAGGAGTTTATGTCTCCTCCCAGGGTGTTGTAGTAAAAGCCTGTGGTAAAGAGAGTGTGGTAAAGTACAACCAACACTGGTCTTGGAATCAGAAGACCCAGGATCACATCTGAGCTCTACCCTTTCCTGGCTCAACTATGTTGAACCTTACTTAGTTCTACCACAACATAAAGAGTACAGTAATTGCCTTACTTATCTCACTGGGTAATTGTGAGGAAATCACTTTAAATAAGTGTGTTATTATTCATATGACCTGATGTGATATTTTCATGGCAGTACCTAGATAGAAATTTTTGTTAATCCTGGGGTAAATGAGATTCCTATGGCAATGCCTAATGTTGAAATAGACATGAAAGATTAATTAATCCCTTGTAGCAACTCTCAAACCCTTAGCAAGAACAGAAGTCTCTTGTTTATGGAAAGTATATACACATAAGCACACAGACATATCCCTTGGAAACTTCAAATATCCCCAAATACACAAAGATCAGAGCCTCTGCTCAAAGCTTGCAAGAAGAAGAAACGCCCACCTCCTGCATTCCATGGCAGCATGGAGCAATACCATGTCAACTCCACTCCCACACCAGTATGAGAGGGGGGAAACCTCTGGGGATGGAGAATGTAAAGAGGAAGTAGTCATTTAAGATAGTTCTTGGTTTAAAGAAAAGATTTTTGACCTCAGTGGAAATGCTGAGAGTTAACAACATATGAAGAAATGCTATTACATTTAACAATCATCTGTTAAATGCTTACTATGTGTAATAATAAAAGCTAACATTTACATAGCGCTTAATCCACGGGAGAATGAAATGGCAAACCACTCCAGGATCTTTGCCAAAAAAATCTCATGGACAGTATGGACCCTGGGGTCATGAAAAGTTGGACATGACTAAATAATTTAACAAGAACATATAGTACCTACTATGGAGCTAGGCACTGTGCTAGGCACTTTACAGTTTTCGTTTGATCCTCACAACTCTGGGAGGGAAGGGTTATTACACCCATTTTACAGACAAGAACAATAAGGCAAATGGAGGTTAATTTTTTGCCTGGAGTCACATAGTAAGGTACTATGTGAAGTACTATGTGCCAAGAGATGGAATGAGAAATAAGAGATTAAATTCATACTTTTGTGGAGGAGCCAGGAGAAAAGCAGTATTACATAGTGAAGAGGCAGAATGAAATTGTTGAAGATCTGGTTCAAATCCTGTCTTTACCACTTGCTATCTGTGTGACCTTGAGCAGACCACTCTCTGGGCCTCACTTTCCTCATTTATAAAATGTAAAGCTCTAAATCTCTGATCCTATGATATTATGACCCTTTAGGTCCCTTTTGATTCTAAAATCTCATTTGGATTGCAGGATTTGGTGACTGGATTGTGTGATGAGTCAACAGTGACTTCCAAGTTTTGTGCCTGGGTCACTGGGAGTGATGCTGATAGAAATAGGGAGAGTGAGGGAAGGCTTCTTGGAGAATGCTACCAGATGGAAAGATTTAAATGGGCAATGTTTCTGGAGATTTCCAAAGAGAAAATATTCTAGATATGGGGGAAAAGGGCTCTGATGCTGGCAAACACTAGTTGGGGGTGTGGAGAGGAGAGGGGAGCAACTCATCCTGTTTAGCTGTAGCAAAGTCTCCAACTGTGGTAGCAGAGGAATGGGGTGGAGAGGAAGACCTTTGGCTTAGTACTACTGAAACCACTGAGCAAGGTCCTGAGAGTTGAGAGTGTCCTGAAAGTTAAGAGATAACAAGAACAGGGAGAATGTGGTGCAATTCCATAACATGAACATCACGGAAGGAGGGGACCTTGACTGAGGGCCATAAAACAAGCAACAGTATACAAAGAGCAGGTGGTACCCTTCTCTTTTCCCTTAGACTCTAGGGGGTACAGTTTAGGATAGGGTAGAAAGCACCTCTGTTACAATGGCTTGGAAGTGACATGGTGTATTTAATCACAAAGCCAACTAGATGGAGCATATCATAATAAAAAGAACACTTGGACCTAGAACTTAGGATATCCTGTCCATCTCTCTTACATTACAGATAAAGAAACTGAGGCACAGAGGGGTGCAGGGACTTGCTCAAGGTGGCACTGGTAGTAAGTAGTAGACCTGGAATTTCAACACAGGTTGTCTAACTCTACATCTAGTGCTCTTTGTATGATTGAAACCAAGTCATTTACAAGTATTTATTAAATGCTTCCTGACTAATGTGAAAATGTGTTTAATGAGAAAGTATGTGCAGAACCTACATAAGATTGCAGGCCATCTTAGGGAGGGAAGCCAGAGGGAGGGGGAGACTTATGGATGTGATTGTTGCAAACTGAAAGCAAATAAATTAAATTTTAAAAGTATTTCCTATATGCTACGCACTGGGCTACATGCTGGAGATGCAAAGAAAAAGAAAAAACAACCCCTGCCTAAGGGAGAAAGAACATACATAAATCAGAGTACCGAATAGATGAGGGGTAGTCTTCAAGGAGATGATATCAGGAGCTTGGGAAAGAGAATGGGGAAAGGAGAGGATCATGGAGGAGATGGTGGCTCTTGACCCTAGTCTAAAAGGAAGCCAATGGTTCTGAGAGCTGAGTTTGAGAGAGAAAATATTCCAGACATGAGAAACAGCCAATACAAAGGCAAAGAGATGGGAGATGAAGCAGCAAGTTGTTCTGCATGGCTGGTTCAAAGAGTGTCGAATATAAAAGCACTGAAAGATCAGAGGGATCCAAGTTGTGAAGAGCTTTAAATGACAAATGAATGAATTTATACTGAATCCTTGAGGTAATAGGAATCCAGTAGGAAGTTTACTGAGGGATGGGAGGCTTTACGAAAATCACTTTGGAAGCTGAGTGGAAGATGGATTAGTGAGAAGAGGTTTGAGTCAGGGAGGCCAATGAGGAGGTTATTGGAATAATCCAGATGAAAGAAGATGAAGATGGTGGTTATGTGAGCAGAGGGCAGGGGACATACTTGAGAGCTGTTGTAGAGAAAGAAATTTCAAGATGTGATATTTGATTGAATATATGAAGTGGCATCTAATTGGATATTTGAAGTAAGTTAATAGCTTTGAGGATAACACCAGTGTTACACACTTATAAGACTAGAAGGATGTTGGTTCACTCAAAAGTAATAGTGAATTTCAGACCAGGAGACCTGATATCATGCTTCATAACATGTATAGTCCTAGGAACCAAGGGAGCACAGACCAAACTATGTGCCTTGGTGGAGAATCTGGATTTTTCAAAAGCACCAAAATCCAAGGAGCTGAGAATGGAGCAAACTGGGGAGGATAGGCATTCTATGAGAAAATTATTTATTCTGAACTGGAAAGTAGGATTGAAGTGAGGTGAATGCTTGAAAGACTTCAGACTTTTACAGGCACAGTGATATCTGGATCCACCATAACTCCTTGCTGACATCATCTCTCCCCTCACCACTTAGGTTGTGATTTCAGACTCATAGGGATTTAGATTTCATATCCCTTCACTCACAGGACCCTGAGTATCCACTAGAGAACCGAGGGAAGTGGCATCCACAATGCCTGCCCTCTGTGTTCCTGACCATCCCTGTCCCCAGTCTGTGAGCTCACCAAGCTGAATGAGTGCAGCCATATTTCCCCAGTCAATCTCACTGTCTGGTGTTTCACTTTTCAGTTAAGAGCTTCACTGTTTATATCACACTCTTAAATCACAGTTTCCATCACATCTCCAAGTCAATGTGTCTGCTATTGAAATCACAGGTGCTTCTACCCTCCCATGTGGGTTTCATATGGAACAATAGACTCCTCACCCCCTCCTCACAACTTTAAGTCTGCAGTGCTAGTACACTCCTGGGCCAGAGCTAGTAAGACCCTTAATGGCGTAAAGCACAGAATGTCAGGGCCTTAGATTAGAATGTGAGAGCTGGAAGGGATCATGACAAACTGAAGAGCCCTTAGAACATAAGAACACAGGCAGGAAATGACTGGGGATTTAATTTGACAAAGATCTGTTAAGTACCCATTATGGATTAGGTACCAGGGACACAAAGACAAAAAAAAAAAAAGCCCCAGTCTTAAGGAGCTTATGTCTTATTGCATGTAAATAGAGGAGAAAATACAAAATAATTTGAAGGGGGAAAGAATATGCTTTTGATAGGAAGTGACATGAGATAAATTTGGAAGGAAGCAAGGGTTCTGAGATGGAGAAATGAGAAGGTGAAACCAATCAAGTTTTTTTGAGGGGAGGGGGTGTTACCTTTTCAAGTCTTATTTTTTTTTAGAAAGCTGAAACTTTTAATTTGCAAATAAATTGTGCAACCAGATGAACTTCATATTAGATGAAAGGCTATTTTCTGCCTTTACTTTTCTGTTTATTATTCTGTCTTAGAATATAAAATGCCTGATCTAGAGAAGAGCTTAGAACTCAAAGTGCAAAATGAAGGTGCTGAAGGAGAACTTAAAATCTAGAAAACAGATTATTAAAACTAGAGGGATGTAAAAGGAAGGCTTCAGGGACTAGGGTATCTGGGAGGCTGAATGCTGAGCACACTGGGGCCTCAAACACCAAGGCCTGACATAGAATCCAATGCATGCTCTGTCTTAGAGAAATCTTCTTTGGGGGCCTGATTCTGGAGATCAGGGTCAGGGAGGGAAATTTCAGAGTTGAAAATATGGAGACAAGTTGTATAAAATGTTGGGTTTCATCCTGAGATGAAACCACAGAGCTAATGTGATAGAGGAATTCATTTGAGAAGCAGATCCCCAAGCATTAATGAGTCAAAACCCTGGCATGAGCTTCCTGCCACCCCTAAGCTGTTGGAATAGTGAGCAAAGCTCTGGACTTCAAATCAGGAAAACCTGAGTTCAAATCCTACCTCAGATATTTCTTAGCTGTGTGACTCTGAGCAGTCACTTACCTTTTTTGTATTCCACTTTCCTTATTTTAAAGTGAGGAGCTTGGGCTCAGTGACCTTTGAGGGCCCTGCTGGTTTCAAATACAAGAACAAAGATGTTCAAAATGGAACTCATCTTTCCTGTATACGCCTGTCTTTTTTCCACATTTCGCCTATGCCGCACTCATTAAATGCTTACTATGTACTAGGCGCTATGCTAAGCACTGGACATCCTTCTCCTTCCAGTCAGTTAGGCTGTAATTTCAAAGCCATTCTGGGGTCTTCCCTCTTCCTCTCTGTCGAGTTCTTCTGCATCTCTCTTCTCATACAGTGACAGTCTTAGTTCCAGCCCTCATCACCTCTCCCCTGCACTGCTATAATAACCTTTTAAATGATCTCCCTGCTCCAGTCTCTCCCCTTTCTAATCCACCCTTCACTCAGTTGCCAAAGAAATTTGCCTAAAGCATAGGTCTACCCATGTCATTCCCCTGCTAGAAAATCTTCAGTGTCTCCACTTTGCCTCCAGAATGAGAGACTCCTCTGCCAGCCATCTGAGGTCCTCTGCAATAGCAGTTCTTAACCTCTTGTCTTTCATGGACTCCCTTGACAATGCTTATAAGCAATGGAAGGAAAATGCTGAATTTCATTTTAAGGTTAATGAAAAACAAGATCAAATTATTTTTCCCTTATGGACTCTCCTGAAAATCTCTCCCCAGATCCCTTGGATAGAGAGGAGGGATGTCTATGGAACCAAAGTTAGGAGCCCTTACTCTACGGTGTGGCATTGCCAGCTGGATTTCCTAATTTCACAAACTTGTATTCAGCTAAACTGGATTACCGGATGCTCCTTGAACTATACTGTATAGTCCGGTAATCCAAGCATTGACCCTGCCTGGAATGTACTCTTTTTCTCATCTAACTTTTGAGATCCCTTGTCTTCCTTCAAGACTCAACCTTTCTTGGTGTATCCAGTTATGAATGCTCTCACCCTTCCTCAAATTGTATTCATGCATGCATATATGTATATATATATATATAAGCATGCATATATTCATATACCTTATGTGCACATATGGTGTATCAATATAAAAATGTATATCTACATAATGTGTATCTGTATAAATATTTATATATACATACATGTGCCATATAAATATAAATGTATCACATGTGCATGTGTGCATTGCATATAGTTCTACGTGCTTGTAAGTATTCATACATACATATAGTAATATATATGATTGTATGCATACGCACATATAGCTATGTACATGCAGTATGTTTATAAGTACAAACCTACAATATGCATGCATGTATATGTGTATATACATTATAAAATGCATAATATAAAATGTGTCTATTTCTATACACATGTACTGTATTTCTATATATATGTATGTATGCCTACATGTATATATTCATATAAATTCTATATAAATGCACCATATGTGCATACATGGTGTGTGTGTGTGTGTGTGTGTGTGTGTGTGTGTGTGGTGCATTTCAGGCCCCAGTGACTTATTTGTTTGTCTTTGTATCCCTAGCACTTAGCATAATGCCTTTCATTTAGTAGGTATTAATAGATGCTTGTTGAATTGATTTAAACATAGGTCATAGAATGTCAGAGCTAGAGGGCCTTAGAACCTAATAGTAATAGTTGACGTTTTATATATGGCCTTAATCCTGGCGAAGTGCTTAATGTCTGTTATCTCATTTGAGCCTCATAGTGAACCTGTGAAAGGTTCAGTCGGCATTATTATCTCCGTTTTGCAGTTGAGAACAGGTACTAAGAGTTTAAGCAGGTTGTGCAGGGTCGCACAGCAATGAGTGTTAGAGAGAGACTTTGAATGCATCCTTCCTAACTCCAAATCTAGTGCTCTAACCACTATGCCATGCCGATGTTCATAGAACATGGAATTGGAGGGGATCTTAGAACATACATAGAATGTTAGAGTTGAAAGGGAACATAAGAGAGCTAAAAATGAGATAACAAGATGGGATCTTAGAACAGGAAAGTTGGACCTAGAAGAACGTGTGCCACACAGAACATCAGTGTCGTAAGAACATAGAGCATCGCATCTGGAAGGGACCATAAAAAGAAGTTGTCAGTTATTTGACCTAAATTTGGGTCCCTCCTCTACCATTTACTACATGTGACTGTGGTCAAATACCTTCCCTTCTCTGAACCTCAGTTTCCTCATCTGTAAAGAGAGACAGCAGTATTTGCATTACTCATCTCACCACACCATTGTAGGGATCAAATGAGATAAAGTATTTTGTAAAAATAAAAGTCTTATGAAATATGTGCTATTATTACTCTATTGGGATTGGCTTGAAATATATCATTACATTATCTATCAAGAAAGTTGGTTAAATCAAATGATCTTGTTAAGAAATCTTATGGGCAAATTTAACCTACTTAAATGAACAAATTATTTTTAGGCACTCTGGATGGACCAGTTTATAAGCAATTGATATGCTAATTATAAATTGGTCTCATCCTTCAGAGGCAGCCTGCTGTGGTAGATGGAGTGCTGACCTCAGAATTTGTGAGAGAACTCTCTCTGTGAGTTGAGCCTCCAAAACCTACTGCTGTATGACCTCGGGGCCGAATCTTTAGCTTTCCAGTGATCTAGGCCACTCTGTTGTTGCCCTGCATTGATCCAAGGAGTTTCTTCTTTATTGTAGCAGTGAAATCACAGGTTCAGTCTTCATCCCTATCCTCTTCCTCTAAAGCATGGCTATTAACCTGTGGAGTGTGTGTGGGGGTGGGGGACAGGGTGTTGTGGATCCCTTTGGAAGTCTTGTGAAGCCTATGAACCCCTTATCAGAATGGATTTTTCGTTGTTTTCTACATTCACAATTGAAATAAATACTAAATTTCAGTTACAGGACCCCCTGAAATATATCCACAGATCCCTTGGAGCCCATGGACCCCAGGAGTAAAGTGATTCCATTTACTTCTTTGGGCTAAACTTTGGTTGGTCAAATTCTAATTACTTTAAATACATGAAAGCAATATAAGCTATTTTTCTCTAATAATGTTCTCTTCACACACACAAAAGGAGATTTCCCATTGTGTTTTCACTGATTCAGAGGGCAATTTCACAATTCTGAAAAAAATAAAGTTACATATACATGTAAATATACACATGTGTATATACAAATATTTATATTTACATATATATGTACATGTATGTGTATATTGTGTGTGCATACACACAATTTACCATGCAAACACTCAAGTACTCAAATGGATCTGGGAATCTCATTGATGTGGACATTCCTTCATAATGACGATGCAGACTGGCACATGGCTACCCATCCTGTGGGACCCTTGTCCATGTCCTTTCATAAGATAACCACAGGATATCCACCCAATGGTGGAAGCCTTCCTTGCTTTCTCATGACATCATGATGAGAAAACCAGTGGAATACTATACCTCTCCTCTGTTCCCCATACCATTTGACCCAGTGGTCTTATTTTCCTATCTCCCATTTCCCTGATATTTTTTTACTCCTGATTTTCTTTGAAGTTCCTCATTAATAAAGAAATCCACCATCCTTGTTATTGGTTTGATGTAGAATATTGATATGAGGTGATTGCCCTTTCTCGAGTAATTGTCCCTCACTATTCAAGAGTGAACAGCTTGGGAGGCACAGGCTTTGGCTTGTCTGGGACCAATTCTTATCAGTGACGTCCACTACCCTTCCTGACCGTCTTGGATCAGCATTAACCTCCTCTCACCTCCTGTCATTCAGAGACATAAATAGTCCTTCCTTTTCCAGGAACGTGCAAGATAAACCACCATTCCCTTGGACTAATACCCAGAGGATCTGACAACCAAACACATCTGGGTTCCTTAGGAGGTATCCAGTCCCCCATATGTGTGATTCTTATTCTAACAGTAATGAGTAATAGCTCACATGTTTGTGGTTCTTTAAAATTTATAAACATTTTCTTTAAAGCAACTCAAATAAGCAAGATTGTATAAGTTTGTATAAGATTTTACATATAATACAACTGAGGCCTGGAGGATAAAGTAATTTCCTTATAATTAATAGAGCAAAGAAGTATTAAAACCTGGAGTTCCAACTGCAAATGAATTAGCAAAGTTTTGTGGTAAATGAAAATAATACTTCCATCCTAATCATTTTGATCCTGCTTACTTTTTGGCTGAGATAGGAGAGAGAAATCTACAAAGGAAAGAAGTCAAGTCAACAAGCATTTAGTAAATGTCTAATGTGTGCCAGGCATTGAGCTAAGCTCTAGGGAATAAAAAAAAGGCAAAAAAAATCTCTTCTCTCAAAGAGCTCACAGCCCAGTTGGGGAGATTGTGTGTGTTTGTCCTTTGTTGTTGTAGAAGACCACGCCATCAGAGAAATGATGGCATGACTTGCACTTGACTTTGTTTTGAGTGAGGGAAGCTGTGCAGGTCACCAGCCTCCCTTCTCCTCCAAAGCCATCGGAATCCAGAGAGCTGATATCCCTCAGGATGACTGGAGATGACCCAGGATGCAGTGGGAGACCTTGGGCCCTTTAGCCCAAGGTCTTTTCAGGCAGTCATTTAGGGTGAGGCAATGCCCATTCATTGAATAAGCCTGTTTAAGAAGTAGCCAGGGCATGGCCCCTTTAGTGAGGTCAAGAAAGGAAAGATAGCAGTCTGGGTGGGAAATAGCAACAGTTACAATTGATAATCACTGTCAAGCTAGGAGGGTCCAGAGGAGCCCTCAGGCAGGGCCCCAATGGAGTCCCAGTTTCAGAGTACAGAGGAAAGGAGAGGAAAAAAGGAGCCAATAAAACCCAAGTTAACTGGGCATCTTTTGGTCATCCAAGTTTACCTTCCCTTGGAGAGGAGAAAGAAGGGGAGGGGAAGGCAGATGGGAGAGGTAGAGGTGGGTTACCCAGCTAGTATTCAGCCAGCTGCATCTACTCACAGGATTATGTTTATCCTTCCTTGTTGAAGAAGACCATGCCACCAGAGAAATGATGGCATGACTGGTGCTTGACTTTGTTTTGAGTGAGGGAGGGCTGTGCAGGTCACCAGCTTCAGTTCTCCTCCAGAGCCATCTGCATTCAGTGACCAGATATTCATCAGGAGGACTGGAGATGACTCAGAATACAGTGGGAGACCTTGGGCCCTTTAGCCTCAACAATTATATACAAACAAGATAGCAAAGGATAATTGGAGATAATGTCAGAGAAAACACAAAGATTAAGGAGGACTAGGAAAGAAGACTTCTTGTAAAAGGTGGGACTTTGTCTGGGACTAGAAGGAGCCAGGAGGCAGAATACGGAGGGTGAGAGCTCAAAAAATAGAGAACAGTCAGGAAAAGTGCCAACGGTCAGGAAACCAAGTGTCTCGTGCGAAGTACAGCAAAGCAAAGTATAGTGTCACTGAGTCATAGAGGATGTGGAAGGAATAAGGTAGTAGACTGGATAGGTAGGAAGGGGACCTGATAATGGAGAGCTTTGAACACTAATCAGAAAATTACGTATTTTATCTTGGAGCGATAGAATGTTTAGGTGACGTAGTCAGATCTTCAATTTAGGAAGATATTTGGAATTTGAGTGGAGATGAGAGAGACTTGAGGCAGGGAGATGAACAGGAATTTTGCAGTATTCCTAGAAAGAGATGATGAAGCCCTAAATGAGAGTGGTGGCAATATCAAGGAGGAGAAGGGGACATATATAAGAGATGTTACAGTGGTAGGAAACTTATTGGATGTGGGTGTGAGAATGAGGAGTAAAGAATGACACCTAGGTAGTGAACGTGGTTGACTAGAAGGTTAGTGGCACACTTGACAGTAACAGAAAATTTAAAAGGGAAGGTTTAGGGGGAAAGATAAAAAGTTCAGTTTTGGACAGGGCTATGAGACAGCCAGTTCAAGATATCCAATAGACAGCTTGAAATATGAAACTGGAGATCAAGTGAGAGTTTAGAGCTGAATAAAGAGATCTGAGAATTATTTGCATAAAGATGGTAATTGGATCTATGGGAGCTGATGAGATCACTCAGTGAAAAAATAGAGAGGGAGAAGAAAAAAGGGCTGAAAATGGAAACTTGGAGGACACTCACACTTAGTGTGGATGAAAATACAGCTAAGGGGGCTGAAAAGAAGTGGTCACATAGGTAGGAGAAGAATCACAAGAGAATGGTGTCACATAAACTTAGAGAAAAGTGAATATCAAGGAGAAAAGAATGATTGACTGTGGCAAAGGCTGCCAAGAGGTCAAGAAGGCTAAGAAATAAGAAAATTTGGCAATTAAGATATCATTGGTAACTTTGGAGAGAGGAGTTTCAGATGAATGATGAAGCTGAAAGCAAGACTGCAGACTGTTTGCAAGAGACTGAGAGAAAAGGAAGTACAGAGACTAGTTGTAGATGGACTTTTCAAGTTTAGCCACAAGGGAGAGGAGAGATAAAAGAGCACAGCTTTTGGAAGTGGACAGATCAAGTGAGGTCTTTTTTTGAGGATGGGAAGATACTGGCATTCTTGCAGGTACCAATAGATAAGGAGAGATTGAAAATGAGTGAGAAGATGGAAAGAATAGAGTGAGAAATCTGCTAGAGAAGATAGAATGAAATCATTTGTAAAAATCATTAGTACATGTGGAGGGATTAACCCTGGAAAGAAGAAAGGCCACCTCTTCATTTGAGATGAGTGGAGGAGGGGATAGTGGTAGTAGGCATCTGCATGGTGTGAGTTGAGGAGGGAGACAAAAAGTGCTTTTGACTTATTGCCTCAATTTTTGCCTTAATTTTTTTCAGTAAGATATGAGGTGAGGTTCTCAGCTGAGAGGGTGGAGACAAGGGGAGCTATAGCAGACTTGAAGAAGGAGAAAGGGGTTTAGAAAAATTAGTGTGATGAGTGGGAATGTGAATTGATTAGGGAGATATAAAAGGATTACCTTGCCATCGTGCTCTTAGTTGAGACTATTTAACATAACTCAGTAGTGGACCCAAGTCAACATGGTTTTATTATTTTCTCTATCTTCACTCAACAGTACATGAGTAGGAGTAAAGGCAGCCCATGGTGGCAGTAATCCACGGCAGAGGTTTGGCAGGGCAAGATTGATGATGAAGAGGCAAGAAACTCAAGAGAAGAGGCCAGTATATGGTTTAACTGGTTCACCAAGAAGTTAAGAGGGGAAAGGGAAGGGAATATAGGCTGTGATGGTCTGGGAAATAACTAGGAGGTGGAGGAGTGGAGGTTACAATGAAGATAAAGAAGAGGGTTAAGGGATTCAGGGAAGAGGGAAAAATAGAATCACAACTGATTGATCCAGTAAAGGAACTTCAAAGTTCATACACACAGAAGTGGAAGACTCGTAGGGAATGGCAAGACCAAGGGTATGACCATTTCAGTGTGTTACTCAAGTGGGTTGAAGGAATAGCTTATCAGCAATGAGTAAGTTGAAGAATTGAGAGAGTGAGATGTTTGAGGAAATATCAATATATATGGAAAAGGCCCCCACTCTTAGGGCAGGACTTGGAGAGAACAGAGAGATTGTGAACCAGGCACTGAACTTATTAAGGGAAGAAGGAGAGTATCCCAGAAGGGTAGACAACAGCCAATAGAATCTTGATTGAATGATAAATATGTATTGAAGGAACGAACCTCAGAGAAGAGGAGATTACAGAGTGATGATGGCAGAGACCCTAGAAATGGTAATAGAAAGCCATGGGCATTCCAGCTCTACCACAATATGTGAGTCAAGGATCTGAATGGAAGAGCAGGTGGTGCTGAAAAGGGTGGCTTAGGGAAGCCATGTCACTAGGAGGCACCTAAGTGGGGGCAGATAGAACACTGGAGCTAGAGTCAGAAAGATCCGAATCCAAAACCTACCCCAGACCCTTATTAGCTGTGTGACTCTAGGCAAGTCTCTCAGGCTCTTTCTGCCTCAGTCTCCTCTTTTTGTAAAATGGGAGCAATAATAGCCCCTACCTCCCTGAGTTGTTGTAAGAATAAAATAATACTTATAAAATATTTTTCAAACCTTACAGTGCTATATTAATACTAGTTTTCATTGTCCTTATACTTCCTATTTCTATCAGGAGGGAGCCAGGTCTCAGTGAGTATAAGAAGACCAAAGGTAAGAAAGGGGTAAAAAAGGTTAAGATAAAAACTAATTTGTTACCTATGGACCAGGAATTCCAGAGGGTCTAGGGGAAAGAATGGGCAGCTTTAGAGTGGGATGTGGCAAGAAGGGGTAGGAAAGGAAGGAAGTAGTTTCTGAATATCTTCAGATTATGTAAATATCTTTATATGTTACAACATGATTAATTTTTGTGAATGTTCCTTTTGTTGAAGTTGGGACATTTTCTCTCATATGGAGGTCTACAGATTCAAGGGACCTTGTAGGTCAACACCCATTCCAAACCGAGCTCATAAACTCTCATGAAAATATGTCCATTTACAGCCAGTCAGAGAATATAATCTCCTCCCCGCAAAAAAATTATTTCATCAAACAACATAATGAATAAAATGATAGTGGAAAAAATTCTTCCATGCACACCTGGGTTACATACTCTTACAACACCAGGAGAACAATCATGGAGGGCACACAAATGGAATTAAATAAATAAATAAATGTACATATGCATATATACACATGCATACATACATATACATATATATATATACATAGTGTATATCTGTGTACGTGTGTGCATACACACACCTATTGCCAGGGAATATTGTGGAGAGGTACGTGCCAGGAACTTTTGTGGCCAGGGTACCACATGTGGCCAAGACAATTCACACCTTACACTGTAGGATTTTTAGTGTCATATTGTATTGCCATCTCAATGCTTTATTGAGAGTTGTATCTTTGTTGTATCTAAGGGATGGGTCTTCTTTACTGAAAATGCTGGACACGTTATTGTCTCTGCTGTGCATGTCCTCTGGGCTCATGGTCACTATGTTTCCCTCTACTATAATCTCTTGGGTTCACTGCTCATCACTCTTAAGGTGTGGTGATTAGAAAGTTTCTCCTTAACAAGGGGACAGTAGCTGTTAGGGATGGACAGATCAAGGGAGGATTTTTTGAGGATTGAGGTATTCTTTCAGATCATAACCAAGCTTGTGAGCTAGGATATCTAACTAAAGATTATAAAACAAAAAGTCAGAGTACTTCTAAGCTAAGATTAAGTCTGTCCCTTTGAATGCCTTTGGTGCTTATTCACATCTGAGATAACTATTTTGACTGCCTCCAAAAATTCCCCTTAACTCCTGTTTCACTCTCTGTAAGTATCCTCTGCCCCTTCAAAAATTATGCTAGAGATTCTATAAAAACAAAACAGAAAGAATAAGGAGTGTGTGTGTGTGTGTGTGTGCGTGTGTGTGTGTGTGTGTGTGTGTGTGTGTAGGTAGGTAAGTAGGTAGGTAGTTCACTCCTAAGATCCTCTTTGGAATACAACTGAATCTGAGTAGAAAAGCTAAAGAAAGTGGCAAGGCTATTTCCCTCCAACCCACTGACCTATTTATGTAGAATCACAGCAATTTATCAGGTGCAAGGTCTAACCTATACTCTGAAGGAATTCCCAATATAATGTACAAGACTGATGATCATTCAGCTTCTAAACTGAAGACCTCTGGCCTTTATGTATATCAAATAAGATATTTGTTGAAAAGCACTTAGCACGGTGCCTTGCACATTGTAGGCACTGTACAAATGCTTATTCTCTCCCCCACATCTGCTAATACATAGTATAGTAGTGGGAAAACAGTAAGTGCTATATAAATGCTCTTTCCTTTCCCTTCCCCTATATCTTCTGGCACTTAGTAGAGTAGCTAGCACATAGTAGATGTTATATAGATGCTTGCTCCCTTCCCCTATATCTGCTAGTACTTAGTGCAGTGACTGACACATAGTAGGCACTTAATAAATGCTAGCTGACTGATTGACAGTGATAAAACCCCCAAATTTTATTGTACTATCTCCTTCTGCTGTATATTTGAAAAAAATGAAATAAAACAAAACACATTTCCCATGAAGAAAGAGCTCTTTCTGCTACTATCCTCAATCAATAAGCATTTATTAAGCACATAGTATGTTCCAGGCACTCTTGAAACAGTCTCTGCCCTTAAGAAGCTTCTATTCTGTCAGCAGAAACAACATGTACATATTCAGATCTGTGTATCCAAAATAAATACAAGGTAGTTTGGGGAGTGAAGGCAGTAGCAGATGTGGGGGTCAAGAAAGACTTTGTAGAGAAAGTGGTTCTTGAGTTGGGCCTTGAAGGCAAGGTAGGGATTCTCAGAGATGGAGGTGAGAAGAGAGTGCATGGGACTGGAAGTGGGAAGCCAGGTTGGCTGGATCAGAGAGAGAATAAAGGAGAGTATTATATAAAACATTCCGCTGTCTGTCCCAAGGCTGGGAAAGGACAGGTCAGATTACTAGTGCTGAGGGAAGATTCCCAACATTTGCTTATACAGTCACATGACTGCTTTCTGTAAATAGTAGATAATCCAAAGTGTGACTAACCAAGGGAGAAAGATTACAAGTTTGATTGTGGTGCTGTGGGGTTTTCCTTTGGGGAGTCACAGACAGTAGCCAGTTTCCAAGGCCCTGCACAGTAGTATATAAATCCTTTGCGAAGAGAGTTGACCTTGCTTGAAAATGACTGTTTTCTTTTTTCCTTTTCACAGTTCCTTATCAGCAGAACCCCTACAACCCTGGGGGAGGCACCAATGTTATCCAGTGCTATCGCTGCGGGGACACTTGCAAAGGGGAAGTGGTCCGTGTTCAGAATAACCATTTCCACATCAGGTGTTTCACCTGTCAAGGTAGGAGGCGTAGTTCCACTGCCAAAACTCCCATGCCAAAAGCAAAGCATGATGAGACCCCTTGAGAGGCCAAAGGTGCCGAAGCAAATATCACCCACCCAGTCACTTGAGATCCTCCCCCTACATTTTCTCAAAAATTTTACCCAATTCAACAAATGGGAATAATTGCTCATATTTCTTTAGCACTTTGAAGTTTATAAAATACTATTATTTTCTCCATTATAACCTTGGGAAGCAGGTAGTACATATTTTATCATCCATCAGGAAACTGAGGCTCGCAGAAGTTATTCTGGTTCTCATAACTAATGAGTAGTTGGGCCAGGATTTGAACTCAGATCTTTTCACCTCAAGTCTTTGTTCTTGGCACTATATTATGCTTCATGCAGAGCCCTGTGCTTGATGCTGGGGGAGATATAAAATGGAGCTAAGAAAGGGGTCTCTGTCCTTGATCTCATGGTACTTTCTTGCAGAGGTCTATTTCCAAGCACAAGGGAAGGTGGGAAGAAACTTCTAAGAGCTGGCAGGACCTAGGCCATGGGAAGATTGACCATCCTGAAAACTCAGATTATCTCATTTACTTCAGGGCTCCAAGGTTCCATGATTCTATCAGTGTAGGTCCTACTTTCATCAAACAGATGACACTTTAGTAAGTGGCTCTTCATGAGTTAATGGGACCCCCAAAAGTTCATCAATTAGTAGTCAGCCTCAAAATCAGGATACTCCTTTGTCCCAAAACATCAGGTGACATTTAATAACAAGATAATAGCTTTAGAGGGAGGAGGGACCTCAGAAGGTGTCTTGTCTAACCCCCTCATTTTATGGATAAGGAAACAGGCTCTCAAATGACTTACCCGCAGTCACACAGATAAAGTATCAGAGCTGGAATTCGTACCCAGGTCCTCTGACTCAAGAGCTGGTGCTCTTTCCATTATGCCAAATCCTGTTCTAAATCTTGGATGAAGATCTTTGGTCTGGCCGACTCTTTTCCTTGAGGTTTGGAAGAGTGGCACCTCCATGAAGTCTTCCTGTACATCTCCTAGTCAATAATGCTTTCTCCTCTTGGGCCTCACGTAGCATTTTGTTTTGACTCCTCTCTAATGCACTTGTTTTATGCCTATCTCTGTTTGTGTCTCACCCCACTACCAAACTGTAAACTTCATTAGGAAATGTACCTTATCTTATCTAATCTTTGTATCATCTGTAAACCTTAGGCACTTAAAATATTTGCCCAACGTTGAATGAACAGGAGACAATTAAGAAGAGCTAGGCATGTCAGCATAAGTGTCTTGAGGTTTTTCCTGTGGCGCTACCAGGCTAAAATATTTCTGCCCTCCAGTATACTTTAATCATCTTATAGGCCAACAGGACCTCAGACTAAGAGCTGGAAGGCATCATAGAGGCCAACTATATCATTTTGCCAATGAGGAAATGGAGACCCAGAGAGTTAAGTGACTTGTTCAAGGTCACACAAGTGACTGCAAGTGGCAGGATTGGATTTTGAGCTATGTTCCATGATTTAATCGATGTGTGCACTTAACTGTGTACACTGTAGGAGCACATAGATGGAATTCATTAGTTGCTGTTGATAGAGCAATTCATCACTTAGTAGTCATCTCTCTAATAATGAACGTTTACCCTGATCTGGGCTAGTCTTCAGTCAACAGACACAGAATACAGCCGACCTCAAAGTTTTTCCAGATTGTTACAGCTTAGCCAAACTTATGCCCTTCTACATATCTTTTGAGAGTGCAGGAGCTCCTTCTCACCACAGAGAGGTAGTGGAAGAGAATTATTTAAGAACTGGGGAAAAAAATACCACTTATGCTATTACACTGAATTGACAGCATCTGATGGATCACAATTTCTGGGCAAAAAAAAAGAACATGAATATCTCTGAGAACACTGGTTTTCTGGGTAATTTCGATTTCCTTCTCTGATGGTAACAATCTTAGGAGGTTAGGGACAAGCAAGAGCTATGGCCTATGTTTATTTTATGAAGTGTTTTGATTCAGAGCAGATGGATTATGGATTATCCATAATCTTTGTGGCTGATGTTAGAATTCATAAAATCATTTGAAAGAAACCTTGGGCAATTACCTGCCCAGACTCCTACCTGGTACAAAGTTTCTTTTGCAGCATTCCCAAAGAGTAGTCAACCCACTGGAACTAATTCATGAACCCATTTAATTTCAAGAGAGATCCAATTTTTAAATTCTTCCTTGTATTGAGCTAAAAATATATCTCTCTATCATCTCCAGTTTTAAAATGTAGAGATTTGTTCTCATCCCAAAGTCTAGGCAAGCCTTTATGGCTGTTCCTTGGCCAGTCTGACCCAGACGTTCCAACTCCTTTGATTACATAAACTTACATAGATGAGCAGATTCATGAAGTGCTAGGTCTAGGGCTGAAAGTGACCTCCGAGACTATCTGGTCCTACCTCCTTATTTTACAGATGAGAAAATCAAGGCCTAGAGAGGTTATGTGACTTATCCAAGTCACACAGATAGTGGTAGAGTTTGAATTTGAACTCGGGTACCATGTTCCTAGTTCAGTAGAAAGGCGCAGCAATCTTTTTATGGCACTATGCAACTTCCACATGAATGATCACCATTTTCTTAGGAATACAGAAGAAAAAAATACATTTCCCTTGGACCACTGTCTGAATCAATGACCCTTAGGAAAACACTTTCGTTAACAGAAAAGGGAAAGTTTGAGCCAATCACCTTGTTGTAGTTTTCCCCTCTGGGCCCAGGCAGAACAAACCTAGTCAAATGAATGGATGGAAATGGCATTTCTGAAGCATTTACTACTATATGCCAGTTACGTGATAAGGACTGGGGTATACAAATACAAAAAGTAAGACAGTTGCTGCTTTCCTGGAGCTTACATTCCAATAGGAGAAAACACCTAGAAGAAAGTTTTAGTTGGAGATGGTGGTTAGGAGAGTAGAGATGATGAATAAAGTCATATAGAAATTAAGTGACTTGGCCATCTAGGAGTGGTAATGTTGCTCGATTACTGCTCCGTATGACATTCCTTCATGTATTTGAAGACATTGGTCACATCTCCCACGAAGTCATCTCTTCTTCAAGTCAGCCATTGCATGTGGCACAACTTTGAAGCTGAGCATTCTGTCCTGGAGATACTATAGCTGTGCAAATGTCCCTTCTAAGATTTGTTACTCAGAATTAATCACAAAGTTGTAAGAGTTATATGAGGAGGGCAGAGAACACAAGGACTATCATCTCTCTGGTTCTGAACAATATTCCATCAAAGCAAGCTAAGATATGATCAGCTTAAAAAAAAAAAGTAGCAGCCCTGTCACATCACTGATGCTGCTAAGATTGTGGTTAACTAAAACCTGGGATCTTTTCATATGAATTACTATCAGTTCTGGTCTCCTCCATCTAAAGTTAATGTCTCCCCACCCCCAACCCCATGCAGCCTTGATAGCAGGTAGATGTTTAGGGAATACATATGATAGTTTGTTCAGGTTGGCCTTAGTTGAATATCTTTAAGAAAGTTAAACTATCACAGAAAAAAATCTTCAATTTAAATTGAATCCAATAGACATTAATTTTCTGTTTTGCATGACCTTCGTTTGTGGTTCTTTCTCCACTTATTGACACAGACACCCTCTGTTTAAAGTCATTATTCATAGCAGTGATAACAATAACTCACATTTTTATAGTACTTTGAGTTTTACCAAGTACTTTTCTTGTTAGGTGGAAGGGACCTCAGAGCCCATCTAGCTCAACCATTTCGTTTTTGAAAAATAGAGAAACTGAGGCACAACAATATGAAATGGTTGACCTGTGATCATCTGGGTGGCAAGTCATGGGGCCAGAAATGGAACCCAAGGCCTCTGATACCAGATCCAGTGTTCATGGAACTACTTCAAAGTCTAGAGGGGAAGTAATGTGAGTTCTAACATTCAGGTTTTAAAGATTAGGAATCTGGGGTTCATAAAGGTAAAAGAAGACCAAGCACATAGAGATCATAGAGCCTAGAGCTAGTGATGGAGCCAAAATTTAATCACAAGTCAGCCAACCCCAGATCCAGCTTTTATCTGTTATTTTTTGTAAACATTAAAGGGAATAAAATTGTGGTTCCATAAAAACATCGTGGCACAGTGAAAAAGAGCACTGGGCTTCAAGTCAAGAAACACAGCTTTGTATCCTAAATCTTACACTTCCCAGCTACGTGATGTTGGACAAAACATTAATGTCTCTGGACCTCAGTTTTCTTATCTGGAAAACTTGAAAATAATACTCATACTATGAATCTCATGGGATTGTTGTGAGGGAAGCTCATTGTAAGTTATAAAGTGCTATAAAAATGTTTTAGATGGGCAGTTGGTTAAGTGATATTATTATGGAGTTTTACACCTTTATGAAGTGTTTTGGCTATAATTCACTAACTATATTCTTATGAAATGATGGTGTTTGGGACAAGATCATAGGATTATATACAGGATTTAGACTGGGAGGAACTTTAGAAATCATCTGGTTCAATACCTTCATTATATGGAGAAGGAAATAGGGCCACACAGGGGAAATAATTTGTCCATGAGTAACAAGAATAAAACTCAGTGTTTGAACTCGGGCTCCCTGATTACAAATCCAGCTTTTCTCTCACTGTTCTACAGAGCCAAGTTCTTTCCTAAAACTATGTGAACCATATACTTACCTGATGGTACAATTACTTTCCAACCTTTTCACATTGTTAAACATCTCCTTTTCTTCTCCCTAAATGCTATGTGGCATGGAGTGATTCCCCCTAACTTAGGAATCACATATCCCAAATTTCATCCGTAAATCCATTGTTTGTGATTCAGAACTCATTTGTTCAGTAAGAACCACATCATCTGTAGGAGCTAGGCTCCTAGCCCAACTCGCAGAATCTGTGTAATCCAAAATGTTCTAGGGGATCATGGGTTTCCAAGGTACAAAGGATCATCCTAAAATCCAACCCCCTTATTTTGCAGACATAGAAAAGGAGAGGGAATTATAAGATCACAGATTTAGACATATACAGGAACATACAAGAAGATTGTGGGGCCCAACTTCCTTATTTTACAGGTGAGAAAACTGAGGGGAAGTAACAGGCCCAGAATCATACATACTGTTAACAAATAGTAAGACTGGAATTCAGTCACATATTCTCCCTCCATAATTTTCCTACTATATCACACTTCTGTCCAATCAGTGGGACTTAGTAGTCCCCTTCTACCAGAATAAGGTTTTTAATTCTGACTTATTTTCCTTCTGCATTCTAGCTGATATAATAATAAGAGCAGCTAAAATTTGCAATGCAATACATACATACACACATATGAGCATACACAGACACATACACACATACATACTTATTTGATTCTCAAAGCAACCTTGGGATATGAATGCTATTAATAATCTCATTTTTCAAATGAGGAAACTGAGGGTAGAAGAGGTGAAATGGCTTGCCCAGGGTCACCTACCTAGTAAATGTTGATTCAAGATTTGAACTCAGGCCTTCCTGGCTGCACTATCCAGTTGCCTTAATTTTCTCCCACCTTCTGCCTGCTGGAGAGCAACAATGGAATCACCCTCCTCTACCCTAGTTCCGCATCACTGATGCTGTGTTCCATGGTGACTGAGCTCTCTGGCCTCTGAATGCCAGATACCATGGCTGCTGAGTCAGACATTATAATCGAGAAAAGGTCTAAAGTTGTTGCCAAGGACACAGATATCTTCAACCATGAGCCTCAGGGCCATCTCTTCCTAACCACGGATGTGCTCTATGTGTCTAAGACCTCAGACAAAACATCAGAGTTGCAAGAGACCTTAAAAACATCCATAGGTCATTGAATGTGAAACCTCCAAGGGACATCAGAGATCAACTAGTCCAATCCTGTCATGTTACATTTGGAGACACCAATCCCCAGGAGGCCTAGTGATTTAACCCTGGTTAAACATTATTAGGAGCTACTTACAATTTTTGGTGAGATGTTATGAAATTTTTTTTTGAGAAAAATGAAAGCCCCAGAGGTTCCTATGGACCAGGTTTGGGAATCACAGAGTTAAAGGGTTGCCTTTCCCTTACAGTTATGCCCAGTGGCTTGACCTGGAGTTTTATGGATAATTACATGTTTGTTGTAGTGCTTCACGTAGCTTACAAAGTCCTTTTACATCCTTTATTTCATTTAATATTCATACAATCATAGGGACTGAAGGAGGCAGAGATTGTTATTCCTATTTTACAGATAGAGAAACTGAGGCCAGAATGTTTGAAATGACTTACCCAGGAAGTTTGAACCACAGCCAGAACTCAAATCCAGCTTGCTGGATTCCTACAGAGTTGAGAGACTTCATTGTGCCCTACTATATTGCCTTGCCTTTCCCAATAAGCCCAAGTGTGGTCCTGACTCCATTTTTAATATTCAATTGAACAAATTTTTATGGTGCCCTTGGCACATGCAATGTACCACATTAGGTATTAGAGGAGGGGAATGAAAAGATAAGTAATATTTAAATAACCATGAGTAAGGAATAAAACTAACAAATAAGGAACAAAGGAAGCAGTGTTATTGCTACTTTGTGGCTGATATCAATTTGGACAAGGAAGGCAATGGAATAAGCTTTGAATTACAAATCAGAAGACCTGGGTTCTAGACCTCGGTCTGTCATTTGCAAGTTTGATGACTTTGGGCAAGTCATTTAAGCACTCTGTGTCAGTCTCCCCTGTAAGAGTAGGGAGTTCTTACATTCTAGGTTTCAAATAGAAGGAATCTTAGAAGTTTTCTAGGTCTGTACACCCATTTTACAGATTAGAAGGCTAGAGAAGAAGTTACTTATCTGAGTTTCCACAGGAAGCATGGGGCAAATGGGTCTAGAATCTGTATTCTCTCACTCTAGATCTAGTGTTCATTCACATATTGCTTCAAAGCGGGGCACAGTGAAGCTAACTATGTTGTAAACTATGTTCATAGGCCGGTACAGAGAAGTAGCTTCATCCTATCACAGTCTGTCCTCAGTAGACTGAAACAACCAAATCCTCCCCAGGTACTGAGATTCTCCCATGAGATGCCAAAGGGTGATATCTATAACTACCAAAGGCAGGTAGAATCAAAAGTCACAAACCAAGGCATGTCACCCTATAAACTCATCAGGTTGGCCAGGGAACTCTCCCAATCAATATTTGGGCAAGTATGTCTCTAGATCTTAGTTTTTTTAACTATAAAATGAGGGATTAGACTGGATGACCTCTACTATCCTATTCTGATTGAAAATAATGTTTTACGCCTCTCTGATCCATCTGCAGCACAGCTGCTGATATAACTTTAGAACCACGCCCTCCTACTCAGAAACCTGCAGGAGCTATGGCCTTGAGGACAAAGGCAAACTTTTTAACTTTGCATTTAAGACCATCTACATCCTGGCTCCAAAATACCTTTCCAGCCTTATTGCTCCTCACTCTCCAACATGTACTCTACGCTCCAGCAAAAGTGGATTTCTTTTTCTGGAATCCAGCATGCTGCCTGAGCCCTCTTTGCATTGGCACAATAACCACATATGCACGTGCATGCACGCACACGCACACACACACAGCACTAGAATACATTCTCTTTTCATCTCTGCTTTCAGAATATTTATCTCTCTTCAAGGCTGAGCTCAGATACCACTGTGTAGCCTTTCCTGTTGCCTTATCCACTCCCTAACTCCCAGCTACAAGTCTTCTCTCTCTCTTCATATTTCCTGGGACATTGTCTGGATCTCTCTTTTGCCTTGATGACTACTACTTTGTATGTGCATGTCGTATCCCAACGGGTAGAATACAGTCTCTTGGAGAATGGGAGCTATGTCATGTTTATCATTGTGTCCCCAGCACTGAGTGTAGTACCTAAATAAAAGTTTGTTGAATGGAAATGCTGTTATTCCATGTTCCAAGTTCTAAGGTCCCTTCCAGTGTTGACATTCTGGCTTCTGGGTGTAACAGCAAGCACCCCAGCATACGTAAGGGAGCCTGCTATCACAGGTCCTTAGATCTGCATTCGTAAATTTGAGGGGTTAACAATCATTTTAATCAAGCACATGGATCATTCCTTTAACCAAGCACATATATCATTCACCTCGTTCAGGAATTTCAAAGAAAATACATAGTAATCATGGCTTCCTCTGCCTGAATTCAAGACATAGGTCCAACTGTCTGACCAGAGTTACCAGAGAGGGGAGCACTGATTTCCAGGTTTTCAAAGCCAGGGGACTCCTTAAAGTGACTTCCCAGAGTCCTCATCCAACACTCAAACCTTTTTAGAAACACTAAGCCCCAAAGTAAAACCTCAACTCAGAGGATTTATACCATTTTTAGAGCCAGAGGGCATAACCCTCAGACTCAGTACCTCAATACAAAAAAAAAAGGTACTTGGGACCGTCCCACAAAACAACTGCCCTAATCAAGCTTCCCACAATGGGCAGGTCCTTCAACTGGTGAGAAAGATCTTTAATCACTTTATTCAATCAGAGGTACTTTTAGTAAAACAAAAACAGCAAAAGATCCTAATTTGATTGCCATCCACAGGGGTCAAAAGCCCTGGAAATTTTAAGTCTTAGAGTCCTGCCAGCCTTTCCTCTGCTATCTCTTAAAGATGATCCCTAGTTGCCCTATCAAGTTAAGAGAATTGCTTACATACAAAGTGGGCAAAATAAAGTTGTCAAGGCAAATGTGGGACAAGATAAATAGAGTAAATAAAGCAAGATGCTAAAAATGGTGGGGATCACTCATCAAGGTGGTGATGAGATTTAAAAAGGAAAAAAAATGTAATCCTGATGTAACTGTAACTGTAAAAGTAGGACCAAGACTTATAAACGTTAGAAAGTAATGCCTGCTCTGTGGTGAGCATTGATTGGGCTGCTATGCCCTTCAGGGACCTATTGACAGATGCAAGAGGACTTAAAGGGAGCATAAGAATCCTGAGGGTTTTGAGCAAAACTGTGCTTATTTAGGATTATATCCTTCAATCCTGTTAGGATTCTCTAACCAGCTTCTAATTAGGGAACTCAGGCAAATGGACAGTAATCCTTTCATAATCTTTTCACACACATTAAAGCACCGATACACAAAGACCTCTAATTACTTGGCCAGGAATTGCTGATATAGACAAAAACAAAACACCCCCTCCCCCTCCACAGAATGTAAGCTCCTTGAGGTTAAGGACAGCTTTTGCCTTTCTTTGTATCCCCAACACTTAGCATGGTGACTGGCACATAGTCAGTGCTTAATAATGCTAGTAGTTAATAATAGCTTGTATTCATATAGCACTTTAATCTTTGCAAAGATTTTTACAGATGTTATCTCATTTTATCTTCACAATAACCCCAGAAAGTAGGTACTATTATGTTCTTTATTTTATAGATGACAGAAGTGAGGCAAATACAGGTTAAGTGTCACACAGATAATAAACATCTAAAGCTGGATTTGAACTCAGGTTTACCTGACTCCTGGGTCCAAAATTATGCCAGCTGTTGCCTCTGAATTGAATCAAGTAGGTGAAAAGAGATTTAAATGTAAAGGAGTTTGAGGAGGGAGAAAGTACTAATGAATAAAGAAATTGGAAAAAGTTTCACAGAGGAGATCATACTTGAGCTGAACCTTCAAGAAATAGATGGATGCTACGAGGTGACATTGGGATGGGAGTAAATTCCTGGCATGAATCCTTTCCTCATCCCAAATCCAGTTCTGCCTTAGTCTTCTCCAGTTCCTAGTCTCCTCTGCTCTCCCCTTCTACTGTGACCTCTGGGACCCTTCTCTACTGTTAACAAACTCCCTTCTTCCTACTTTTTTTTCCCCCTCACATATTCCTATCATCTTCTGGTGCTCACAGAAACCTAGCTTTCTCCTGAAGACACCACATGTCTTGATACCCTCTGCAGATCTGACTGTTCCTTATCTCAAACCAGTAGGCAGAGTTGAATGAGTTCAAATACTATCTCTTATTTTTACTACTTTTGTGACCTTTGCCAAGTCACTAAACCTCCCTAGGTCTCAGTTTCCCCACCTGTAAAATAAGATTGCTTTTGATGGCCTATGATACCCCTTGGAATCATAGCTCATAGACCTAGAGTTGGAAGGGACCTTAAAAGCCATCTAATTTATCTCAACCTTTATTTTACAAATGAAGAAACTGAGGCCCAGGAAAGTTTAAATGAATTTTCCAAGGCCACACATTAGTAGGTAAGCATCAGAGGTAAAACTTGAACCCAGGTCCTCCAACTTCAAAGTCAGCATTATTTCCTCCCTAGAGCTTTTGTTCTGGTTCTGTCATTCAGTGATCCTGTCTATGATCCTTGCTCCCCACTACCACTTTCAGATGTCCTTCTCCCGTTGTCTATCAGTATCCACCTCTCTTTCTTTAACACTCACTCCATCCTGTCCATATTCCCACATGGCCCCCAGGGAACTCTCCCTCTTTTTAGTCTTCTCCACCCTAAATCCTGCCCACTTTGAACACTCTGGTCTCCCAGTTACATAGCTTCCTCAGCTCCCTTCCACCTCTGTGATCCTATAAAGCATAATTATACTGTGAATATTCTTCTATTCAAGTTGACTTCTTTAGGAGGGGATAGTATATAGGGGATAGTATATGGGAGACTGTCTCCTGTAGACAGGAAGAGGGGGGAGGAAACAATGGAAAGACTTTCCTAAGGATAAATAAGAGTTACCATTCACTTGTTCATCCAATAAATATATCATATATCCACTGTGTGCAAGACCATGTGCTTGACCCTAGAGGAAACAAGTCAGTCATCTCACCAATGGGGTAATTTCTTCAGTTGTTAAGTCAGAAAGCATTTTTGAGACTATTACTATTCCAAGCACTTGGAATACAAATACAAGCAAAAAGAAAGACATTCTCTGCCTTCAAGGAGCTTATAGTCTAATGGGTAAATATAATATGTTAAAGGAAACTGACAAGTGGGGTGGGGTATGGAATAAGCAAAAACAGAAAGAAGAGGACATCAGAGAGAAAGTTCAGAGAGTCAGATATGGAGCCTGGAGTCTTAAATAGATCAAACCTATCCATGCCCTCTCATCTTGCATGATTCTTGTCCCTATCATTCCGTAAATCCTCCATAGAAGATAATGTACTGAAGGTCCTTCTCTAGGTCTCTTAGTATTTGGAGGTTACCAGGGATACCCTTGGGGCTATTGATTTTCACTCATTTTTTTGCTGCATGACTTGCCCATCTCCCTTTCTGATCTTAACATATCCTTGATAATGATATTTGTTCCTCCTTTTCCAAGATGGGGAATGGTGGATAACATGCAACAGCCTACTTATTACCCATCATGAGTCTTTCTATTGCCCTTTGAGTCACCCCCAAATCTGATTCTTCTATGATTGTACTGTGCCGTGACTTTAGCTATAAAGCTTCACTGGGAGAATACTGATATTAAATAGATGATCTTGGTGAGCAAGAAGCTTCATATTGCCCAATAGCCCGATATCTTCCTATTTAATTGTAGGCCAAGTTTTTTGTCCTTCGGTAGAGCCTGATATAAGACATTCATAATGATATACAACTCAATGGACTGCTTGTCCAGCTACACTTTGGAATCTGTCACCCATTCAGATTTCCTGTGTTAAATTTCCTGTGCCTATATCTTTTGAGTGATCACAGGTATCCTTGAGGAGGCCCTGTAGTAGTCTAGATATTCAGATACTCTCAGTCCAAGAAATTACCAGAAGGTTTTCTGAAAGAAGGCTATGACATTTTATCTTGTAGAGATGCTCTTATAGGAAATAATAATCATTGCAATGAGAAGAACAGTATCTTACCCTTGACATGACAATATCTTACCTTTTTTATGGGAAGGTTTTCATATAATCTTTCCCAGAGGCAAAATTCCTTCTAACTAGATGACTGTTATTCTACAAAATTCTCTCCCTGCTCTGAGAATTCATTTCGAATCAGAAAGATATTTTTGAGTGCCTATTTCAAAATAGTAGAATCCTAGAAATGGTAGGGACCTCAGAGACCACAAGATCATGGGCCTAGAGTTGGAGGGTAGCTCAGAAGCCTACTAGTTCAACCTCCTCATTTTGCAGGTGAGGAAATTGAATTTCTGAAAGGGGAATCAACCTTAGATAAGTTAGTGATAAAGCCAAAATTAAAACCCAGTTTTCCTGACTCCCAATTTAACACTGCTTGTGCATCATAGCATAGCTATCTCTCTAGAGAGAAGCAACATGGGAAAGTAAAAAGAATACTGGACATAGAAGCAAAAGCCCTGGGTTTGAGTTCTGAATTTTTACTTATTAAGTGCATGATTTTAGGCAGGTCACTTAACTTACTGAAGCCTCAATTTCTTCATCTGAAAAATTTGGATAATAGATCCACATACCACCTACTTCAGAGGACTGGTATGAGGATCAAATGAGATAACATGTGTTAAGTGCTTTCTAAATTGCCAAGTTCTATATAAATATCAATGGTTATTTTGAAGGAGAATATGCTTGTTCAAATCCTGCCTCTGGCACTTACAAGTTGTGTTACCATGGGCAAGTCATTTCCACATAATGAGCCTGTTTCTTTCTCTGTAAAGCAGACTTAATGATTAGTGACTCACTTCACTACCCACTTCACCAGACTGCTATGGAGAGAGTTTTATAAATCTTAAATCACTATATAAATGTTTAGTCCAACTCTCTTCTCTTTACAGAAGAGGAAGCTGAGGCCAGGAGAGGGGAAGTCACTTTTCCAAGGTCAGACACCAAGTCAGTGGCTGAGCTGGGACTACTGGTTTCTTAACTGCCTAGCTAGAGTGTTCTTAATATGGTCTATGCGAGGAACATAGCTATTTACAGTGGGAAACTTTCTACTCTGCTTTAGCCTCCATCCATTCCACTTGTCACCCTTTTCATATCATTAATCAGGACTGAGACCTTGGCTTACCCAAACCCTATTGAAATGCTCTCCTCTCTCCCCCACTAGACCTCAGGCTTACCACTTCTGCCCCCTCATCCTCTCCACCCAAAACTCCCTATTTCCGTTCCCTTGGGGGTGATATGAAGGAAAGGACACACCGTTCCAAGCTTTCTTGTTGGCTTCCTGATTTTCCCTGAAGGGAAAGGTAGCCCAGAGGGAAAAACAAAGGAGAGAAGAAGAAGGGAAAAAACAGAAGCAGCTTCCAACAGGGTTGGAGGTCATGACCTAATGAATTCCATAACCATGATATCAACTGATAGGACATCTGCCCACGCAAGAACAATTTGTACTTTAACCTTCCTCTGAGACCAGGCACTATTTGGTCCTGAGGCATGTTCATGGTGTCTGATCAAAGAAAGGACTCTCCTTGACACAACCACCATGGATGCACCCTTACACACATATATACATCCTTACATACATATCACTATGCACCTCCCACCCACACTGCCTCTCTGTGGGTGTAACAGCAAGGACCTTGGCATATACAGGAGGACCTGCAACACAGGTTCTTAGATCTGCTTTTCTAAAGGGAAAGCAGCTTTTGAGGGTTCAACAATCACTTTAATCAAATGCATATACCAACAGAGAAAATACAAGCAGAGAAATAAAGACCAACAGACAGGGCTTCCAATTGCCTGAACATAATCAATACATACATCACAGGTCAACAGACAGATCCAACTGTTTGACCATTATATACATACATAGTTACCAGAAAGAGAAACACCAACATCTGGGTTTTCAAAGCTGGAGGGCTCCTTAGCGGCTACCAAGAGTCTCATCTGGCCAAACAAACACTTCCAGTGATTAAGCCCCAAAGTAAAACCTCACCTTGGAGTATTTATATGCTTTTCAGAGCCAGAGGGCAGGACCCTCTGACCCAGTGCCTCAATAGATATTAACAAAAGACACTGAGGTCTATTTATGGATGGGGAAGATCTTTAAATCTTCCCCCTACCCACCATTAACTTTACATTAACATTACAGTGGGGTAGGCTTTGAAGACATCAAAGTCTCACTCACACTTGGTTAAAAATATATATAAATGTGGGGAGGCTTAAAGCCAATCCTTCTTCTTTCTCCTTGTCATAGACTTGTAGAATATCAGAGTTAGACAAGATCTCAGAATACTGAACACCAGAGCTGAAAAAATCCTTTGGGCACAGGATCTCAGAGCTAGAAAAGACTTTGGAGAATAGACGTTAGAAATAGATGGGACCTTAGAACATAAAAACATGAAATTCCAGAGCTAGTAGGAACCTTAGACCATAAAATGCCAAAGTTACACAGATCACTAGAACACAGAACACAAAATGTTCAGAGCCAGAAGGAATCTCTAAATGGAGAGCAGAGAATGCTAGAACTGGGACAGACCATAGGCTATAGAATATGCAATGTCATCTCCGACTTTCAATACTTCCTCCTTGAAGCTTTTCCTGGACCTCCAGCAGATGTGTCTGTTCTTTCTCTATAGCACTTTGTAAATACTTTCCTTATGACTCTTATCCTATCTCCTTGTGTTATAATATTAATAGTTCACAATTATGTTGTACCTGAAGGTACATAAAATGCTTTCTTCACAGCTATCCTATGATGTGGGTAGTGCAAGTATTTGCTTATAGTTGAGGAAACTGAGGCTCAGATATCTGACTTGCCCACAGTAACATAGCTATTAAGTGTGAGAGCTGGGAGCAGAACCTAGATTTTCTGACATCTGACCTCCTTCCACAATCTGTGTCTGTTATTTATCTCTTATACTATACTGGGAGCTCCCTAGGGGCAAGGGTCTTATTATACATATATCTGCATTTCCTTCAGCAAGAAAATATTTAATTATTTACTGAATGAATGAATGATTCTAATTTTAAATTAAAGATACTACTAACTCAAAGTGTGACCTTTGGCAAATCCCTTTCCTCTCTAGATCACAATTTCTTCCTCTCTAAAGAAGGTTGAACATAGATAATCTCTCAAGGTCCTTCTTTTCTGGAGTGTGTCACTAACCTTGTGTGATCTTGGACAAGGAATTTCCCTTCCCTAGAATCTAGAGTAGATAGACTGCCAGGCCTAGAGTTAGAAAGAACTGAGTTCAAATCCAGCATCAAACTCTTACTAGCTGTGTGACCCTGAGTGTGTCACTTAACCGTTTGCCTCAGTTTCCTCATCTGTCAAATGAGCTGGAGAAGGAAATAGCAAACCACTCCAGTATCTTTGCCAAGAAAACCCCAAACGGGGTCACAAAGTCAGAAATGACTGAACAGTAGTAACAAAAGACCTCAGTTTCCCAATAATTATACTTGCCTTGCTGTAGGACTTAATGGTTTATAAAAAACATGTTCTCCACAACAACCCTGTGTTTTAAGTGGTCCATGTATAATTAGTCTCACTTTAAAGAGAAAATGAAATTCAGAAAAGTTCAGTGATTGCCCAGAGTCAGGATCCAAATCCAAGCCTCCTGACCCAGGCTCACACTTCCTTGCCTCTACACCGCCGCCTACCTTTCCATCACTCTCATGAATCCTAGTATTCTGACGTGTGAGTGGCAGATCTAAGGCACTGACTCTGAACTATCCCTGTGAAGATCCAAGAGGATCTCTTGCTGGGCTAACCCTGTCTTATCCCCAACCCTGTGTTTTCTGTCTCCCTCCCCCAACCCTTCCCTCCATTCACCCCAGTGTGTGGCTGTGACCTGGCCCAATCCGGCTTTTTCTTCAAGAACCGTGAGTATATCTGCACCCAAGACTACCAGCAGCTCTATGGCACTCGCTGCCACAGCTGCCGGGACTTCATCACAGGCGAGGTCATCTCCGCCCTGGGCAGGACCTATCACCCCAAGTGTTTCGTGTGCAGCTTGTGTAGGTGAGTAAGCAGCGGCGGGAGGGATGGGGGCAAGCCCTATGGAAGTCATCAGGGAAAGAAACTATTCTCATCTTATCATTTATTGGTTTCATCCCATTCAGCATCTCAGAGCTGGAGAGGACTTTGGAGGGCATCTAGTCCAATCATTCTCGAGGTACAAAAGCCTCCTCATTACAGAGATCATCCAGCTTTGGTTCTGAGACTTCCAGTGAAAAGAAATCTATTCCATTTTTGGACATCTAATTGTCAGGAAGTTCATCCTTACATTGGGCTGGTCTCCTGTCTTGAAATTTCCCCTGCTTTGAGCCTAGTTCAACTTTCTGAACCCATATTATATCCCTACCCCTCTTTTGGAATAGTGATGTGCTTAAGGTAGAAAATGAAGAGCAATTCACACTGCTTAAGAGAAAGAATTTTTCTGGTGACAGAGGATCAGATTCAAGTTATAATCTTAGAGAACAATATGGTAGAACAGAAATTATACTGATCTTGGAATTAGAAAGCTTGAGTTTTGAGTCAGACCTGGATTTGACTAGACCTTGGTAACAAACTAGCTACATGACTTCAGACAAGTCACAGAATCAAAGAGTCTTAGAATCTGGAGGTTCTTCAGAAGTCATCTAGTTCCATTTAGACCTACATAGAAGCCTTCTCTGTAACAACTCCAATTAGTAGTCATATATCCTCTGCATGGAGAACTATGTCTTCCATCGTGACCCATTCCATTTTTGGATATTCTTCGGCAATGAAGGACGAACCCAAAAAAATTTATTAGTAAATTCTTCCACATGTTGAACTTAAATTTAATTCTCTACAGCCCTCTGGGCTCAAGTTCAGAGCAAGTCTAATCCAGTAGATCAATAAGCAATTACTAAGCACTTGCTATGTGCCAGGGACTATACTAAGCATGAGGGGTACAAAGAAAGTAAAAAACAAGGTCTCCTGCACTCAGAAGCTCACATACTAATGAAGGAGAAAACATGCAAACAGCTATGTATAAAAAAGTTAGTGTACTTAGGAGATAATCCAGAAGAAAGATGCTAAGGATAAGTGGACACTGAATGGGGAACCCAAAAAGGCTTCTCACAGAAGGTGAGATTGGAACTGAGACTTAAAACCAGAGAAGCCAAAAGAGGAGGTAGGAGAAGAGTCCCCAGGAATGGGAGATGGCTGATAAACAAACTCAGGAGATAGAATGTGCTGTAAAGGAGTGGAAAGAGAATCAGTCTGGTTGCAGGGTATATGGAGAGCTCTTCTAGGTAACCATCCTTCGAACACTTAAAAACAGCTCTCATACTCCCTTTAAGTCTTCCTTTCTCCAGGCTACAAGTGCCAGTTCCTTCAACTGATCCCTATAAAGCACTGACCTTAGGCCCTTTACTGTCCTGATTTAGACCCACCTAGGTTTGTCATTATCTGTCCTAAAATGTAGTGCAGGGAAATACACACAATACTCCAGAGACTCTGACCAAGGCAGCCAGACTACTGTAATACTCTTAATTTAGTATAAGAGAGATGATAACTAATGTTTTCTTTTTTTTTGGTTGCCATATCACCCTGTTGTCTCATCTTGAGCTTTCAGGTCACTAAAACCTCTAGCTCATTTTCCTCAGTAACTGTTTTCTAGCCATGCCTCCCACAATACGTACTTGTGCAATAGCTTTTCTGAAGCCAAATGTCATGTTTAGCCTTGTTAAATTCAGTCTTATTGAATTTTGCCAGGAATTCAAGCCTTGACCTCTCTCGGCCCCAATTTTCTCCTCAGTAAAATGAGCAAGTTGAACTGGGTGATTCCTACAGCCCCTTTCAGCCCCACCATTCAGTGAATCTATAAATAGGAGTCTCGGCTAGGAGAAGCTAGAGCTCCCAGGGCAGCCAAATCAAAGGGGCCAGCAAGGAGGTAGGGAAAGAGCTGGAACTCTGGGGAGAGCAGCATGAAGTGTGGGAAAACACAAAATTCAGGGGGAAGGTAACATCAGCAGGGTGAAGATTTGTCTTGTGTAACCTCCCTCCCAAGAGGGCACTTTTTTATGATTGAACACTACTGGCCACCAATCAGCCAATCAACAAATACTTACGAAGTGCATCCACTAATATAGTATATGCCACATACACTATACTAGATGCTGGAAATAAAAATACAGTAATAAGACAATCTCTTACTAGGGAGAGACAACATATTCATGGATAAATACAGAATATATATAAAAAATGTTGAGGGAGGGACACTAACAACTGGTGTAATGAGGATTGGTCTCTTAAAGTAGGTGCAGGTTGAGCTTTCAAGGGAATTGGGGTTCTAGGAGGTGGAGGAGAAGAGAGGAGACCATTCCAAGCTTGGAGACTAGCCTGTGACAAAGCTCTGAGGTGAGAGAAGAAGCCAAAGTCATCTGCAAAGAAATTATGTACAAGGAATAACAAACAAGGCTAGTTTGACCAATGAGCGCATGAAAGGAATAATTTATAGTCAGTCTGGAAAGATAAGTTGAAACAAGTGTGAAAAATTTTCATTGCTGAACAGCGAAGTGTGCATTTTAATGTGAAGTCAATGGGGAGCTACTGATGTTTCTGGAGATTCGATGGTATGGTCAGATCTTTTATTAAGATCAGTTTGGCATCTGGTAGAAGGAAGAGAGGATAGACTTGATCAGAGAGAACAACTGTAGTCATTCAGAAAAGAAGTGAAGGGGCTCTGGACTAGGGTGGTTGTGGTATGACTAGAGAGAAGAGGGAGGATTCAGGAGATATGGAGAAGGTAACGCTGACAAGATCTGGCAGCTGATCAGAGGGAGTGTGTGAGTGAGACCAAAGAGGTGAGGATAGCTCTTAGATAGTGAGCCTGAGTAATGTCCTCAGTAGAATTAGTTGAAGTGGAGCAAGTTGGAAAGGTTCAGTTGGAGATGCCTGGGAGACATCCAGGTCAATATTTTATGGCAGGCTTTTGGGGAGGCAAGATTGCTACTCAGGAGAGAAATGGGATTTAGATACGAAGATCTGGGAGTCATCTGTCATGGGAACAGAAGAGGAGCTTTTCAAGAGATGATAGAGTATAGGTAGGGAAGAATTGAGGGCTTGGGGCGCAGCCCTAGTGTCTACAGCCATGCATGGGGGACAGGCTGTGGATTTTGGACCTATGAAGGAGGTGAAGAAAGATTGGTTTTACAGTTGGAAAAGAACCATTATAGGGTGACAGCCTGAAAACTCTAATAGGAGAGTGTCTGTAGGAGTTATAGTTTTCCTCATTCAACTCTGCTGATGGAACTGTGAGTAAGATAGTGATGATTATAGGGAAATCCTACATTAGCCTCTTCCTATGAATCCAGGCTCTTTTTTTTCATTCCTCATTCTGTAAATTCAGAAATTCAACCTGACAAGAAGGATACAGGAGACCTATGGGGGCCTCCCCTGAACAGACAAAAGCCAATATTTCCAGGGCAACTCAGCCTGACCTTCAGCTGTATCTTTGATTGCAAAATTAGATGACTAATGCTCAGATGGCTGCAGCCTGACCTGTGCTCCTCAGGTAATGGCTCCTCCTTCCAGATGTTGTAATAACCAGAGCTCCGGGACACAGGCAGTGGGGCTGTAAGCATCCACCAGCCTCTGACACATATAAGCCTTCAGGGAAAAGAAAGGGTTATGGAAGTGACCTGAGTCACTCCCTAGTGATTTACTCTCCTGTGATGAGCCTAACTATACTTAGCCCAAAGTATCCACCCACCTCTTAAGGTGGTTGTAAGGTTCAAATGAGATAATCTATGTCAAATGCTTGGCAAACAAATTGATATAAAACTGTCACTCATCATCAGAAGCATTAAATCAGCTATTTCTACTGCTACCATAATCATCATTTCAATCAGAAAATGTTTTTCAAGTGTCTACTATTTGCCTGGCACTTTCCTAGATGCTAGGAATACAAAGACAATAGCTGACATGGTTCCCAATGGCTTACATTCTATATGGGGAGACAATATATACACATATAGATATATAAAAAATAAATACAAGGTAGTGGGGGAGGAAAAAGCCGTGTCAATTGGGAGGAGAGTCAAGGTAGATCTTACAAAGGAGGTGGTATGTTTTGTTGAGTGCTGAAAGACATTAGGAACTCATGGAGGTGAGGAGGAAGTACATTCCAGGAACAGGGGACAGCCTGTGACTATTGTTATTTTGGTCTAAGTCTTGGTGAAAAGAAAGTAAATGGAGGCAACGAAAATGGATAGCTTCTTTAAGAATTTGAGAAGGGAGGAGAGAAATTGGACAATAGTCTGAAGAGATAGGAAGGTATAGGGAAGGTGTTTTTTAAGAATGTGGGAGACTTTGACATGACCTGCTGCTGAAGACAGGAAGTATTGGGAATGAGGGCTCTTGTAGAGGACTTGACCCTGGTGAGGAGAAGGGCTACCTCATTTTCAAAGACTGAAGGAAAGGAAGAAGGGATGATGTCAAGGAATTCTGAGATGAAAAGAAGGGGAGAGGAGAGAACTCAGTGCATAGTCTCAATTTTATTTGTAAAATAAGCAGCTAGGTGGTACAGGTGAAATACCACTGGGCCTGGAGTCAGGAAGACCTCAGATACTTACTAGCTGTGTAACCTTGGGCAAGTCACCTAACTTCTGTCTCAATTTCCTCAACTATAAAATGAAGACTATATTCAACTATATTTCCTATAGTTGAAAAAATCAAATGAAATAAAAATGCTTGTTTCCTTCATACCAAAGTACAGGGAAGGTGAGGGTATCAATTAAGAAGGTAGGGTGGGGAGGTTTAGGAAATTTGAGAAGAAAAGATCTGGAACACTGTCTTTGGGGAGCAGTTTAGAGAAGCAATTAGGGAGAAGTATAAGGATTGCCTTGTTGAAATGAGAGCTGAGTTGAGGAGAGGTAACATTTGAGGGGAGGGGGGGTTGAGAGGTAGACTCACCTTGGTGAGTGACTTCCTTCAGTTTTGTTCAGTAGGATGTGAGCAGGAGCAGAACAGGTAGATGGGGAAAGTAATCCAAGGTGAAAGTCTGGCAAGTCGTGAGTGGTTATAGGACAAGGGGGGAAGTAGTAATTAATAATGTTAATAACTATAATATGCTAACAATAACATCTATATAAGCACATTAAGGTCTACAAAGCATTTTATACATATTATTTTAGCCCCACAACAACCCTAGGGGGTTAAGTGCTGTTATCATCCCCATTTTACATATGATCAAACTGAGGCTCAGAGATGTCAAGGGACTTGCCCAGTATCAACAGACTAGATTTGAACTCAGGTCTTCCTGACTCCAGGTCCGGAGCTCTATCTACCTTGTCACCTGGCTGCCTCATGATTTGACAGTAGATTTTAGTATAGAGCAGACACAGGGTCAAGATTCAGGAAGGGCAAAGTCACAGCCAAACAGAGGTAATGATCCGCCAAAAAGCTGAATGGGGAGAGGGATCCTTGGAACATATGCAAATGCTTCAATCGGGGGGCAGCCTCAGTTCGTCCGCTTTGGTGGGACTTCCTTGCAGTCTACTGGCAAGGGCTTTGAGAATGCAGGGTCACTTCCACACCATGAGGAGGCTTTGGGAGAGGACGTTAATGGACGTGATGATCCTCTGTGAGCCCATTAATCATCATGTTGGTGACTGTTTCTAATTGTCACAAGGGGAAAGTCTAATAGGTGAGATGGGATGTGCACAAGGGAAAAGTGAAATAACAGTAAAAGACATAAATCATAGCTCATAGCAGCATTAGGAGAGCTGTCACAGGCCAGGATGTGATTAATTGCAAGCGTGTGGCTCAGAGCATAAGGGATTTGGTTGTTGAAAAGAGGGAGTCATTGCTTTTGGAATGGTAGGCAGCCTGGTAATGTGGAAAGACCCATATGGTCTTAGCAGTCCTGGATTTCAAGCCCAGCCGTGCCACTTATGGTCACGTGACCATGAGCAAGTCAGTTCATGGCCTTCCTTGGGTCTCCATTACGCTGTTCATAAAATAGGGTTCATGAACTCTTTACAAAGCACCTCATGAGCTTGTTATGGAGCTTTAACATCCCTAAAGTACATCATAGGCCTTGAAGTACTACATTGCTACAAAGGAAGGTAACAATAGAAGTTCTTCCAGAAGAGGTAAATTGGGACTTGAAGACTCATTAGGATTTCAGTGAGGTAGACAGAGGTTGTGACTTGCCCAGGGTCACATGGTTATTAAGTATCTGAGGCTGGATTTGAATTCCAGTCCAAGTCCAGTGTTCTATCCCATTGTGCCATCTAATCTGGCAAACGTTGAAGGAGGGGTGGGTTGGGATATGGGATCGGAAAGAAAATAACTCTCATTAAGATAGCACTTCAGTGTTTGTAAAACATTAAATTCTCAACAGTCCTGTGAAGTGGTAGACAGTGCAAGGATGGATTATCCCATTTTACAGATGAGAAAATGGAGACCTTGAGAAGTTGAATCACAAAGGTAGAACTTGTCTGAGGAAGAACTTGAATCTAGAAATCTTGACTCTTATTCTTTTTATTTGGGGGCAGTGATGAGAAAGCAATTGGGGTTAAGTAACTTGCCCAGGGTCACACAGCTGACAAAAATGTGGTCACATTTGAACTCAGATCCTCCTGATTCCAAGGTCAGTGCTCTATTCTCTGTCCCACCTAGTTTCCCTGTCTCTTATTCTTTCCATCATTCTGTTTGGACAGAGTGTAACTAGATACGCTATACTCAGTCAGGTCACGGCCAGTACATCTCCTAATTCAATTCATAGCAAGATAGCCTTACAAGGCATCCCCCAGAAAGAGAATCACAGAATATCAGAGGTGCAATTGGCCTTAGAATATCTAACGTCAAATATTTGAGCTAGAAGTAACCTTAGGACAAAAAACAGAATATCAGAGCTAGAAGAAAAAAAAAATTAGGACTTGAGCTGGCTCCAGCACAAAGGAGCTTAGACACTGCCTTAAAGATAATCCACCGAAGCAGCTTGATCAAGTGGAAATATCACTGGCCCAGGCATCTGGAAACCTGGCTGTGCATTGCATTTTCTGTGTAACTTAGAAGTCTAGAATCTTAAAAAAAAATTATTATAAAATAAAAATTATTATAAATTATTATAATTTATAAAATTATAAATCGCACAGCAACTAGATGGCATAGTACACAGAGTGCAGGGCCTGAAGTCAGGAAGACCCATCTTCCTGAATTCACATTTGACCTCAAACACTTACTAGATGTGTGACCCTGGGCAAGTCATTGAAACCTGTTGCCTCAGTTTCCTCATCTGTCAAATGATCTGGAGAAGGAAATGGCAAACTACTCCAGTAACTTTGCCAAGAAAACCCCAAGTGGGGTCACAAAGCTTCCAAGATGACTAAAATGACTGAACAACTCAAAGAGCAACCCATCCATGAATCAATAAAAAAGCCCTATGACTGCACAGCTAGTGAGGATCAGAAGCACGGTTAGAACCCTTTGTTTCTTGACTTCAGAACCAGCATCTGTGCATCCACTGTGGCCATACAGTCTCAGGTATAAACTGAATAGCTACTAGTCATTTGTGAATTAGATCTCACAACAGGAGGGTAACCATCTACTAACACAAACATTCAGGTACACAGTAGGAACCAAAAAGGAACAAAAAAACCGGTCTAAACTTCCTATTTGTAGTTTGTTTAGAAAAATTAAAGTGTTTATTAATGTTAATAAGAAACAAATCATCCCATTTGTTTGCTTACTAAACTTTTTTCTTTTGCATATGTCTTCCAGATTGTGTTGCTGTTATATAATTGTAGTCAGTAAATAAAGTTATTTTGGTCCTGATGTCTACATTCTGCACCACTTGATGTGACTTCCTGTATATAACTGTATTCTTCATAAGACATGATGATATTTCATTATCTTCATATATCATTATTTTTCAGCTATTTCTCAATCCTTTGGTATATTGATTGATTCCAGTGTTTTGCTATTATGAATGATGTTGCCAGGAATATTTTTGTATGGAGAGGCATTTTTTTCTTGTCAATAACTTTGGTGAATAGTCCTGGGAGAAAGAATCACTAGAGCACAGTATATGAAGTTTTAAAAATTCTTATTATATAATGTTATATGTCTTTTTAAAAATTGCACCAAATTAATTCACCAATAACAAACTGATGTTACTATTTTTCAGTAGTCCAGCGAACATCAAATTTTACCATTTTAAACTGTTTTTTGATAATGTAATAGATGCAAGGTAGCCTTTCATTTCTCAACATTTTTTCAGGTGCTGAGTGATTTGGTTTTTTTTTCTAGAACTATCATATCCTTTAAACATCTGTCACATTAAGGAGTAGCTCTTGTTCTTATAAATTTGTGCCAGTTATATTTGATTTTTATCCATAATGTTTATAGCAAAGATTTTTTTTCTCAATCTATTTTTTCTTTATTCTGTTTTGCTTTTTGTTGTGCACAAACTCTCAATTTAGATATAATCATACATTTATTTTATCTCCTATAATTTCTTCTGTTTGTTGAATAGTCAAACATTTCCCATCTCTCCATAATTGTGATAGACATCTCATTCTATAACCTTACTGTACTTTATTAAAATATTTGTTTTGTGAAACAAAATAATTTTATTTGCAATAATCTTCCTTGTATCAATGGTATCAATCCTATCGCAACCTTCAACATGCACTACACTAAAGTCAGTTCCTATATCTTATACTATTAACTCAACAATTTTGCAAAAATTCTATTTCTTCATCCATACCCTTGTCTGAAACGGAAAATCACTTTGGAATTTCTCCACTCCACTCTTTTTATTGTTGTGCTTGTTACTGAGTCCTTTTCAGTCATGCCTGACTCTTCATGACCCCATTTGGAGTTTTCTTGGCAAAGATACTGGAGTGGTTTGCCCTTTACTTCCCCAGCTCATTTTATAGAGGAGGAAACTGAGGCAAATAGGGTTAAGTGACTTGCCCAGGGTCACACATCTAGTAAGTGTCTGAGGTCAAATGTGAACTCAGGAAGATGAGGGTTAAGTGACTTGCCCAGGCTCAGACAGCTAATGAGTGTCTGAGACCAGATGTGAGCACAGATCTCCTGACTCTGGACCAGGTCCATTAGCTTCTGTGTCACTTAGCTGCCAGTCTCACTCGCTTTACTTTTTTTTCTTTCAGTCTTTATCTGTAGCACCCAAAGTCAGTATGTTCCTCTATTTCCTCTTCTCCTTTGCCCTCCCACAAATGTGTTTGTATAATTCATTTGTTAATCAAAGCCATGTTATTGTTCCCATGTTATCTCCAGATGGTTCGACTAGTTAATCACAACTGCAAAGAGCTTGTTGATTTTCCTACTTATCTCTGACTCTGCTTTTTTCTTTAACTTATATATATATATTAATTAAAACCAGCCTTAAGGTTGGCTTGGACTGCCACAGATTGTTCCAATTTTTGTGAATTCTTAAATGATCATCTTTTGTCCTCAAAAAGAATGCTTATCTTTTGAATAGAGGCTTTCACTATTTTTGCATGTATAATATTCTAATTTCTACAGTTATTTTTCACGTTATAGAAGAATCTTGCATAATCTAAGCAGATTTTAAAGTTTGTGCTAACTTGCTTCTTGGCTGTTTAGAAAATCATCTCTCTGTCATTATAGCTTGATAATGATTTGTTTACTTTGATTTTCACTCTGATTGATGGTTTGTGATTTTTATTGTCTGCTCCTTTTTTCAATATTTCTCCTACTTTTGTTTCATACAATTTACCAAAGTGGTAAAATTATTTTCTTTCAAGAAATCAAAAAATTCATTTTTCCCCTTTTTATTCTGTCCTCTTGATGCTTCATTTTCATCTGCATGGATTCTAATTTTTTTCTAGTACTATGATTTTACGGCATGTTTTCTGCTTTTACTGGCATTTCTACCGTTCTATTCTCTATTGAAATAATTTTATTTTTTATTGTCCATTAAATAGGGTGCTTATATTTTCTCTGATATTTCTAAAATGTTCCATTTCATCTTCAAATTATCCAGAAATTTCTTATTCATACTCATTTTTCCTTTAGTCCCTTTAGTGAGTGTTGAGAAAATCTAGTTTTTCTTGTAGTGTTTATTTTGGCATTGTTTGAACTTATTTTTTCTTCTAGAATATTTTTTTTCTGTTTCTTTTAAGCTATTTTATTTTTCATTGTATTAGAATGCCTTTTATTTATCTCTTTCTTTCTAAATCCAACTTTATTTTGAATTTATTTTTTCTTGATGACACTTCTATTTCTACTTTTGATGGAACTAGTTTCTTTTGTCACATCTTGTTCCTACATATTCTCAAAAGTCTCAATATCTTGAATCTTAGCATATCAGAAATAACAGAGACCTCATACTTAAGCAGGACTTATCTCACACCAGAATACAACCAGTAAGTAGTTACCTAGTGTCAACATGATGACCTCGAGAGACAGGAAGGGAAATTAAAAGCTTCACTCCACAGAAACTACATTTACCATATTGGGCTGGAAAAGATTATCTCTAAAGTCTTTTCTAGCTCTGAAATTCTGTGGTTTAAGGTTCCAGTCTTTCTCTGATCTAAGATCACAGATTTCTGTAACTTAGTTCAACCCTGTCACTTTACCAATGGATAAACTGAGGCATAAAAACATTAAGTTGCCCAAGGTCCCGCACCCGATGGATAATAGAACCAATTCCAGACTATTCATTAAGCCAAGATTACCACTTCCTCCCATCTCTTGGCCAACATCTCAATATTTCCGTACTTTAATTACTTCCCCAAGCCTTAGCCCCTTTCTCAGGATCATCATGAGTATAAATATTATAATATTCCTGGTCAACAGGACCCAGAATATACCTGATAGTATCAGTGTATACTCATGTCTAAAGAGGCAGCATGGTACAGTGAGGAGAGCAGTAGACTCTGTGACTTGGGAGTGAGAAGATCTGAGTCCAAACTCTAATGTACTTAACATCTGTACAAATGTATGCAAGTCATTGTCCCTCTCCAAATTTTTCTTGATGAAAGCTGTTTGAGCAGAGAGAGAAAATGACCTATCCAGGTTATTATAGAGGAGATTCCTGAACAGGGCTGAGTACTGGACTCTGTCACCTCTGAACTCTCTTTCAAATTGTCCATCCTGTGGTTGTTAGATACCAGTCCTCCTCTTCCCCTGATTAGCTTCATAACAATCCATTTCCTAAATCTAGACCTCAATTTCTTCATCTACAAAATGGGGATAGTTATGCTTGCCTCACTTTCCTCCCAAGATTTTGCAAGATTAAGATGAGATAAAGCAAACTTATTACTTTAAAGCACTATATAAATGTGTTATCATTAGGAAGTATAGAATGAGAAAAAGCTCTGATTCTGGAGTTCAGAAGTCCTGGGATTGAATCCCAGCTTTGCCGTTTATTGTCTGTGTGTCATAGAGTAAGTCTCTTTAACTCTCTTCTATGAAGTGGGGGCGTTCGGCTCATTGATCTCCAAGGTCCCTTCCAGCTCTGTCTATGATTTATATTTCCGTGATTATTATTTGTTAGCATTGTCATCATAATTAGTATTATCTCAATTCCATGGCAGCCAGACCGAGAGCTATTAGAAGCTGTGCTGAATTTCTTGTTCTTCCCATTTACAGGAAACCTTTCCCCATCGGTGACAAAGTGACATTCAGTGGCAAAGAATGTGTTTGCCAGACGTGCTCGAACTCCATGATCAGTGCCAAGCCCATCAAAGTTCACGGACCAAGCCGTAAGTACAGGCCCAGTTCTGTCCCCTCTCATACCCAGACTCTGCTGTCTCTGGATACTGCCCATTTGTGGCGTACTTAACTACCGTGTGGCCCCACTAGAGAAGGGGTAATGTCATCTAAATGTGTTATCAAAGAACCTACTAGGAAAAAGTTGGAATTTGCTCTTCTCAGGATTAGATCATACAGCCAGCTACCTTCCTTTGTAGCCCAGGCAGGACAAGGGTAAAATCAAGCTAATTTTCTTGTCACCAGGTAACAGATATAGCTGGGAAAGCCCATTAAAAATCTAAAACTCAAAAGATTTCACTCAATGCAGCTTGATGGATGTTTGTAGGTAATGTGACTAATTAGAGCATATGAACTATGTACATGTTCTCCAAACCCCACACCAGGGAAAATAACTACTGATTACTGAACAAATTTAACACCATGATACTTTGATAAATCTGTTATCAAATTACGTGCGTACTCTGATACTAATCAAAACTCCTCAACTTGTAAACTTCTTACCCATTTTTAACCATTATTCTTAAACAAGATTATAATGATAACATGATCAGTCAATCAGTAAGTATTTATTAAGTGCCTACTATGTGCCAACTACTAAGTGCTGAGAATACAGTACCTGCTTTCAAGGAGCTCACAGTCTAGTGGAGGAATCAACATGTAAACAGCTATGTACAGAAAAACTATATACAGAATACATTGGAGAAAATCCACAGAAAGAATGCCATAGAATGAGGGGGATTGGTAGTGTCACCTTTGAAGGAAGTGTTTAATAGTAACCAAGGGGCTCTTCTTCAGTCATGTACTTTTCAACATTTTTATTAAAACTGCTTTTATTCAATATAATTTTATAGGTTAGATGGCATAATTAACAAATTTGTTAATGATGCAATATTGAGAGACAGAGAGTGAACTAACATATCACATGAAAGAATCTATATCCAAAAAGATTTCCCCAGACTAGAACAATGACCCAAATTCAATATGATAAAATAGAATGGAATAAAGTCCTGTATATGGGTTCAAGAAATGAAATGTACAAGTATAGAATGAAGCAAACATGGATAGATATCAGTTCACAATTCATATGAAAAAAGACCTGAAGTTTTTAATGAACAGCAGTCTTAATATGCATAAACACTGTGACCCAACAACCTGAAACAATGAATATCGTCTTAAGCAGTATTACCAGAAGTACATTATCCAAAATAAGAGAAATAGCCCTATTAACTCTCCCTGGTCAGGCCACATCTGTCCGATTGTATTGGCACATTTTAGAAAGAACTTTGACAAACAACCCAAGTAGGACAACAGGGATCGTGTTTTGTATGTGAAACAAAGAGTTTTGATTTAAGAAGATGTGGATGCTTATCTGTCTCTCTGAGAATTGGGAGACCTTTGTTCTAAACCAGGGTCTGCTGCTGGCATCATTTTCTGACTCTGGGTCTTAATTTCTAAACTTGTCAAATAAAGGGTTCAGGCTTGATGGTCTCAAAGGTCTCTCCTAGCTCTGTCATTCTGAGATTCTTTACAGAATTATAATTTGCTGGCAATGTAGAATCTCAGAAATAGAGGAAACCTTAGAAGTATCATCTAAATCAACCCTAGAATCCTCTCTAAAGATCAAATCTCCCCTTGCATTCCAGGGATGAGGAAATCACTCCCCATTTCAAATTAAAATTAAGCAAATATTTAGTTAGTACACACTACTTACAAGATACCATACAACAGGTTACAAAGACAAAAAAGAAATAGTTCCTGCCTTCAAAGAACTTACACTCTACTAGGGATTACATCATGTAAACTGATAAGGAAACATGATAATTGGAGGAGGAAGTGAGCCATAAGAACTAAGAAAATCCAGAAAGGATTCCCAGCGGAAATGGCACCTAAGCTTATCCTTTAAGCCATTGATTCAACAATGAAGGGGGAGTCTATTCAGGATATGTGCAAGTATACAGAGGTGGAGATGAAGCATTAAGTTCAGTAAATGGGTAAGTTGTCCAATTTTGCTGAATCGTGGAATTTGTGGAGAGTAGTATGAAATAAAACTGGAAAGGTAGATACATTCGTATTTTTCCCAGAGGCAATGAGGAAACACTGACATATGGTAAGAATTATACCTTGAGGAAAAATTATTTCAAAAGCTGTGTATCATATAGATCAGAGAGAGGAGGAAGTGGGAGCAGAGAAATAAATTAGGAGACTATTGTAGTAATCCTAGTGGGAGGTGATGAGAATCTGAATTAGGATGGTGTCATTGTCAGTGGAGGGAAGGGGATGGATGTGAGAGATGTTGAAGAGGCAGAAGCCTCTGGCAACTATTTGAATATGGGAGAAGGAGAGGGAATTATCAAAGATCACTGAGGGTTTGAAACTGGAACCATCCTTCCACGGAAGGCAACACCATCCTTCCAGTCCCTCAGGCTCACATTAAGTGTCGTCCTTGGCTCTTCATTATCTCCCACACCCCGTGTCCACTCTGTCACCAAAGCCTATTGATTTCACCTTTGCAACATCTCTCAACTATGTCTCCTTCTCTCCTCTGACACTAACCACTGTGGTACAGGCCCTCATCACTTCACACCTGAACACCTGAATAGACATTAGCATATTGATGGTCTGCCTTCTTCGTGTCTCTCCCCTCTCTGACCCACCAAACTGATTTTCCTAAAGTACAGATCCAACTACTCGATAAACTAAAGCCCTTCATAAACTAGCCCCCTTCTACTTTTCCATTTTTGTTATTTACTCCCTGCCATGTACTCTTCGATTCGGTGACACTGACCTCCAAGCTATTCCACAAACAAGATACTCCATTTCTCTATTCCAGCAGTTTCTCTGGCTGTCCCTCAGGCCTGGAATTCTCTCCCTCTTCATCTCCTCCTACTGGCTTCTCTGGCTTCCTTTAAGTCTCAGCTAAAATCCCATCTTCTGCAGGAAGCCTTACCTAAGCCTTCTTAATTCTAGTGCCTTCCCTCTTAATTATTTCCTATTTATCCTTGTCATACATACTTGTTTGCTGATTGTCTCTCCTCCATTAGATAGTGAATGCCTTGAAGGCAGGGATTGTCTTTTGCCTCTTTTTGTATTGACTATGTCGGCACATAGTCAACCCTGAATCAGTGTTTACTGACTGAATGTCTCACTCATACTCCCAACAGAAAAAATGGCAAGGTCCTTGAGGGCTAGAGGCAGCTAGCTGGTGCAGTGGACAGAGTGCCAGCCCTGGAGTCAAGAAAATCTGAGTTCAAATCCAGCCTCAGACACTTACTAGCTGTGTAACCTTGTGCAAGTCACTTAACTCTGTTTCCCCCAGTTTTCTTGTCTGTAAAATGAGCTGGAGAAAGAAATGGTAAACTTCTTCAGTATCTCTAACAAAAAACCCCCAAATAGGGTCACAGAGAGTCAGACATGACGGAAACAACTCAACAACATACCTCAAGAGTGAAAGCTGTCTTTCTCTTTTGTTTGTATCCTTGTCCCTGGGTATGATGTCTTATCTGCATGGTAGACACTTAATAAGTGCTTGTTGACTCTCTGATTGACACACTAGTACCCTCAACAGAAAGAAGTTATTTAGGAAAGATAGGTCTCTTTTGTTTGTATCCTTTCTCCCTGGGTATGATGCCTTATCTGCATGGTAGACACTTAATAAGTGCTTGTTGACTTTCTGATTGACACACTAGTACCCTCAACAGAAAGAAGTTATTTAGGAAAGATAGGTTCAAGGGAGTTTCATTTTGAACATGCTGAGATTAAGATGACGATGGGACATCCAAGTAGAAATGATCATTAGACAGTTGGAGGAGATACAAGGTTGGCATTGAGAAGACAAAGACTATTTAGGTTTGGGAGCCATCTGCTTTGGGAAGGGGATTTCTATATTATTGTGCCCAGCCTTTGGAAGTGAATGTGCCTGTGAGTGGCTATGTGTCTAGTTTAATTGCTTCCTTTTTTCTGACCTTCTACTGAACATATCTTCATTCCTCTAGGACATATTCTTTAAAACTTCAAGACTCCATAATTTCATCTGGAAACATTCTCTTTTCTGATATAGATCCCAATCTTTTCATTTATTCATTTACTCATTCATTCAACAAGCATTTATTAAACCAGGCACTGTAGTAGGCACTAAGGACATGAACACAAAAACAAAACTCTTCCTACAGTCAAAAAGCTTAGATTCTGTTGAAGACACATTCATGGATTATATAGGAGAATCTGTATGTTGGATGGGTGCTAACAACTGAGGGGTTCAAAATGGCCATGTGTAGAAAGTGGCACAGGAGCTGAGCTTCGAAGAAAGCTAGGAATACTGAAAAGTGGAGATGAAGAGAGAATGTAGACATGGGGCAGCCCATGCAAGGGCATGAAGATGGGAGATAGAATGATAGAATGGCTTGTACCATAGGGGAAACCAATAGAATAAGAGCTCAAATTTCTCCAGCACTTAGAATCATAGATGGTTAAGTTGGAAATGACCTTAGAGAACTTCCGGTCCATTTGTCTTCTTTTACAGATAATAAAACTAAGGCTGTGAAAGAAATTACTTTCTCGGAGTCACACAGAAATAATGAGTGACAGCCAGTGCTTGAGCTCATGGCTCCAGACTCCAAAGCAAATGCTCTTTCATCTATGCCAGACTTTATAGCTATGAAATGCTTCTTGCAAATTACCCTTTGAGGCAAGGAGTACAAGCGTACTAACTTTAGTTTTATAGATGAGGAAACCCGGGCCCAGAGGAGCCACTTAACTTCCCCAAGGCCACCCAGATAATAAGCATCAGAGCCAGAACCTGAACCAGGTCATGCGATTCTAAAATCAGGGATCTTTCCCTTACACAACTGGCTCTGGGTGACATCCCAATCATCTTCATAGCTGTGAGTTCCATAGTTTTGAAAACTAATAATTAATAATAATCACATGGTACTTTAAGGTTAACAAAGCACTTAACAACATTATCTCTTTTTATTTGCACAACAACTCTGAGAGGTAGGTACTATAATTATCCTCCAATTTAAGATAAGGAAACTGAGGCCAACAGAGGTTAAGCGACTTGCCCAACATCAAATAAAGGTCTGAGGCCGTATTTGAACACAGGTCCCCCTGACTCTAAAACCAGCACTACAGTCACTGCACTACCTAGCTGCCAAAACTAGAGAAGGGTGGTGTACTAGAGAGAGTCTTGATCTAAGTCAGAGGACCTCGAATTGAATTTGATCTTTGTCATCTCCTACTATCTTTCTGAGCTTGGATAAATTCTGTGATTTTGACATGTGCTTAAATACGTACTAAATTGAAACCCAGTGCTTCTGACTCCTAATCGAGGAATTTTTCTGCTATCAGAGGCAGTCAGATAGCACAGTGGATAGAATACTGAGGCTGGAATCAAGAAAACCAAATTCAAAATTGGCCTCAGACAGACACCTACTATCTGTGCAACCTTGGGCAAGTCATTTAATCTCTATTTGCCTTAGTTTCCTCAACTGTAAAATGGAAATAACAATCCTTACCTCATATGACTGTTGGAAGGATTAAAGAAAATAATATTTATAAAGTACTTAGCCTGGTGCCTGACACATAGGAGGTGCTATGTGCTCTTTCTCCTTCCCCCTCATAATGAGTTAAACACTAAGAGGCATGTGATATGAAATGTTTTTATTACAAATGTAACAGCAATCTAATGGGGAATAAAGGGGGCAGGGACCCTGAATGTTTCTTTCAGTGGTGTCTCCTTATCTTTCCAGACTGTGCGGGCTGCAAGGAGGAGATCAAACATGGCCAGTCTCTCTTGGCCCTAGAGAAGCAATGGCATGTCAGCTGCTTCAAATGCCAAACCTGCGGGGCTGTCCTCACTGGGGAGTATATTAGCAAGTGGGTATCTGACTCCCCCACCCCAAGTGACCTGCCTATCCCAAGGGGACCCCAAAGTCGATGAGTCTTTCCAGAGCAAGACTGATCTGGGTGGATAGACAGATGCTAAGGATTAGCAGTGACGCTGGGTAGCACTCCCTAAAGCCCTGAGTTGGAGTCTTAGCTATGTCACTAACTTGCTGTGAACTTTCACTCTTTGAACTTCAGTTTCCTCCTCTATACAGTGAGGGCATCAAAATAAATGATCCCTAAAAACCTTCCAGCTCTAACAGTCTGTGTTATAAGATAGCTCCTAGCTCGGATATTCTATGCTCTAAAATCCCTCCTGGTTCAGACAGTTTGCATTGTCAAGTCTCTTCTAGTTTTGACTTTCTGTGGACTAGATTCTAAGATGCTTGGCAGCTGAAGGAGAATCCTGCCCAGGTGCCTGGTCCAGTTCAGTGCTCAGGCCAAGCTCGAGGCTTCTGAGGTGCTCAGTCGCTACTAGGCATCTGATAGAGTTGCATTGAACTGCTGTTTTTAGCTCCTCTGAACCCATAGGTGGATTCAGTGACAGGAATGACAAATTCTTGGAGCATTAGACTGGAAGGATTATCTGAGATCACCTAGTATAACTCATTTTATGAAGGAGGAAACTAATGCACAGAAAAGGGAAAATGACTTGTCCAGAGTCTCAGAGGAAGCTGGTGGCAGAATTGGGTCCCCAGCCCAGGGTTCCTGATTCCCTACTTCCTACTCCTTTTCATTATCCTAGTCTCCCCATTAAACCATCCTTATGTATTATAATATTAGCCAGAACCATATTAAAAAAGAATTTAACAACAGTGCCCATTTTAAAATGACTTTTTAAAGTCCAGAATCCTATTAAGTTAAATCCTGTTCTTGGCTGCTGGTGTCAACTTACTTCTAAATAAGAAACTGTGCCAACTATGAAAATCAAGAAATTGGTATTAGACATGGACTTGTAGCACAGGGAAACTATTCTCTCCCCACTGGATCTCCCTGGATGGTTGCTGGCCAGTGCCTCTGCCTTTCTCTCCTCTAGTCCATGTTATTTAACATGCCTCTAGGCATGTCTACGGAGACCACCAACGCTCCTGAAATCTTACCTTGACCTCTGTTTAGGCAGTTTGAAAAATTAGGACAAAGTCTAGAAATGGAAGAACACTTGGAGGCAGGGTGAGGTAATAAAGGACTGAAGAATGGGAAAGAATTTGGAAATTTTTAGGAGAAAAGGAATATCTCTGTCCTCCTTCAGCCTCTATTGCTGGCACCTTAAACTAACTACTTCTTAAAGGATATTAAAAGATTTCCTGATTAACTGAGAATCTTATAAGCAGTGAGGATCCTATGAAGGGATGGGTGGACATCTGTAGAGTGAAGGACTGAAATTGAAAGGAAGACTTAACCTAATACTCCAAATAGGTTGTTTTTTTTTTTTTCCTCTCATGCTCTCTTCTCACATGCATTCCTCCAACAGGGATGGAGTCCCCTACTGTGAGACTGATTACCATTCCCAGTTTGGGATTAAGTGCGAGACGTGTGACCGGTATATCAGTGGCAGGGTCTTAGAGGTAAGTTGCACCAGGGGCCCAGAGGAACAGGAAACAATTCCCTTTTTATACTTGCTCTATTCCTGCTGAAGTGGAATGAACCCCAAAAGCTGGGGATTAGTGCTCCTAGACCCCAGTGACTCTTAATTACATTGTCCAGAATAGAAGAAGGAGTTCATCTGAGAAAGGATTGCCTCCCATTAGGAGGCCTATATAGGCAGTCCCTGCACTGGGTAGGAGATTGAACCAGATTGCTTTGGATGATACTTATACTCATAGAATCTCAGAACTAGAAGGAATTAAAGATTATCTAATCCTACTCCTCACTTGTTCAGGGATCATTTCTATAGCAGGGATATCTAATTTTTGTGCGTCAGTGCACTGAGCAGTCACAGAGTTATTATTGCAAGGGGTCCATAAAATCATTTGTGTACCAAGCTTCATCTTGGTATCAAAGATTTTCTCCATCAACGAATACTAACGGCACAACTGCTGTTGTGTGGCAGGTTCATGACAATTTTTGTTGTTTCATAGGGGTTCTTATACTTACCACATGGAGATTAAGAAATGCTTATTGTCTTGTTACTTTATACTTGAAAATTTCTGGAAAACATTACCCAACAGATTCCCTCAGAAGTGGTCAGCCATGGAATTCCAGACTCCTAGAGCTAGCAGCTAATCTTACCTGTATCTGAGCAGAAATGCCGTTTTCCCTCTAATCAGCCTATGCTTGAATACCTCGAGTGATGGGGGAACTTACTATCTATTGGGTGGTCCTTTCTACTTTCTACTCCAAGCATTAGTAAGTTCTGTCTCAGAACCAGGATATATATGTCATTGCTACTTTCACCTGTTGGTCTTAGTTCTGCCCTCTAGGGCAAAGATAAACAAGTCATATCCTCTTCCATATGACAGCCTTGTAAATGTTTGAAGACCAAGATCATGTATTTTCTTTTCCAGAGTGACCAGCCCCATTTCTGTTAATAGTTCCTCACATGGCATGATTCCTTTCCCATCATGGAAAGGTTATCCCCTTTTGGAGGTACAGAATTTTAATTAATTATCAATCAATAAGCACTTATTAAGTGCTACATGCTAGTGGTGATGCTAACCACTGGAGATAAAAAGATAGAAATGAAACTGTCTCTGCCCTCAAGGAACCCACATTCTATGTTTGCTAATGTCCTTCATAAAATGTAACACCAATTCTAAAAGCCCAGTCTTTCCTTGCATTTAGTGACAAGGATCTTACTCTACTCCTCAAGCAATATTATTTCTATAGTTATCTCTAATAAATAAGAGAGGTGGTAACTCCACTGTTCTCTGTCATGGTCAACTGGTGGAATATATACCTAGTTCTGGGTGCCATATTTTAGGTAGGTCAGTGATAAGCTGAGGAGTACAATGCAGTGGATAGAGAGCTAGGCTTAGAGTCAGAAAGTCCCAAGTTCAAATATGACTTCAGACTCTTACCAGTTGTGTGACCCTGGACAAGTCTTTGACTCAGTTTCCAAATCTATAAAATGATCTGGAGAAGGAAACGGCAAACCACTCCAGTATCTTTGCCAAGAAAACTCCAAATGGGGTCATGAAGAGTCAGAAATGACTAAAATTACTGAACAACAACATCCAGAGGAAACCCGTCAAAACCATATTGTATGAGAATGGATGAATGGAATATAGGAAGTACGGCCTGGAAGAGATGTGACTTGGGGGGAAGACATGAGAGACGCCCACCTGGATACTAGGAGAATTATGTGGAAAAGGGATTAATTTGTCTGCCTGGATTCTGAGGGCAAAACTAGGAGTAACGTATAGAAGCTGCATTGGGGCAAACTTAGACAACATTAGAACCACAGGGTTATTTGATGGAGGAATGGACTGTGCTGGGACCTAGAGAGCTGCACTTATCTTTAGGTCTTCACTTAGATGCTAGAGTCCTACTTGTTTGCAGGGATAACTGATATAGGGAATAGCTCTGATTATAAGATCATAGGTCCATAGATTTAAAATTGGAAGGATCTTCAAAATGATCTAGTGACTAGATTCTAAAACAACCCCTTGATTTTACAGATAAGGTCACTGGAAGCTCAGAGGTTAATTGATTTGTCTAAGGTCACCACAGTAACAAATGGAGCTTGAATTAACTAAGATTTGGGGATGACTGCTGAGGGCCCTTCCAACTCTGAAATTCCAATCAGGACTTTCTTGGAGCAGGTAGCCTCTATTGCAGGATCCTTGGAGATCAGATACTCCAGCCCCCTTGTTTTGCATCAGAAAAGATGATGTCTCAGAGACATGAAGATACATGCCTAAGATTGCGTAACTAGTGAGCAGCAGAATTGGGACCCAGGTTCTTTGATTCCAAATATGGTCCACTTTCCTCTTGATTCTTAAGATTTTCCTTCCTCTCTAAAAATTATCATAGCCATTCCACTCCACACACACACACACACACATACATACATACATACATACATACACACAAACACACACACACACACACTCTAGCACACCATCACCCTGCCCACCTCTAGCTACTACCAGCTAGCTTCATGCCATAAGGGTAGATTCAAGGGAAGGTTGATGTTGCTTCTCCCAGACCCAAGTGCAGTAGGACCTGAGCATGAAAGGTAAAATATGAGTTCCTTTTCTCAGGCAGTGATATAATGTACTTATTTCAAATTAGGCTTCTCTAGGCACTTGACCCTTACCCATTTCCTTGCTGGTCCATCACCATAACAACGACTCCGCTGCATCTTCTTTTTAGGTTTCTCTGCAGCAGCAGCAGCCATAGCTAGCTGCTGTCTGCAGCATTCAGTTTGCCAGGCCTTTGGGAAGGCCTAGCAAAAAAAGTCACAGTTTCTCTGAAGTGCCTTGCAAACATTACAGTGGCATATATTAGCTATTATTATTTATATATTGTTACTATGACAGTAATTACTCTGTTATTTTTGCTCATTTTAATCATTAAAATTACTACAATAGCAATTTCTATAATAGCTGATAACTTTAATGCAATTGAAAGAGCACTCTCCTAGAAATCATGAGTGCCAGATTCATATCCTGCCAGTTATGCACTCTGTGACACTGGACAATTGTGTTCTTCTGATCCTCAGTTTCCTCTTATAGAATAAGAAAGTAAGAAGAGATGACTTTCTAGGCCTCTAAGATCTCTAAGTCTCAATTTCTTCCCCTTTTAAAATGAAGGGTGACTTAGTGATCCCTAAGCTCCCCGCTTCCAGGTCAGGAATTCTAAGTCATAGATCTCTAAGGCTCTTCATTCTCCAGTCCCACCCTTGTAGGCTGTACAACATTCATTTCCTTTTTTGCACCAGGAAGATCTTCCTGTTCCCATACAAAACAGATTCATTCCTTCCCTTGCTCCTTTGTTCATATTACTCTCTCAAATCCTGTGTGAGCAATAGCTATAGTACCCTTTCATCAGTGTTAGCCTTCTCAATGATCTCTCTTTAGTTTCTGATTGGTTGTCCTTCCTCAAGCCTCTCCATGCTCCAGTCCTTCCTCCATTCAGCAGCTAAAGTCATTTTCCTAAAGTGCCAGTCTGACCATGTCATACACACTCCCATTTTTAAAACTCCAGTGTCTCCCTCTTACTTCCAGACCCAAATATTAAGTCCTCTATTTGGCATATAACACTCTTCACAGCCTGGCCCCTACCCACCTTTCCAGTCATCTTTTACCTTGCTCCTCTCCATACTCTGTGAGCCAACTCCTTAGTCTTCTTGCTGTGCCCTACAACACCTCGCTCCAACTTCTCTCTCTGTGCTCTTGAACTAGCTGTGACTCTGTGCCTGGCATATTCTCCCTCCTTGCTTGTACCCCTTAGAATCCTTGGCTTCTTTTAGAAATCAGCTCAAATTCCACCTTCCACAGGAGGCCTTTTCCCATCCACTCAGCTGCTAGAGGCTTCTCTTCTAAAATTACCTTCCTGTATGTATCTTGTATGTACCTATTTATTTATAAATTGTCTCTCTCATTAGAAAGTAAGATCCTTGACCACAGGGTTTGTTTTTACCTTTCTTTGTGCCTCCAGCACTTAGCACAATTACTTATTTAGTGAGTGCTTAATAAATGTTTGTTGCTGACTGAATCGCCAGCACTTATGTTGGTACCACAAAATGGGAAGCAACCAACCTGATGTACTATGGAAAGATTAATGGACTAGAGTCCAGTGGACTGAATGAGTCCCGGCTCAACCACTTGAATGACCTTCAACAAGTCACTTTCATCTCTAAACCTCAGTTTCATCATTTATAAAATGAGAAATTTCTCACTTGTACTATCTCATAAGGTTGTAAGGCTAGTACTATGTGAATTTCAACTATTATCAGTAATATAGCAAGCACTTTGTAAACATAAAAAGCTATATAAATGTGAGTTACTACAATTTAGCTGGGGAAATAACTAATACATATAAAAGAAAAAATAATAAATCAAAATGTACATGCATTTTTAATGTCAACATCAATAATTAATTATAATAATAAACACAATGGAGAAATAGCTTGTCTTAGTGGTTAGAGAGCCTACTTCAGGGTGAGAATGACCTGGGTTTAAACCCTCCCCCCAATGAATACTGGCTCTGTGACTCTTAGGAAAATCACTCAATTTCTTAGTGACCCAAACTATTCTCTTTTTTCTCTAAAACTGTAATTCTTTTTTAATTCTTTAAGAGTATAAATTATAGAATAGCTGCTACCCTTCATTGATAAATGGAATTTCCTTACCATGGAGCTTTTTATAGTGATAGAATCTCAGGCTCAGACAAAATAATAGTAATAATGAGGTTGTAAAACAGTGGTCTTGGGCAGGTATGTGATAGCCAGGAAAAGGAAAGTGATGATCCTCGCGTCTCTTGACCTTGTCAGATCCGAAATTCTGGACAGTGCCTTTTGCGTTTGAGGAAAACTGTTGATGAGTTGGAACATGTCAAGAAGATAGCATGGAGGGTCTTTGAAGGGACAAGAACACAATGTAAATGAATCTAATAGAAGAAGTAGAAATTTTATATATATATATATATATATATATATATATATATATATACATATATATATGTATATATATATATGTATATAAGATTCGGGGGAGGAGGACATGATCACTACCTGAAGTGAGAAAGAGGGATTAGACTTATTCCACTTGGCCCCAGGGCACAGGACCAAGTTCAGAGAACTCAATATACCTAATTAGATAGACAGACAGATAAAGACATCTATCTATAGACATATATCTATTTTTATTTTATATATAAGTAAATAGATATTGTATAGACATAAATATCTATCCAGATTTATAGTTATCTGTATCTACATCATCTCTATCCATGTCTGTTATCTCTGTTCCTACTTCTGTCTTTGTCTCTGTCTATATCCACATGTCTGTTGATATACATACATATCTATGTTTGTGTCTTTATATCTATCGACCTCTGCCTCTAATTCTATCATCTCTCTCTCTCTTTATCTCGATCTTTACTTCTACCTCTACCACTATTTCTGTTACCTTTATCTCTATTATTATCTGTCTTTATCTCTATCTATACAAAATAACTTCCTAACTTTCAAGTCTATCCTACAAATTAATGGAACTGCCTCTAAATGCCTCTCCTAACTCTGAGATTGTATTATTCGAATTAGGGAATCAAAAGAAATGCACACATATGACAGAATAAAGGAACACTTTTCCCAATTAATTTATCAAGTATATGTTCATTTGGCACAAAGGGAACACCTCTGTTCTGGGAAGGTGCCCAGTACAGGAGTGGAGAGTCAATAAAGTAATGTCACCCATGACAAGATGTCCATTTGATGTGAGTCGTGAGCTAATTTTTGAGGTAGGTGATCACAGGATCAGAAAATTAGAGATTAGAACTGAAAAGAACTTTAGAGTCTATCTAGTCAAATTCCCTTATATTACAGGTAACTGAGTCCCAGAGAAGTTGATTGACTAATCCAGTATCACCCAGGTGGTGAGTTGTATAGACAAGATTTGATTTGAATCTGATTCCACATACAGCACCCAACACATCTCCCTTACACTGCCTCTAACAGATGTGTGCTGGCAGTGAAGAGAGGGCCTTCTGAGAGTACAGTATAGCTCATGCAATGGTATCCAGTCAGGATAAGGCAAACTGTAAACATGAATCTAATCAATCAACAAGCACTAATTAAGCACCCACTATGTGCCAGGCACAATGTTAACTCTAGTCATCTGACTAGAGAAGGTTGATGAAAGAGGCAACTTGATGAGACAGTGGATAGAAAATGGGACCTCCGAGTTCACATCTTGTCTTAAATACGTACTAGCTGTGTGAGCCTGGATAAGTCACTTACCTTCTCTTGGCCTTAGTTTTCTCTTCTATGAAATTGGGATACTAACAATAATAAGGCTGTTATTAGAATTGAAGATGTTAACATGTAAAGTACTTTTTTAAATCTTAAAGAGCTGTTTATCGAACTGTGTGTCTAGCTACCTGTCTATCATCTATCTATAATCTATCTATCAGTCTATCAAGCTATCATCTACCTCTCTGTCTGTCATCTTTCTATCTCTATATATCATTTATCTGTCCATCTATCAGTGAGATCTAGAGGGACCCCCAAGGTTCACTGGCTCAGATTTGGTACACTGAATATGAGGGAGCTCCTGTAAGCTTCTTGACAAGAGAATGATGGTATGAAAATAATATCTGATGATCAGAAAGTGAGCTATATCCTAGACTAGGGCAGAGGGTGACCCCAGACCAAGATTCAAGATGGTGATGACCTAGGTAAATAAGAGGACATATGAAAAAGATTTAGCTAAGTCATATGCAGGCTCCAAAGGTGCTGTTAGTTTAATATGGTGACCAGAAAGGCAAATAGAATCTTAGATCACATTAATCAATGAATAGTGAATAAGGAGGGTGGTGGTGCTGTTTCCCTTTTCCCTGGTCAGATCACACTGGGAATATTTTGTTCCTTTCTGGATGTGCATTTTGGAAAGGATACTAACAAATTGAAATATTTCCAGAGGAGAACAACCAGGAGATGAAGGGGAGGAATAGGAAGAGAGGTATTCTTGGAATCAGAAGAGACCTAGGTGTGAATCCTGCATCTGACCCTCTGTGACCATGGATGCTTTATTCTCTGAACTGTAACTTACTCGTCAAATAGGGATAAAATAACAATTATACCTGTTGGACCTTTCTCATGTGGTTGTTGTGAAGCTCAAATGAGGTCATGTAGATAAAGTGCTTTGTAAACCTTAATGTTGTTCAGATATCTAATTCTGGGTCTTTGTGGCTCGATTTGGGGTTTCTTTGGCAAAGGTACTGGTTTGCCATTTCCTTCTCCAGATCATTTTTACAGATGAGGAAACTGAGGCAAATAGGATTAAGTGACTTGCTCAAGAAAACAGCTAGTAAGTGTCTGAGGCCAAATTTAAACTCAGGTCCTCCTGAGTCTAGACCTAACATTCTATCCACTTAGTCATCTAGCTGGGTCTTGTAAATCTTAAAGAATTATATAATTGTAAACTCTTAGAATTACAGAAAATGTACAAGCAGAGGCTAGAAGATCACTAGTCAGGGATATTGGAAAAAGGGATTTATCCATTAGGCAGCCAGTTGGACTGGATGACCTTTAAGGTCCTAGGGAAATCTGAGGTCCTGTGCTTCATGGCTACAGATCATATTATATATACTTTATCATTTTATTCTAAAGAATGTTCAAGCTGGAAGAGAATATAGAGATTATTCAATCTGATCCTTTAACTTCATCAACAAAGAAACTTTATTCCGGAGATGTCAGGTAGCTTGTACAAGATAGTACAGTTAGCAAGAGGCAGAGTTGCTGGGACTTGAACTCGTCTATTAACTATTCTAAATATTTCTATATTCTTTCCACTGCATGCTGCCTCAATCTGACCCTGTGAGAGGTAGGAGGGATCATCTGGTTTCTATCAAGTTTAGAGATCATTGAGTCCATCTGACCTACCACCCCATTTTTAAAGGTGAAGACTCTTTTATGGAAGTCTAAAGAGGTGGAGCAACTTTCCTGAGTTCACCCAGCAAAGTGAGTGATAGGGCCAGAGTTACAACAGAGGTCTTCTGGGTCCCTCTCTGGTACTGTTTCTACTACACTATATGACAGCCTATTACTCATGTTTACTCTCACATTGCTCTGGATTCTTTTTTTTTTTCTTTCTCCATCCCATGATTTTTAACTTTCCCCAAAGCCCTCCTTCTTTTCTTCCCCCACTGCCAACCTAAGTACTCTTACTTGTTGCTGGTAGGACATTGTACCAATTATCACAATCCTTCCTCCCTTCCTCTCCCATGTTCTCACTAAAATGGTCCACAGCAAAGACCCTATACTGAATCCCTTAAAATGGGTCTTCATTCCCTTAACTCTACCTATTGGTCTCCATCTAGACTCATCTTTCTGATTTCTTATTCATCAGTTGATCTTGACTTCCTAAAATATTCCTTCTTATTTCCTAATATACAGGATTTCCTCTTTGAATCTCAGCTGGTCTAAATGCATTTCAGCCTTTTACTCCTCCAGGGACCCTTTTTTTGGGGAAGGAGGAGGAGGAACTTGGTAGCAGGGGAGGAGAGATGACATTCAGGAGGGAACCAAGTTTTCATGTTGTCATTGGCTGCTACCTTCCTAGAACCTATAATTGAGATGATGGGAAGACACAATGTGGGAACAAGGTACCAATTAGACCAATTATTTCTGTCAGGGGCTGGAATATCAGCCTGCAGGGTCCCAGTTTAGGAAAACAGCATGCCACCTCCAAAGATTGGACTCCATTGCCTTCCTTGATGATGAGTAGGATTTCTTAGTGATGGGGGGGCACAGAACCCCAGAATCAACTACTGCTTAAAAAAAAGAATCCAGAACTTTTGAGGTCCTAACTCAAAACAAAGGGAGTTGTTTAGGCAAGAGAAAAGATGACTCACTCAGGACATGACCCCACAAATATCTGAAGAGCTTTCGTGGGGAAATAGTCTTGTTCTTCTTAAGCCCAGAGGGAAGACCTGGGACCAACGAATGGATGCCCTGAGGAGGCAGATTTTGAGTTTCATACAAAAAAGGAACTCATTAATAATTAGAGTTGCCCAAAAGTAGAATAGTCTGAATCCAATAGAAGTGGATTTCCCCTTCCTGGAGGTCTTGGCATTGTAGAGGGAGATTCCCAACTAGGAATGAGTTGGTCTAGAGACCTCTGAGGTCTCCTTTAATTCTGAGTGTCTCTGAATCTATTCATTTTGTAATAATCCATGTTATCCTTTTGGAAAGCTCTGCATTTTCACAAGCTTTTTAAAACTCAGCAAAATAAAGTATTTTAGCATCTGGCTCATGCAGCCCCACAAGGCAAGCCAGCCCCAAATGCCTCCTCAAAAATGAACCTCTAATTGAGCACCATCTTTTCAAAGGACTTTCTTATCACCTGGATCCAGATTCAGTTTTAGCATCTGTTAAAAAATTTTTTACTAATTAAAAAAAAAAAAACAAAGAACTTCCATCCCAGAGAAGAACTGAGGGGTAGAAACCATGTTGATTACTTGCTTTGTGACCTTGAACAAGCTACATAACTTCTCTGAGTGTCAGTTTCTTCCATGGGGATAATAGCACCTGCTTCCCTTACAGGGCTGATAGTCTGATCAAATAAGATAATATATGGTATCCGATAGCCCTAAAAATGGACCAGATTAAGATATTCTGCCACTCATAATAGAATCCTATGCTCGAGCTCTCAGAGATCTAGGAATGGGGAGTATAGTGCCAGAAGAAACCTTAACTACTAGCTCATTCAGGCCCTTAATTTTACAGATGTGAAAATTAAGGCTTAGAAAGGGGAACTGATTTGCTCAAGGTGACCCAGTGGTGGATCTGGTATTAGGATGTACGACTCCTGGCTCCCAGACCAGGATTCATAGTGATGGGGTGCTTGGGTACATGTGCTTGGACCCCAATTCTAAAATCACATTTCTCTTAAAAATCACATTTCTCTCTAACTTCAAAACACTATATCAGGCAGTCTCCCTCCAGCTCAAGGACAGCCTTCCCCAGCAGGAACTATTATCTCCCTTCCTGCCAGAGTAGCCAGTTGCACCTATAGAATTTATCACTTAGAGCCCTGCATACGGACTGAACTAGATGTGCACTGGGTCATAACGACATTTACTATGCACTGACAAATCATATGTATCTTCTACTTAGATGTGTGTGTGCTCCCTTTCCATTAATCTTGTCTAACAAGACATTGATGAGAGAAGCTTGATTTGTTCTGGTCAACCCTGACCATTGGTTGACTTAGTGAGGTTTCAGTCCTAACCCCACACTTCCATATAACCCCACACTTCCACTCAGTAGATATCAAAAGTTCATGTTCTTTTAAGAACTGACCACTCCTTAACCACTCCCTAATCATATCCCAAAAGACCTAGTTAACATATTTGGCACACATTTTACTATAGAATGATCTATATAAGTCTTTTAAATTGCTGGTTCCCTAAGAACTCTTGCCTACTGAAAAGTATACTAGTGATAAACTTTTTTGCCTACTTGACTTAAGATTGCTTGAGTCCAGTGAATTCTTTCCAGACTAGGTTGACAGAGATCTGTAGTGGTTCTTGCACCTTTCTTGACCCTCATCAATAGGATCAATGAGGCTTTGCCTGATGTAAATAAATGCCTCCCTCTCCCCTAAATAACATAGTGTTTCTTTGCATATACTTTTATATGTTTATATGTGTACATCTTTTCTCCCCCTGTAGACTTGAGGTCAGTAACTCTTTCAATTTAGGTCACCCTAACCATCAGTATAGAGACAGGTATATACTGGGTGCTTAATAAATGCTTTTTGATCAATTGACTGCTAGATCCTGGGGATACAAAGGCAAAAATGAAACTATTCCCTCTGAAACTTATACTGTATTTCATAAAGGGGCCAAGTAGGGAAACTGCCGCAAGGAAAGCCATATAAAAACATACATCACTAGTTTTCATTTTTCTAACTAAATAATCCTCCATAAAATTGCTAAGACCTCACTGTGATGTGCAAACAACCTGAGTTGTTGAAGGTAATGCCTCCAAAACTAAAGCACCAAAAGGTCCTATCAGGCTTCGTGCAGTGAGGTATTTTGTGTCTGTGGTCCAACAAGACTAAGGAAAGGGAAAGGAAAGGAATTAGCATTATCACTCACCTCATATGTGCCAGGAACCATGCTAAGTGATTTACAAAACTTATTTCATTTGATCCTCACAATACCCCTAGGAGGTAGGTACTGTCATTATCCCCATTGTTGAAGAAACTGAAGTTAACTTTCCCAGGGTCACAGCTTCTAAGCATCTGAGTCAGGATTTGCATTCAGTTATTCTTATCTCCATTCCCAGTGCTCTGTACACTACACCACCTAGTTGCCTTTGAAAAGGAATATTATATTCAGAAAATACCATCACAAATATACAAAATTACTCCTCTAACAAGTAGAGTTTAGTCCTTGCCCCCTGTACCACCTCAGCCTGTGGAGAAGGGAAGAGGATTAAATTCACGGCTTAGCTTGGTTGCTGTAGAGCAGTTCCAAGTTTCAAGTCCAAGGGACCCCCTCAGCTCCAGTTCTAAGCACCTTGGCTTCTCTGGGTTTACCTGCTGGGCTGGTTAGCTGTAACACCCTTCCTGGAATCTTGACTCCAAAGTCATCATGGACTGGACTCCCCAGGTGTGGTAAGGATTACCACCTGCATGTGAAATTTAGAAGGACAGATAACCCAGAACAGAAAGAAACATCCCCAGGACAAAAGAAACACCAGAGCCAAGAGAATGAGAGGGAGAAAAGAGGAAGAAAGTCCTTGCCCTCCTGCTGGTTCAGTTCATGGTCCCTGAGCTATGGGTAAACCGTGTTCTCTACCCTGTGGACTCAGCAGGATGAACAGGCTCATGGCCTAAGGATTGGCCTTCAGATGGTGACATCTTTGGACACAACAATTCACAAAGAACTATTTAGAGAAGTAGCATAGTATAGCACATAGAGTACTAGCCCTAAAAGTCTCGAGGTCTGTCACCTTCAATTCCTTCCACTATAAAGTGGGGATAGTAGTAATTGGAGCACTTAACTTCACAGGGCTATTGTGACGAGGATAGAATGAGATAATGTACACAAAATATTCTGCAAACCTTAAAGCTATTGGTACATGTCAGTTGCAATTAATATTATCTACTAAATTATGGAGAGGCTGGGGGCTGGGTAGTTCCACCCTGGTGAAATCAAAGATCTTTTGAAATATTGAAATAATGAATAAATGTGTAATGATAGAGTAAGCAACTTCTTTAACTGTTTTCTCCCCACAGTATTACTTGGTGCATGTATATTTGCACTTCCTAAACGCAGGTTGAGAAGTAAGATTTATGCCAGAGATCTAGGGTTCATATTATGCCATAACAGAACAGAATTCAGACCCAGTTACCCTCCCACTCCCTCCCACCCTCCACCATCTGATCACTACTTGGCTACCCAGCTTCTCATCAGTAAAATGCTGTTGATTGCTTCATTGTCAGTTTCTCAAAGCCAGCTTTATTCAATAGGATGGAGAAGTGGGTTAGGATTTAAAATTTTGGAGCTTTTCAATGTGGTAAAATTAATATACTCTCGTTGATGTTCTCAGCATCCCCTATAAGGGTGTCCTAACAAAATAAGACACATTGACACATCAGCCTTCTGAAACCACAGTTTACATATCATGCCTATAGCTCAAAGCTATGTTTCATAGAACTTAGAAATGGAAGGAATTTTAGAATCCATCTAATCTAAATCCACCCCTTACTGATGAACAAACAGAGACAACGACCTATCTAAGGTCATGAGATATTAGTAAAGTGCCTAGCGAAATGCTTGGCACATAGTAGATGCCTAGTAAATGCTTATTCCATTTATACAGATAGTAAGTACCAGTATTTCAATCCAGTTCCTCCAATTCTAAAGTCTTTGCTAATGCCATTTTATGACACTTCTCTCTTCTTCGTTGTTTTTCTTTCTGTTCTACCATACTGCTTTTCCTACTGTGCCAAACTCCTTCCTGACCCTGTCATCCATAGTCCTCCAGTATGATTGTGAATTGTTTTGTCAGGCTTTTATCTTCGCCCTATTGCCCTACAAAAGCTCTACATGAGTCTTCTCCTGTAGCTCAGATGGCCTCACAGTCCCCCCAGAAGGCCTTGCACTGTCTCATCTCTGTAGTTTTGTACATGTGGTCTCCCTGAGTCCTTGCTAGTCAATCTTTTCCATCTTTTCTGACCTCCTTGTGTAGCCACTATTCTTCCAAATCACTGGGTGAGCATGGTGTAGACAGTCCACTGGAGACCTGCTTTCAAATTTCAGTCCTGCTATGAATCAGTAAAAATGCCCTGGTCAAGTCACTTAATTTTTCCCACTGTCTTGTTCCTCATTTTTAAATGGAGGTAATAATCCCTGCCCTCCTCTGCTTCCTATGAGGAAAGTGCTTTCTAAACCTTTAAGATGTTATAGAAGTGTCAGTTACAGGGCAGGGGTGGGAATGGGGGTGAGGAAAGAGGAGAAGAATCTTTATCCTGTTGGGCCACTGATCCATCAAAACTTAATTAGGTCCCTGCAAAATCCTGGTAGTATAACTCACCATTATATAGCATTCACATTTATTACCCGTTTTAGTTTTCACAACAGCCCTATGTTGTGAATATTTGGGGCACGAATATTACACTATTTTAAGGAAGAGAGCAGTGCAGCTCAGAGTTAAGAGACTGTCTTGTCCAAGATCATACAGCTCTTCCATATGACAAGATTCAAAGCACAAGTATCAACTAATTAGTTATGAGGTTGTTGTTGTGAATGCTAGGGTGTCTATAGGGAGATGGAGAAAGATTGAGAGAAATATGAAAGGTTTGGCTCACCTACTTTTTAAATTAAGAATGGAAAATGTGAGGCTTTACTTAAAAATGTAAACAGCGCATAGTTTTAAAAACTGTCCTTTGTCAGGGAGGAAGGGGAGAGAGAGGGGGAGAAAATTTAGAACTTATGGAAGTGATTGCTGAAAACTGAAAACCAATAAATTAATAATTTATTAATTTAATAATAATTCATGAAATAATTTTAAAAAACTATCTGTTACACATTGTGACTGATTAAGGGAACAGAAGACAGCCAGGACCAGGAAAGACAGTCAGAATGGGAGAGTCATCCAGGGTGAAGGATAACAAGATTAAACGTATTGATCTTAGGCAAGTCATCTGACCTCTCTAGTCCTCAGTTTCCTCATCTGTAAAATGAGGGGGTTAGATCTCTAAGGTTCTTTCTTGCTCTAAATCTATGATCTCTGTATTTTCTGATTGAGTATACAATGAGGTAATATATATGAGGTTTTTATGTCACTATAAAGCACAGTGTATATATAGTATTTACATATACTACATATTATACATAATATGTAGTATATGTAGGCTACAAATGTATATAAATGTATATGCTACCATATATTAAAGCTACAAGTATACAGTATACATTATGTACATGTATATTATATATACTATGTATATAGTATATGTACATGTATGTATATACTATATGTATAATATACATAAGTATAGTGTATATGTATATATACTATGTATATACTCTGTATTTGTAGCTTTAATACACTTTAGCTTATATATAATTATATATATTTATAGCTTATAAATTCATTGTAGATACATACATGGATAAATAGATAGATGGATGGATGGATGAAAGGGAGCTTGGTGGTCATCTAACATGACCTCCTTATTTTACAGAGGAGGAAACTTTAGATTATAGAAGGTAACTAACCAGGATCACACAGACAGTAAGTAGCAGAAGACAATTAGACTTCAAGGATTCATAATTTCAATGATACAAGTATTTCTTTCACTGACACAAATCATAATATCTTCTCACTTTAATAAATCATTTAATTCAGGGGCTCATAAGCCAGGGTAAGAATCCAAAGACAGATTTTAGGGAAGGTCTGTGAAATTGAATGAAAAAAATACACCTTCCTCCTCCACACTAATTTCTAACTGAAAGACAGTATTTCTTTCCATTATTTAAAAATATTATTCTGAGACAGGCACCAAGGTTTCACCAGACTAGCATAAGGATACATGATACAAAAAAATGCTTAAGAACCTCTGGTTTAATGAGCTCTTTAAAAACTGAGACTTCAATGAAGCTTAAAAAAAAATCACTTGATCAACATTCATCTAATTACGAACCTTTCTGCATTTATTGTCTGCTCTGTGAATGACTGCCGTCCATCACTAGATCTATACTCAAAGCCTTTCCAGTTTGATTTTGTGTTTGTTCTTCTTTGCCAAAGAAGACCATGCCATCAGAGAAATGATGATGTGACCTGCGCTTGACTTTGTTTTGAGTGAGGAAGGGCTATGCAGGTCACCAGCCTCCCTTCTCCTCCAGAGCCATCTTCATCCAGTGACCAGATATTTATCAGGGTGATTGGAGGTGACCCAGGATGCCCTGGGAGAACTTGGCCCCTTTAGGCCAAGGTCAAGTAAAGGAAAGGAAAGAGGACCAGTAAAACCCGTCAACTGGGCATCTTTTGGCCATCCAAATTTATCTTCCTTTGGAGAAGAGAAGGAAGGGGAGGGGGACGTAGACACAAGAGGAGGAGTTGAGTTACCCATGCAGCCAGCTGTGCTTGGTAGGACCTGCTGGAAATCACACTTTCCTAGCATTGCCTCTTAGAACCCAAGGTCACATTCTCATCACAACTGAAGCATAAGGGCTTAATATCTGACATGTAGTTGGAATTTCGGATTTTAAATTTCCTATCAAGTTTTGTGATTTCCATTAGAAAAGCATCATCCATATTCTCCATCTGGCTGAACTATCAGTATTATACTCATTATTGCTTCATGGTTCACCCACTGTGAAAAGGGCCCTCAGAGTAACATCTCCATCTGGTGGACTTTTATGATATTGCCATGAAATATTCTTTCAAAATGTGGTCATAGTTTTGAAACTAGTGATGCAAATGGAATTTGACATCAGATACCAGAGCTCCTAGGGCAGCTAGGTGGTGTAATGGCTAGCATGCCAGGCCTGGAATCAAGAAGACTTATTTTCCTGTGTTCAAATCTGCCCTCAGACACTTCCTTGCCAAGACCCTGCGCAAATCAGTCAACAATGTTTGCCTCAGTTTCCTCATATATAAAATGAGCTGGGGAAGGAAATGGCAAATCACTCCAATATCTCTGACAAGAAAACCCCAAATTGATTCACAGAGAGCCAGACATGACAGAAAATGCCTGAACAACAAACAACAAATAAACCAGAGCTCCTAATAGATACTTCATTTTAGAAAAGTTTCTTCTAGGCAGGTGAAAATAAACCAAGGTCTGACTCTGGTCCATAGTTGGAAGTTCCTAACCAGGATGACTTTTACTTATCCAAGAACTGGTGAAATTCTTTACTTGACTTTGTTGCAAATTCAAGAATATACTGACAGGGCACTCTAAAAGTTGTAAGTTACAACTCTGAGTAGATAGATAGATAGATGGATAGATAATAGATAGATTGCATGATGCAATGAAAAGAATACTGGATTTGGGATAGGAGTACATAGATTCATGTGCTCTGTTACCTATAGTACTCAATATTTTTGTTACCTGATCAAGTTACCTAAGCTCACAGGGCCTCAGTTTCCTTATCACTAAAATAAGAGAGTTTGATTAAATTACCTCTAAGGCCTCTTCCAGCTCCACATTTTTAATTCCTCTGGCTAATGTTATAGGAGAAAAGAAATGACTGTGTACAGTTGTTAGTAGGCATATTCAGTTCCAAACTGAATGGAGGCTTGTAGAGGCATATTCTATTTCAGCCACATTAGTGTATTTTTACTATGGGGCGATGATTCCTGGCTATAGGATTCTATAGAACAGTGGTTCTCAATGTGTGTGATCTGAGAACTTTTAGGGGGTCTCTGAGACCTTTTCAGTGGGTCTGTGACATCAAAACTATTTTCATAATATTAAAGCATTTTTATTTATAACATAGTAAAACAACCCATACAAACAAAAGTTTTTTGGTGGGTAGGGGAGTCTTCAATAATTTTTAATAGCATAAAGGGGTCCTAAGACCAAAAACTTTGAGAACCACTGCTCTAAATTCATGAAGATGGTTATGATATTCAGTAAAGGTAGGTTCATAGCTTGTGTCCTATGGGACATAGGAAATGATTTTATAGTAATGTGTGATCCTGTTGGGCTCCTTAGTTTTTCTCTGGGGCTTTTTACTTCCTGGACAATCCTGGCCAATTGTGAAATGGTCCCACCAGGAACTTTAGGAAGTAGAATAGGGGTTTATTCTCTTCTTGAGAATCTTCATCTTTTTCTCTAAAATAATGTTGGGGAAGGAAGCATTAATGGTAAGAATTAGGATGTTTGTGTGTGTGTGTGTGTGTGTGTGTGTGTGTGTGTGTGTGTGTGTAGTAGTAGTAGTGGTGGTGGTGGTGGTGGTGGTGGTGGTAGTATTAGTAGTAGTAAAGAGGTGGGTGTGGGACTGCGTTCAAAACAATAGAATGGAAGCAGTACTGAAGCAGGCCTTTGGACACTTGAGTTCTAGTCCCATCTCTGTAGTAGACTTAACTCTGTGACCTTTGACTAATCACTTCCTTTAAATGGACTTTAGTTTCTTACTTTGTATAATGAGACTAGGTTAAAGGACCAATCCAGCTCAGAATTCTCTAACCATTTTTCCTCTGAGCTGAGCTCTTCTACCAGAGTTGGCATGAGGAAGATGAATCTAGTCTTCTTCTAGAACAGTAACACAAGAGCCCATTGTATAGAACAACTTCAGGTTTGTTGTGGGTCCCATAGGCTAGTGAAGTGGTCTTGGACAGCTCCTGCTTATTTAAAGACAGGCTAAGAAGTCTAAGACATTTAGTAGATCACATATGAAGGTTACACAAGAGGTCTCAGCTGCCCTTTTCATCAGCTACTCTGCATCTTTTTGAAACCTACTTTTATCCTGTTTCCACAGGCAGGAGGAAAACATTACCACCCAGCCTGTGCCAGATGTGTCCGCTGCCAACAGATGTTCACAGAAGGAGAGGAGATGTACCTCACAGGTATGTACATCTAAAAGGCAAAGGAATGAAAGGGGCATGTATATGTAGGGGTGTATGTGTGTGAATGAATGCATGAATGAATGAATGAATGAGAAGTATTTATTGTTTACTGTGTGCCAAGACCTGTACTAAACTCTGAGGATACAAATATAATAGCAAGAAAGTCCCTGCCCTCAGGGAGTTTATATTCTAATGGGGGAAACAACATAGGTAGATGGATGGATGGGTGGATGGATGGATGGATGGATGGATAACTTGTAAGAGAAAGACCCAGGCAAAGAGCTAAATTCAATTCAATTTTCTATAAATTAATAATTTTCTATCAGATATGGTATATATTTTTAAAATTAAGAGAAATCTGTGATCCTCCTTAAACAGTTAATATGTCATGGTATTTTATACAGTGTCCTTTCTGAAGAACTCTAGAAACCGGAAAACCAACCATAGTCAATCTTCAGTGTGAAACTACTTATGTTGAAGGATGAATAGATAGATAGATGGATAGATAGATAGATAGACATTCAGACAGATAGATGGATATCTGAACTGGTGGTGAGGGAAGGCAATTATAGTCAGGGAAGTCAGAAAGATGGTGAGTAGAATAATATAGTAGTCCATTGACACATTACCTCCAGAGTAATGTTGATTTAGTAAAATTATCAGAGCAAGAAATCTAAGGAAGGAAGGGAACTCTTACAAAGCAAATAGGCAGAACGTGCTTTGGTGAAGAGAAGGCTACATGGCGTAAAGTAGGGCTGAGAGGCTTATTTCCTCCCAAGCAAATTGGTATTCAAAGAGGTCACTGCTTAGTGAGATAGGACCTGTAACTGTAATCTGACACTGGAAAGGTATACCTCATTAAAAACAAAGAACATAGGTAAAATGGAGGTGGGGGGAGTAGTATATATACAGATCTATTTGGAAGAAAAGGTACAGATATGTAGTGGAGTTTCCAGTACCATAGAAAATTCTAGGTCCAGTCCTTTTCTCAACCACTATACTTATATGTGTCAATGTCATATCCTCTAAGTCTTAGAATGTACACTACTTGAGGATAGAGACTGTTTAATTTTTATCTCTTTATCTCAGTGCCTAGTGCTTAGTAGGCCCTTCATGTATGCCAGTTGATTTATTGATTGATGGACAATGATAGCCTTCTCCAAATATCTTGAAGACTGTCACATGGATGACAGATTAGACCTTTTTTTCCATTTTGCCCTAAGAGACAGAACTAGAAGCAATGAGCAAATGCTACAAAGAGATAGATTTAGCTTAATAGACGAAAAATTTCCTAACATCTGCTTGTGCGTATGTGGGAGTTAGGGAGGAGATGGGAGAGGGTAGTGAAGGAAGGAATTCAGCCTGAAGTTTATTTTGTGTGAAAAATTCCTGGTCTAGAAACTTTCCTACCAATACACATTGGCAACTCAGCTCTAATTTGCAGCCTTGTAGAGAGTTATCTTGGGCACCCAGAGATTAGAAGGCCATAGAACCACATAGGTATGAGGCATGATTTGCACTTAGTTCTTCCTGATGCCTAGGCTGGCCCTCTGTCTGCTACACCACATTATCTTTCTGCTAACACTGAAGCTATCCCAAAGTAGGACGGTCTGCCTTAGGAGGAGATATCCAGAGAAAGACTGAATGAACTTGTGTGTTATAGAGGGGACTCCTCTTGAGGGTCTGGACTAGCCAACTGTTGAGGTTTGTTCAGACTATGACATTACATCATTCTGTGACAGACAGATTGGAGGTCGACATAAGAATTTTAACGGTTAGAGCTTCAAAGACTTTCAGTATTGGATTCACTCAAAATCTTGCTACATGATGTTGGACAAATTACTCTTACAACACAGAGACCAAGGGACAGGAGTGTGTTAGAACCAGTTCAAATGAAGTTGATACCCATTAAATTTTTAGTGTGAAACTTAAGACAGCTGTGAGCACTTTTTTTCTAGGGAGCTGGTTGTTAAACACCACTAGTCAGAGAGATTTCTATAAAATGAAGAGATTGAATTAGACTACAAGATCTGTTTTAGCTCTGGTATTCTGATTCAAGTCTCGGTGCACAGGCAAGTCACTCCATCTTCCTCAGCTTCTGTTGGTTTTTCTTTTCTTTTTTGGGGCAATCAGAATTAAGTGACTTGCCCATAGTCACGCAGCAAGTAAGTATCCGAGGCTGAATTCGAATCCAGTTTCTCCTGACTCCAGAGCTGGTGCTGCATCCACTGCATCCACTAGCTGCTTTTTTTTAAGTCATACAACATGGGTGATGAGATTGAATAATCTAAGAATCAGAATTACTCAGACTCAGAAGGCACCTCAGAGGTCATCTAGACCAAATACCTGGAACACTCCCTGGTGTAATCCAAACCAGATTAAAATGTGACTGAGAAATATCTAAGAAAATAAGTAAAAATGCAATAGAACTTAAATAATGTTAGTTTATGGATCTTGAAGTCAATACACCAATGCTCTAGACTGTCTTGTACCTGAAGAGGAATCCCTGCTACAACAGGTCTGACAAGTACTCACTCAGCCTCTCCTTGAAAATAGGAACCTCACTACATATTGACATAGCTTATTATACTTTTGGAGAGTTCTAATTGCTTTCTTTATGTGGAACAAGTCTATCTCACTGCTACTTCCACATATAAAGTCAGTTCAGAAGAAAAAAGTTTCATATATCATAGTATTAAAAAGTAAAGTGAACACACCAAATGCCTGAGCTCTGCTCTAATAAAGTGCATGACCTATATATTAGGTTCTTTTAGCATATAATCATAATAGCATTTAAATAGCACTTCGCAAATGTTGTCTCATTTGATTCCCACAACATCCTTGTGAGGTAGGTGATATTACGATCTCCATTTTCAGATGAATAAACTGAGGCACAGAGAGGTTAAGTGATTTGCCCAGGGTCACACAGCTAGTCACTGTCTACGACTGGATTTTAATTTAGATCTCCCTGACTACAGGTCCAGTCGTGCATCACTTAGCTGTCCTAACATCAATCAGGCCTTCTCATTTCTTAGTTTAGGGTCTATACAAATGTTATAAACTTCAAGAACAAGTAGTCTCTAAGAAGAGGATCAGCCCCAATCACTGTGTGAGCTATGACTACATCCAGGTTTGCCTTCAAGTGGCCTTTGTCTTTTCAACATATATGCATCTGTTTGGTTGTCAAGCTTCTTGGTCCTAGATATCTTCTCTGACACCAAGAAAATGCGCTGAATTTCTCTTTCCTAAGGCAGTCCTTTGAATTCCTGTTTGAAATTAGCATGAAAGGTGCCACAGAAAGAGATTGAAGATTGGATTTGAGGGGTTGATTGAAGGGGCAATATGCTGGATTGTTCCAGTCCTCTCAACCAATATTCAAATGACATGATCTCCAGTCTTCTTGCCATACGGATCATTCTCCTCTAAATAACTTCCAGTAAGGTCCCTCCCAAATCCAAGCTTCTATGTCTAGTTATTTTTATAATTATTTCATTATCATTAATAAAAATCATGCAATATTCTCCCTGGAAGGGGCCTTAAAGATCATCAAGTCCAAATTCCTCATTTTACAAATGGCCCAAGGGGGTGTGGAAAAATCATTTGCCCAGACTTTCTTGCCTGGGATCACACAGATAACTGAAGGTAGCCTCAATGGGAGGACCCAGTTCTCCCACCTCCAAAGCCATTGCTTTTTCCATTTCACCAGACTACTAGACCATGAAGTTTTAATGATGCTTCCCCTGCTTCCTGGACGAGCCCCACCTCCTCACCACCTCCCAACACCACATTTTCAGGAAAAGTTCTTCCTGATTGTGCAGTGGTATGGAGACCACTGGGGACAATTCCAGGTACTGGAGGAAAACAAAGCATGTTTTCAAGCGTAAACATATGTTTCCACCCACCCCCCCACCCAGTATAGTTACGATCTATGGGAAAAGCAAATCTGACGATGGTGACGCTGCTCTGCCTTGCAGTGGGTTGGTCCGGCCTTAGGTTAGGGTATCTCAGCTGTTGATGGTCGGGTTCCTGTGACTTCTGGCTTGTGTCAGAATAATCAAAATGACAGCAATGGTAATAATTTATATTACCTTTTAAGGTTAATAAAGTCCTTTATAAATATGTGTGCGTGGATAGACAGACAGACAGACAGACAGATAGGTAGAGGGGAAATATAACCTCATTTAATCCTCACAATGGCCCAGAAAGGTTGGTGCTATTATTATTTCATAGGAATTGAGACTTAGAGTAATTGCTTATCGTAGCTAAGGTGTGATTTGAACTCTGGTGTTGAGCTGGAGTCCAGCACTCTATCCTCTCTGACAAGAGAATACTATTGCAAAGATAGAGGTGCATTGAACTTGGGTCAAAGAGTCATCACCATGTGGTCATTGTGCATAAAGCACACCTAACGGCCTCAGGCAGTTCTCGTACGATCTTATGCACAAGACTTTCCCAGATTTATAGAGCAGGGGATCATATCGAACAACCACCTGACGAACTACCTGAGGAACTGGAATCCCTAGAATAGCACTGCTCTGTCACAAGGAGACCTTCCCTAGGTCTCTATTTCTACCCCCTATCAAAACACTCCATTCTGCCTATAAAGGGCCATTTCAGAGGATACCAGTCCAGAGATACAAGCTTTTCCTGCTTCTTCAGGGAGCCTTAGAGCAGGAGAGATGGATACCCATGTTGGGCCCATC